>CM074781.1:33703543-34215923 GCA_037355745.1 Pseudo-nitzschia multiseries | reverse complement strand
AGACATGTACAAACCCTACCAGGTTTGAACACCAGCATGTTACTCTACTGATTTGCTGACCGGGAATGGCAATCAAAGGGCTATCGGATGGCTACTATTTGGATGGCTATTCAGATGGGAGGGCCAAGCAGAAACTCCAGATCCGTTTTTTCAACACCACAGAAAACACACACACCCTCCAAATAACAGCGACAGCAGATATCTCCATACTGAAGTCACCGACGGCAACGATATTGTAGGGATCCCTTCATTATATCAAGAAGAACGAGGCCTGCAAGTTTCAAATCGATTGATTGAGTGGCTTGGAAGTATCTAACTGGCAAAGCTTTGGACACACAAGGTTCATTTTGAAGGGAAACAAGGGAAAAAACAATGAATAGTAATATCTCCATATTGAAGGCACTGAGGGCAACGATATTGCAGAGATCTCTTTGTTATATCAAGAAGGACGAGGCCTGCAAGTTTCGTATTGATCCATTTGGCAGATTAGAAGGGATGGACTCAACATGGCAGAGTGACAAATTTGGTTGTATTTCAAGGAAGCAACCTAAACAACAGCAACAGCAGATATCTCTATAACAACGGCACCAACACTAAAGATATTTCAGAGGCCTCTTCATTACATCTATGAGGAGACGCCAACCAAGTTTTGTATTGATTCATTGAGTGGATTAGAAGGAACAGACTCAACATAGCAGAGTGACAAATTTGGTTGTATTTCAAGGAAGCAACCTAAACAACAGCAACAGCAGATATCTCTATAACAACGGCACCAACACTAAAGATATTTCAGAGGCCTCTGTATTACATCTATGAGGAGACGCCGACCAAGTTTTGTATTGATTCATTGAGCGGATTAGAAGGAACAGACTCAACATAGCAGAGTGACAAATTTGGTTGTATTTCAAGGAAGCAACCCAAATAACGATGACAGCAGATATCTCTATAACGACGGCACCAACAGCACCAATATTGCAGGGGTCTCTGTATTACATCTATGAGGAGACGCCAACCAGGTTTTGTATTGATTCATTGAGCAGATTAGAAGGAACGGACTCAACATAGTAGAGTGACAAATTTGGTTGTATTTCAACAAAGCAACCCAAATAACGGCAACAGCAGACATCTCTGGAACGACTGCACCAAGGGCAATGATAATGCAGGGGGCTCTGTATTACATCTATGAGGAGACGCTGACCAAGTTTGTATTGATCAATTGAGCGGATTAGAAGGAACGAACTCAACATAGGAGAGTGACAAATTTGGTTGTATTTAAAGGAAACACCCAAAATAACAGTGAGGCCGCTTTCTATGGAACATTGGCACCAAGGGCAACAATATTGCAGGAGCCTCTGTATTACTACATCTATGAGGAGACGCCGACCAAGTTTTGTATTGATCCATTGAGCGGACTAGAAGGAACGGACTCAACATAGCAGAGTGACAAATTTGGTTGTATTTCAAGGAAGCAACCCAAATAAAAGTGAGGGCAGATATCTCTGGAACGACACCAAGGGCAACAATATTGCAGGGGCCTCTGTATTACATCTATGAGGAGACGCCGACCAAGTTCCGTATTGATCCATTGAGCGGACTAGAAGGAATGAACTCAACATAGCAGAGTGACAAATTTGGTTAGGGGCTAAGGCGCCGCTTTGGTCTCACTGCCTTGGTGTCGCCGCTTTGGTGTCGCCGCTTTGGTGTCGCTGCTTCGGTGTCACCGTTGTTGCTGTTTGCGGTTTGATTGTTGTTGGTGTTGCAAATCTATTGCGAATCTATAACAATATATAATAAATTGAACAAAATGGGTGAGTATCTATTTATGTAGAGTCAATAATAACAACAGAATAATACAATTTACAGGCTAACCTACACGGTTGCCAATTGTTGCCGGTAGTGTGGTAGACAACTTGTGTTGCATTTGATTCGGTGTTGCCTTCAGGTCGATGTTCGTTGGGGTCGATGTTGCCTTCGATTTGGGATGTTGCCTTCGACAATCTTTTTTCGGACGATCGTTGTTACAATCGTTTGTTCCGATCCGTTGTTCCGATCCACACCTATGAAAATAAGAAGGAAAACAGAAGTGAGGAATGCATCATCAGCAGTGTAAGATGTAGGCATCATTGTCCATCTATCTCATGTTGTTCTTTTTGCTGCCTTCGACTCAGTGTTGCCTTCGCCTTGGTGCTGCCGTTGACTCGGTGGTGGTGTTGCCTTCGACTCGGTGGTGTTGCCTTTGACTTGGCGGTGTTGACGACTTGTATTGTCGTCTATTTGTGCTTACTCCTATGTAAAAAAAACTGGATCTTGTTCCTGTTGATATAGAGGCAAGGGATGCAGATTTATTGCTTTCAAGACGTATATGTTTGGGGACCAATTCAAACAATATCTATCCAGCAATTCACCTCTCGTCCAATGCTAAATACTTTTTTTGCAGTACAAGGCTGCTATTTTGGACTGAAATATCTGAGAACGGATCATTGTGCTACTAACACGTCACATGTGACGAAGAGGGTCGGATCCCATGTTCTCGGATGAAGTTTTGCAAGAAACAACACTTTACTCAGATAAGTTGGAAAATGAGCTTTTTTGATTTGATTGGAAAGTGAATTAAATTCACTTTTCGAACAGTGTGAGTGATTTTACAGTGCAAAGTGGGAATGCTTTTATTCCGTTTGAATTTTTTTAAGTGCACGTCCATTCGAATTTTTTTAAGTCCCGGTAGATGAATTTTTTAAGTATAGCCGTTTTTTTTAAGTATCGCCGTTCGATTTTTTTCCTTCGTACTGAATCTACATGAGATTCGAAAAAAAAATTCAGTATCGCGTTTACATGAAATTCGAATTTGTACTAAATAATCTCTAGTACTGAGTTTGCGTAGCAATCTATGGCAGTAGCTTTCTACAAGATTTTTGTACTAGATAATTTATGGTAATGCATTTGCGTAGAAATCAACGACAGTAGCTTCCTACACTATTTTTGTACTAGATAATTTCTGGTAACACATTTGTGTAGAAATCTACGGCAGTAGCTTTCTACCCCATTTTCGTACTAAATAATTTCTGGTAATGTATTCGCGTAGAAATCTATGACAGGAGCTTTCTACACGATTTTCATACTAAATAATTTCTGGTGATGTATTTGCATAGAAATCTACGACAGTAGCTTTCTACACAATTTTCGATTTTTCCGTTGTTTGCAACGGTGTTGCAAAAAGTGCCCTTTTCATAGTTCTGGGGTGGTACTGGATTTGGAGGAAAAATACACACTAATTTGCAATTAAAAATTATAAAATCAGATATTTTGTGTGATTAGTCCATGAATATTGTTCCTGCTATGGATAAGATGAATCATGAAAGAAACAGAAGTGAGTTATCTGTAATAGTTGGTGTGTCACCACCTAATAAGCGCATTTGGGTCCTGGATTTGGAGGAAAAATACACACTAATTTGCAATTAGAAAATAGGAAATCTGATGTTTTGTGTGATTAGTCCATGAATATCGTTCCTGTTGTGGATAAGATGAATGATGAAAGAAACAGAAGTGAGTTTTGTGTGATAGTTTGGTGTGTGTCACAAACTAATGAGTGCATTTGGGTACTGGATTTGGAGGAAAAATACACACTAATTTGCAATTAAAACCTAGAAAATCAGATATTTTGTGTGATTAGTCCATGAATATTTTTCCTGTCATGGATAAGATGAATCATGAAAGAAACAGAAGTGAGTTTTGCGTGATAGTTTGTGTGTCACAAACTAATGAGTGCATTTGGGTACTGGATTTGGAGGAAAAATACACACTAATTTGCAATTAAAAATTAGAAAATCAGATATTTTGGGTGATTATTCCATGAATATTTTTCCTGTCATGGATAAGATGAATCATGAAAGAAACAGAAGTGAGCTATGTGTGAAGGTTGGTGTGTCACAACCTAATGAGTGCATTTGGGTATTGGATTTGGAGGAAAAATATTGGGTAATGACTCCCAAAGTTTTTGGTCCCGTCCATTAATATATTTCTCATGACTCATCAAATGCAGCATATTGGGAACAACTTTGCCCCACAGAATGCTGGAAATGTTGTGGTTTGACTACACCAAAGAATGGCAAACATGAGGGTATTTTTGGTGCAATTCCAGGGTGCAAACTGACTTATTGGGTAATGACTCCCAAAGTATCAGGTAAAGTACGTGAATAATTTTTTCATCACTCATATGATGCATATTGGTAACAGCATTGCTGCTCAGAATGCTGGAAATGTTTTGGTTTGTCTCTCCAAATGGCACACAAGAGGGTATTTTTGGTGCAAATCCAGGGCACAAACTGACTTGTTGGGTAATGACTCCCAAAGTATCTGGTCCAGGCCATGAATGACTTTTTCATCACTCATCTGATGCATATTGGGAACAACATTGCCACACACAATGATGAAGATGTTGTGGTTTGTCTCTCCAAATGGCACACAAGAGAATATTTTTGGTGCAAATCCAGAGCAAAAACTGACTTATTGAGTAATGACTCCCAAAGTATCCGGTCCAGGCCATGAATAATTTGTTCATCACTCCTATGATGCATATTGGTAACAACATTGCCCCACAGATTGCTGGAAATGTTGTGGTTTGTCTCTCCAAATGGCACACAAGAGAATATTATTGGTGCAAATCCAGGGCACAAAATGACTTATTGGGTAATGGCTTAAAAAGTATCTGGTCCAGGCCATGAATAATTTTTTCATCACTCATCTGATGCATGTTGGGAACAACATTACCACACACAATGATGAAAATGTTGTGGTTTGTCTCTCCAAATGGCGCACACGTGAATTTTTGATTATTCTCAGACAAAAAAGGGTGCGGATATTACCACTAGTTGTAGCTAATATTGCATTCAATGTACTGTGCAAAAAGTGTACGTAGGTAGGTACCATACTGACCCAAGGGAGTTTCGAACCACTGACTGGCTACCAGATTCTACAGATGGGCTGGGGATTTAGATACATAACCTTTGTGTAATCACAATTTCCTCTTTGAAAAAATTATGGTGCGGGAGGGGTGGCGTGCACTCGTACATGCTTTACTTATATAGAAAATAAAAGCCGTGCACAAGCCAGGCACATGGAAGAAGTCAGGGTGCATAGCACACACAACACACACAAAACCACATACACATGAAAAACTGTATACACACGGAACCACACAAAACGCAACACATGCTTCTTGGTTGGCACAGTTTTTTCTAAGCAGGGAAACTGAATGTTGTCCGACAGTCACAAACAACAGAACAACAGAACAACCAAACAACAAAGAAGAAACACTAGTGAGTGACAATAACAGCAATTTGTTGGAGATTCTATTTGTTTCTGATCTTTCTTTCTTTTATTTTTATTTTTATTTTTATTGAAATGGAATAACAATCAAACAAACCAATGAGGGAAAGAACGACACTCAAAATGGAACAACGAATTAAAAAAAGGAATGACAGAATGGAACAATAGAACAACAGCAGTGAGTGACAATGACGGCAATTTGTTGGAGATACTATTTGTTTCTGATCTTTCTTTCTTTTATTTTTATTTATATTTTTATTGAAACAGAACAACAATCAAATGAACCAACGAAGGAAAGGAGGGCACTTACTAGAACAGAACAACCAATGAAACAGAACAGAACAATGGGACAGAACGACAGAATGGAACAACAGAAAAGTTCACACAAAAAACCTGTACACACACGGAAAACTGTACATACCCCAAACCAAAACCACACAAAAAGCAACACATCCTTCTTGGTTGGCACGGTATTTAAAAAAATGAAAAGCACGGAAACAACGGATTGGCAATGAAAGAAAACAACGAGAAACACTAGTGAGTGACAATGACAGCAATTTGTTGGAGATTCTATTTGCTTCTGATCTTTCTTTCTCTTATTTTTATTTTTCAGGAACAACAAACCAACAAAAGGACATAAGAAGGAGGAAAGGATGCAACAAAATGACAAAACGGAACGATCAAACGGAACAGACGAACAGCGCAGCGAAACAACAGTAACAAGAATCCTTTCTGCCATCAATCCAGTGGGGACCAACTTTAAGCAGAGGAAGGAAACGGAGCTGATAAGTGAAATATTTTCTGTTACTGATGAGGCTTTTGCCCTGATGATCATTGACAATGAGTTTGGCAATTGGGAAAATCAGAAGAAAAGGAAACTTGATGCCACCGGCACGACACCAGCAAATGGGAGATTCATAGGGTAAAAGGTACAAATCTTACATGCATTGCATACTGTTGCAAATAGTAGTTTCTATGACACAAATGATTAAAATGTACTGAAAGGAGTACCTATCATACATATATTGCATATAAGAATACTACTATTACAATTCTTGACCCACATAATTCAATTGTAGTGGTAGGTGGTTGCAAGCCCCAGTGTTAAATTTTAAGGGTTTTGTGTCGGGAGCCCAAGTGTTAAATTATAAGGGTAGTGTGTCGCAAGCAACAGAGATAAATCTTAAGGGTAGTGTGTCACAAGCCCAATTATTAAATTATAAGGGTAGTGTGCCGAGCAATGGAGATAAATTTTAAGGGTGGTGTGCCGCGCGTTCTCTATGTCGTGGTGTTCCCACATCTACGGTATCTGAGCATCTGATTCCACGTATCTCCAAGCATATGATGCAATTTCTAGTCAAGTTGAGACTCTGACTTGGATACTAATACTCTGTCTTGGATGAGGTTCGATGGTACGTTTTGATTAAACACAACGTTCAGTTCCCATACGATCCCAATCAAATTCTACACTTGGAGGTACCGTACGGTACTTCAAAAATGTGTTGACATCGACGACTTACTACCGCCCTGATTCCGGATTTGCCTCTATGTGTGAAGGCTTTATATGATCTCGGTTCAGTACCGTACTTACGGGGAGAACCAGCCCAAATATGGTTTGGCTTTGATTCTACGGTTCGTACCGGTACGGTACGAACCCCAAGTCAATTATATGATCCGGCACTTACTGGGACTGAGATTTAGACTATCCTTTCCAAGATCAATCATAAAGTGTGTTGTGCCTACAACAGAGGCCATATTACGACGTAGAAATTAGAGTTAGACGATTCATCCTCACCGCGCTTGATTAATTATGGCACATTGTCAGGAACACAATCGAAAAGGTGTTTAGCGGTTCGTATGCGAAGAAGAAAGAATCAAGTGATTTCACCGGACGAAACTGAAAACCGGAATATATCTCGCCGATGCAAAATTGGTGCATACGGTACGAGTACCGGTACCGGTAGATGAATAGTAATCGACTGAGGATGATCCGAAGAGGTGACCCAACATTTCATAATATCATGTTCACGACGTTGTTTTCAAATGCTCCTTCCAATCTAAGACTTATTCTCGCACTGTGGTGAAAAATAGACGACCCCAACAAAAAAGGTGAACAACACGCCAAAAAGAAGCTCGGAATCTTCGCTGCGAGATGACGTTGAAGGTATTGTTTCATTTAGTGGAGATTGGAGGGAATATGTATCCCTTTGAAAACGTTGTAGTTTACAGCTTCCCCTTCTGGTTGTATACATTGGCGGGTGCTGGAGATTGGGGTGGTGAACTTGTCCGTCTAGCAACGACAAATGCGGTCAAACAATTCGTCCTTTTTGTTTTCTTGGTACAGATTCCGTGTTATGTTACGGGACGAATGAGCACTGTGGATTTAGTCTGGCCGTCGGGACTTGTTCTTTTGGCTGCGCAAGTACTTTACCATCGAAAAAGCACCACGGAAAACAACAACGAAGGCGATGTCATAGACGACGGCCACCATATATTTCTTCATCGGACTTTCCTTATGGGCATTGCCTTATTGCTACATGGGGGACGAATGGCTGTAGGTGCATTCGTATTGTTTTTCCCATTTGATTGGCCGAATGGAGACCTCTCGCGATATCAGTATGCAAAGTCACGCTGGTTGAGGCAAACCGGCGCCGAACATCTGTGGTGGTTGAAGCAGCAACACGACACGATTATGCAAGCATATGCGAACAGTGTAAATATCGCTGTTCCGTTCCTCTTGGTGGCGAGCAACCCAAATACATCTCCTCTTCGTCCGATGGAAATAATGGGGTTTGGATGCTGGCTTTTATGGTGGGTTTTGGAAAGTCTGGCTGATGGTCAAAAGATAAGATTTGTACGTCGTGCGAAGAAAAAGGGTGATGCTCAAACAGCTGTTATCGGATACCCTCCCTACGATGAAAGGATGTATTGGATGTGGACAAAATGCCGACACCCAAATTACTTCTGTGAATGGATGTGCTGGAATTCCTTCATAATTATGGCTATCCCATCAGCTTTCGATCTGTTAGCGACCAATGCATTCCATCTCGTTTCGAAGCTTGGTTTATTTGTTGTCTTGTTTTATACTTCGCGGTTATTCTACGATTGTCTCTTGTATTGGACAGGATCAGAACCTGCAGAGAGTCGGTCTGTCAAGCGGCGACGATTGTACAAGCAATACCAGGAAACTACAAATGTACTTATTCCGTTTTCTGTTCCCTTCGTGAACCACCATCGCACACCCGGTTGGCCTATTGTGAGCAACAAAGAGGAGACCAGCAGTTTTTTTAGATCTAATGAATCTTTAAGTCTGAACGAGACGTTCAAAACTATTCATTCCAACTCTGTACAGGATAATACAGTACATGCAACGGATGCGACAACTAGAAATTTGGCCGAAGATCAAGTGACAACTAGAAATTAGGTCGAAGATCAAGTGATGTTGAGGAAAAGGAAAGGCCACCGCTCGCTTTGAAACCGGATTCATTCAGCTCAATAGCAGTTTCGTGAACGAAATTTTCCTCGCCAGAAAACGAATACGGCGATTAATTCACTCAATGGTCGCTTTCCAGAATAATATGATAGTCGCTACTGCATGAAACATCAGCTCATGTGCGAAATCATGCTCGATTTAAGTGACCACTAGAGAGATACCGTACGTAACCTCTGTCTTGCAGATTTTTTGTACCGGTAGAGAGTCAATTTTTGTGTCTATCAACTCAAAATATCTTGGCCCTGCCATTGACACCTTTTCTCTAATAAAATAAAAAATCTATCTTCTGTTTGTAATACCTACCGTACACTTCGTATCCAATAGAGAATTTCTGTCAGAAAAAGTTGTGACACCAAGAGCCAGCTCCATCGTGGAATTTTCAATGATAGGCTGATACCGTAGAATAGTGCGAGATATTTGACGTTGATACAATTTCCGTCAACTGCGCTTCGCATCGACTCCAATCGTGAGTCGCGTGGTTGTCGTAGTTGTAAGCCCTTGCTGTGCGGAGGAGTACCGTACGAGTTTCTAAGATTAATACCGCTACGTCAATCTTACTCGCATTCAGGGGTTTCCTCCTACCAGTTCCTTACCGCTCCGTAATCACCGTGAGAGGGGATAATAAAAATACGAAGTACCCCGAAGTAATAGGAATAGCTCGTACGAGTATTTGTACGTACCTTATGATACTCCATGCTGCTTTTAACAGAGTTCGTTTGACCATGTTGAATTTTTTTGTATTTTCACTGGAACACGAATAAGAGTAAGATTACTAGCTAGCACTGCTTTAACGGAATACTCACCTAATAAATGGCACGTACAGTGCGCAGTTCTATTGTTCAGTATTAAAAATAGAAATTTCATAAGTACAACCGAGAACCGAACCGAGAAAGTCGTGCGTTTTGGTCGCTCTAACGGTTTCTTGTCGTAGAAAAGACCAACCAGCAGTGCCACCCAAACAATTCAAAAAATATACTTCGTACTTCGAAGGAAGAATCATCACTCCATTCATACTTAAGTATTGCACCCCAAAGCATGAAACTAACTGAGCATTTTTCCGTTCGTAAAATCATGGCGTAAGCAACGATAAGGGGTAATCGTGTTAGCGACTCGTGTCAACCGCCAACGATTTCTAGTTGGCTGCTAGCGATGAGCGTCTCGCTTCATTTGGCCTCTAGAGCGCTAAAGACCAACACGAAGTTATCGCGTCTAAAAAGCGCACAAAAGCGTTTTTTTTTTTTCGTTCCCCACTCTCCCCTCAGTTCCATATTTTTAATTCCTTAATAACAGCAACATGACGATCAGAGTTGAAAGAGAAGCCTTGCTTACGGTGATAAATACATCACTTGCATTAACATCAAACGCGACAAGAACGAGAACAAGAACAACACCACTCTCATCAAAGTCATGCAGTCCCTGCATACAAGATCAAGACGATTTCGTTATCGTTGACTCTGTTCCTACGAAACCATTTTTAATACCAAAATCAACGGGAGACGATGATGCGGGGTCTATTTGTACAGTATCCACGACTTCCGAGTCTTCATACGGTTCTTCCACTGACATCTCAACTTTAGATCGAAGAGTTTCTTTTGCACCCGAACTTGTAACCGACGTTTGGACAAGAGAGAGAACTCCTCCTCAAGACGTTTCTAATCTCTACTACAGTGCTCTTGAAACACAAACGGTACGTATATTTTCACATGGATATGCCATACGTAGATCTTAGTACTTATTATACGCGAAGTTCTTTTCTGTAACCGTATGCGTTTTCCATTGCAAGATGTTAATGGATCTTTCTCGACCCTTTATTCACAATCTTTTCCGTCGCTTTCTTTTCAAAACTACCTCAGTTTCGTCAAGAGTATCGTTTGGAGAAGAAACTCATCAGCGAGTTGTCAATAGATCCGGAAACGTTTCCTGTTGATGACGAGGATCTTTCAAACCTAGTTGCCGCAACGACGTGTCCAAACAACAGCGGACGTCACCGTATCTCCCGTGTGTGTGTTGTTTACAATGACAAGCTCGAAACATTTTGTAACCCCGCCGACTCTGAGGTTAACGGAGCGCCGCAAAAGTTGGCGACGCCATTCACTACTCAAAACTTTGATTGCACCAAGACCGGCGACATACCCTCGGACTTCTTCGACAACGACAGTTTCTGGAGTGGCTCCCTCACATGGTACTAACAGGAGGACCAGAGTCATGCATTTAATCATGAATCCTTTCGCAGTGCATACTCTTTTACATCGATATATGCATACTACATAAATACATATACTTATGTACGCGAACGGTTTATGGGAACCACATTCTGTAACTGAAGCTGTCACCTATCGGGGATAAAGAAGAAAAAACGAGGTTGAAAAAAGTCAAGCAAGGGGGCGATCATCTTGTACGAACGACACAAACACACGAGACATGTATCAATACTATTACCACACCACACCAATCACAAGACTATCACACTCAAATGTGCAACCACACACACACACACACACACACATACAAACACACTTTACACCACACACACACACACACACACGAATCGTATGTTTTGGCTACTATTTTCTACTAAACCTGGGGACACAGCTTTGTAACACTATTTGGGACTCATACTTCCGAACGCTACCTATCTATGTGATATACGGAAACGTATATACGATGACGAGCAACGATTGCTTCGTTTCTTGTCGCAAAAGATGAATTCCTTGTCACGGATCATGACAGGATGAAGTCTCTGTACTCTGTAATACCATTTTTTAAACAATCTAGAACTGGGATTTTCTACAAAAAACGGCTGTTTATAAATATTGGAAAATTGGGAGTAGTATGGAATGGTTAGGAACTGTTTGCACTTTGATTTGTTCCGAACACGAGATATCATGTGCAGAAACAACGGACATTCTAATCCGCATGGTTCGTTTCGGAAGAAAAGTGAGGTACAGAAGAAGTTGCAGAGTCCAAGGAGATGAATCATTGAAAGCGAAGAAATTCAATAGGAGTAAATTATACAGTAGTGTGTTTCTACATAAACATGTCGTCGCCGAGAGAGTTTGGAGGAGGAAGGTGGTCTGGATTGGGTTCCCCGGGTATTCTCCGTCTCAGATTGTTTGGATGACGTCCGGGAACGGGACCGTGCGGTGGAATATCGCCGCCCCCCGCTATCCCGGGAGGCACAATGGGGTCAAACCGTGGTTGCATGGTTCCAGGTCCGCCAGAGGCGAATCCTCCTGGCGGCCCACCCAACGGGTAATAACCACCTTGCGAAAACATGGGATGGTTCGGTCCCATTAGATTGCCACTGCCACTCTCTCTCCCACCCGTTCTTCCGAACCGTGGATCCTGCAATCCAGACGAGGCTGGAAGAAGGTCGTCGGGGAAATCACCCCCACGAGGGGGATACTGCATCAACGGTATTGGATTCTCAGTTCTTCTCGCAGCTGCAGCAGCATCAGGAAATGCTTCATTCAAAGTGGAAGGAACTATATTATTATGATCGTCTTTTCGCGTTCCTGCGGTAGAGTGCTTGTTGTCCGCAACTGCAATCGGAATTTTGATTTGTGTCGCGTTGTAGCTGTTGTTAATCTTCGCGGTTTGCACTACTTTCGTATCTGTTTCGGTGGTTTCGCAGTCGTCGGCTACCGCGTGGCTGTTCACTGCACCCAGATCAAAGGCTCGGCAAAATTTACCGAGCAATCCCGCCAAATTTTTGTAGTGAAGGGAGGGGGGGATTTTCGAACGTGTTCCCGCCTTCGCCACCGCCGCATTCCAAGAATCCAAGTTTATGTGTTCGGAAAGGGGAAACTTCAAGCAGTGGGTCGAATCGCCCTTGCCGTTTGAGGGAACAAACGTCACCTGGCATTCCATTTTCGCCCACTCCGTCGCGCATCCCTCGTCACCGGACAAGGGCACTCCTTCTACTTTCAGAACCACAGCACCCGTGTCCATTTTCCGATAGCGAAGAGGCAACGGGGATGCTCGCGCTCCTTGCGGATCCTGATTTGTTCCCGCGCAACTGTTGTCCCAATCTCGCGGCAAGAACTCGGTCTTGGGTAGCTCGCGCACCGGAGGGGCAAATCCGTTATTACCCCCTCCCTTCGTTTGGTCTTCCGGAACGCCAGTACAAGCAAAGCCCAACACATCCGAACGGAGAGCGCCGTGCATGGCGACGGCAATCGCAGCCAGTGGGGTCGAAACCACCACCGGGTTTCGCTCCTGTTGTTCGGCAATGGCATCGATGCACATCTTGGCCAGCGTCTTTCCCAGGTAGCAGGAAGAATTGTTTCCATCCGAATCCTCTCCTTGTTCCATACTGAAGGAATAGTGCCACTCCATATCGTCGTCGTGGATGTTGTTACTGTTGCTGTTATTGTTGCCACTGCCGCTTGCGGTGGTCAAACCCGGATTCCGACCAACCACGCTCACATCGATCTCGTGCTTCTCGACAACGACAATCTCCTCTCCATCCGCCAACGAATACGATTCGATCGAGCTCTTGGCTTTGACCCCGGCAGCGAACTTCGAGCGAAGTTTGGCATCGCGAATCTGGCGTCGTTGTTCCTTCTCGATGCCCTCGATGGCAGCTTTGATAGCGATACTGTCACCAACGGACAATACGTGGGGACACTTAAGGAGGTATTCTTTGACTACCTCGAATTCATCCTTGCTGGGTTTGCTGCTTCTGACGGCCTTGGTGGCTTTTGCACCGGTTGTGTTTTGATTCGTGCTATTGGAGGTTGTCATCGTTGATGTTTTGAGGTTTTGGTGGGAAAGAACGGTGTTCCTTATTGGTTGAGAGGCGCCAAGGTTCGAGGGAGATTCGTATGCGATCTCTTCCTGTGCCTGACCGTACCGTAGGTAGTGTTGAGCAGGTGACACGCAGATGAAAAGATCGAATTGGACTGTTGTACCGAGCAAGTTGTTATTCTACCCAGGAGCAATATATATAGTAATATCTTCCTCCGCTGATGCGTTTAGTTGGTATCTGAAAGTATGTAGCAAACACTCGTCCTGGTACGTAGTCCGTGATGTGTGATACGTCGGGATAGGATAGGCCAGATTGAATCTTGACGACGAAGTACTTCGTAAGTTTGAGTGAGATTCAGGTAATAAATTCTATTCTGATTGTTGTGAATGATTGTGTTTGATCTTCGAAAAGAAATGATTTTGTTCGACACTTGTACTCGTAGGATTACGTACCTATCCAGTAATCTTACGAGTTCCGGTACGTACGAGTACTCGTACTGTACGGTTGCGGTAAGGAACGTCCGAGTAAGTGACCAGGTAGACCAACATACAGTACATACCGTTTTTACATCTGAAGGATAAGAACTAATCACTGGGATCTATCTTCTTCTTCGTAAAAATAATGCACCTGTACGTACGGTACGAGTACAGCACCCATCGTCGATAATCGGACGAACCGCGGGAACAACAACAAACATTACGAAGTATTTCCACGAAGTATTACCGTATTTACCGCCGTATTCATTCGAAAAAGACGGTTCGAGACGAGAGCTACCTCGTACCGTAGCTAGACTCAATCACCGAAGTTGGACACGGCAAAATATCCTGCATTGTTGTAATCGCCGTTCTTTCTCTCCCGACACACAAGCATGAGAAATCTCGCTGTCTCGTTGTCCGTGACAGTGGTTGCAGGATACTATTGGTTCGGTCGTTGTTTCTTGATCACGGAGGCCTCGTCGGCGGCCGGAACCGAAACGCTGGTGGGAATCGTCGGCAAGGATTTCGTTTTGCTGGGAGCCGACTCTAGTGTGAGCCAGAGCATTTCCTTGACCGCGTCCAATCTCGACAAGATCGCGCCCCTGGTAGATCCCTTCCCCGAGGTGTACAGAGGCGATGGAAGCGACAACAACAACAACAACAACAACCAGTTCCAAAATCCTCATCGGATACTGCAGAGTCAATGGCATCGACGAAAGCGACAACAGGCCATCATTGCCGCGGCGGCCGGGGATGCGGCCGATTCGGATCGGTTGTTGAGCTATTTGAAGGCCATTGGAAGCGTGGAGGAATACACAAACGGAGGATTGGGATGCGACGTTAGATGGGTATCACTCGAGGATACAGATAAAGATAATGATAATGATCACGACAATGGCAATGGCAATGATGTTGACTATGATGATGTTCGGCTCGGTAGCTCGGGGAGTCGCAGTAAACTGCTGAACAATGGAGGTGGTTTGGACGTGCGCTCCATGTCGCACTTGGCAAGGAGGTGCATCTGGGAAAAAATGCGCTCTCGCACTCCCTATAGGATCTGTCTGTTGATTGCGGGAATGATGTTGGAGGACGAGTTCCCTCTTGACAGCTGTGCCGCCGAAGTCGATGGCAAGAAGACGGAAACAGACACAAGGGACGATAATATCACAAAGAAAACAACCACCGACCCGAGACCGAAAGCTACCGCAAATGAAGTAGCATTCACATCGCAGAAAGTCCAGAAACAGTTGCAGCAGGCGTGGAAGACATCGCCCCAGAACTGTGCGGAGACGAAACCTACAACGCGAGAGGAAACGTCGTTTAGTAGTACTTCTGTTGTCGGTCCGTATCGACCCCACTTGTATTGGCTCGATGAATACGGATCTTTGCAAAAGATCCAATACGGTGCACATGGTCATGGATCGAACTTTCTGTTGAGCATCCTCGACCAGAGCTACCGACCCGATCTTACGCGGGAAGAAGCCATTCAAATAATGAACGAGTGTTTTCAAGAACTGAGAAACCGGTACGTGATCAATTCACCGGAAGCCCCCTGCATCAAGTGCGTTGATGCCCATGGAATTCGATGGGTGCCACCTTCGACGTCGTCGGACACGGCGAAAGTGTAACGGGGAAATGGAGAACCATCGCGTCATCCAACACCAAACTAGATAGATGACAAGCAGCGAAGTAGAAAAGCAACCTCTGATTACTAAGTGATCAACATCAAGCAACCATAGAGGAGATAAACGTCATTTTGCAATAGATCCCGCTGTGTCCAAATTCTTTATGGTGGGGCATGGTTGCAGTTACTGGCACGAATCGGAACCTGTTTCCATTGAATCCATCGGGAGGGACCCATTGACGTCTTATCGACCGCACGAGGCAGTCACCACATTATTGTACAAACGAGAGCAAGTTATGTCTTGTCTTCACAGTTGTGGGAAAAGGTCTGGGCGACAGTAAACTCACGAGAATCTTAGTCACAATCGTACGGTATGTTCGATCTAGAGGGATTTACTTCGTACCGTACTAGGTACGAGGTACGAAATCCATACGTTCTTACTCTGTACCAGTACGTACTATCGTACGGACGATAGTAATTTTACTACTCCGTATCGACTTCGTATTCTATGAAGTCAAGTACGTACCGTACGTATCCATACTATGCCAATCTTACGTAGGGTCAGAATTTATGACCCCTGGTACCCTACTCGTACCCCACTCTGTACGAGTAAGATCACCGTAATCTCGACGAACAATAAGTCTGAATCGCGCGTGATCCCCTTTTTCGCGCGACTACTGTACACATCTGGCGAGGAGGGTGATCGCTGAAATGCAACGCATCAATCATACCGTAGTCGCAAGTTGAAATGCTTCTTCGATGTGTTTTGTGAGCCGCAGTGAGATTTTTTTTGAAATAGTGGCATCAATTCATCAAAATCAACCATTCCGGCAATCCGAAGAAGAATAAACAGTGGCGTTTCCAGGATCGAAAGGCATCGATAGAATCCAAACGGGTTTTTCTTGAGCCGTTCTGAACTGAATAATACGGGCTGCATCGGACGAGCCACAATATCGATAGAATTATCGATCCGTTGCCTTCCTCGAAGAATTGCGAAGCGTAGTAGAACCGAAGTCAGAATGGGAAACGTAGAATCGGCAGAGTCTTCGCTATCGGGAGCAAGTGCATTGACCAATGAAAGAGATCCGAAAGTACCATTGGCGATGATGGCTGTTTCCAGAAAAATATTTCTGCACAAGGGTCACATCGGGAGACTGCGAAATGCCATGGCGCACTTTTCCGACGACCTCGGAATGATAACAAGAGAAGGATTCGACAAAGCTTTGGAAATGGTAAATGTTCCAGGAGCCGAGGTATTCGATCTCTTGTTTACGATGTGGGATAATGCAGATGATGGGAAAGTATCGTCTAAACAATTTTGTAGAGGAATTTCGCCGTTGGCCTGTGCGTTTGATGATCTATCGTCAACAATCAGATTTGCTCTACGAATAAGTGATGAGTCTCATCGAGGACGCACCAACAAAAAGGAGCTATATGAGCTGCTTTTCGGTAAGTTTGTTCGTTTTTGAAACACATGAGGCTTTCAGTATTCCCAACCACTCAAATATTTAGATTGGGCGACTTTGATTTGGGCTATTTTTGGTTCTCGTTCACTCCACAAAACAATTTCGATTTTGAATAGGGATCAATTCGACAGCATCATACTTTGGAGACTCGCATTTATTACAGGAAGAGATCGAGATAATAGTAGACACTGTCTTCGAGGAAGGAGGGGAAAAAAGTCATACAGGTAAGCTTTCGTTTCGTCAACACCTCAGTTCTGTCATATCGATATACGCGTAGGGGGGAAGGTTTCCAACTTTTTCATTTTCTTTTGTTTCTGCTGCTAGAGTGCATCAGAAAATTAGTGATGAATCCTTATGTGAGACGATTTGCGTCAGGAAAAAAGAGATCGAGGGTTGCATTCAAAAAGGCTTTGGTAACGGAATACATATTCGAAAAAGATGCCCTCGTCACGGAATATGTGTTGGACAATATTGAAGCTCTGGCAATTTCAGCAGCATACAAGAGAAATAATCACAATTGCGAGCCCGGGGAGTCACGGGACGATAACAACCTATATCAGGAATATCAACTGCCGCTAAGTGAGAATGGAACTACTACATCTTCATTGGATGAAAGAGAATCTTTAGAAGTCATCGCAACAGCCCAGAACCGCGACCCACCTTCTTCCGATACTAGCTACGATAGGTACCAAGCTTGTACCGAACTTCGAGATCCACCTTCAAGTAATTCGTATTCAACTTATGAACGGAAAATATCAATGCCAATATCAAGAGACCCACCATCAAGAATGAATGAGTAAGTTGACTTATTCCTTACGAAAAGATAATTCGTATCGAAGTACGAAGTAAGTCACGAAAATACTTCGAAGTGTTAGAAATCGACGAGTATGTATTACGGAGTAATAATAATAATAGAATCGTTTTGTTAGTAGATTTCTAAGGAGGCATGCCATAGAGGCTTATTTTGACTGGGTTACATGCTGTGGCGTGAGGGTGGATGCGGTGGAATCATTGAACTACACATAATAATATGCCATAGTAATACTCATACGGTACAAGTACGAGTACCGTTGTATCCAAAGGTAATCTTACGTTCTGTTGTGCAATTCATTACAGTACTCGTACGGAGTACGTACGGTACGAACTCTTCCGTATCTGCACCGATTTTTCCAAATCTCTCCTAATCTCTTCTAGGGTAAACGTGATGAGTTTTCATTCGTGCTACATCCATTCCCACATACGAGTACGAGTACGAGTACGTACCTGTTAACCCTAAACATAATTACTGATGTTCTTAATACTAGTCGGCCTGAGTACGGTATTCTTACTTGATGCGTCATCAAAATAATACCGGTAGGAGTACTCGTACGTACTCGTATTCGTACTCGTACGAGTACCGAAAACTTGTACTTCTACTTCGTAACGTGCGAAGTACGAGTACGAATACGAGTACGAGTACGAAGTTCGTACGGTATGTACTCCTAATAATGTTCTTGGATTTTGAATGGATGTCGGCATTCTCAGGGCATTCTACCGTCGGCATTCGGCGATCCGTATGGAGTATGTTACCGCATGCAACTCAATTTCGATCTGTATTAACAAGGGATACTTCGTCGCTTACGAGTCACTTCAACAGCCATCGAGGGTAACAATTCAACCATCCAGCCATGATCAAGCGAGGCCTTGGAACTATATTCCACATTTTCGCGTCGCCCGCAACAATTTTAATCATCTTTCCTACTATCATCTCGGCATTGGCAACGACGACGACGACGACGACGACGACGGCGACGGCGGCAGTTACAAATACGATGCCTACTCTAAGAGGTGTCGTCTTTGACATGGATGATACTCTCGTTCAAGCGAATCTCGACATACTGGAAATGTATAGAAAAGTGTTCGGGAAGGACCCATCCAATCTTCACAACTTTGACATATTGAAGGAAATCAGGGAGATCGAGTGCTCCGAAGAAAAGGCCAGAGCCCATCGAATCATCGACGAGATGGAGGAAGAAAGTCGACAACAAATGAAACTCATGCCGGGATGCGTCGAGCTGCTGACTTGGTTGTCAACACACACCATTCCTTTTGCACTCGTAACGCGAAATAGTCGAAAAACAACCGGGATATTTTCCGAAACACTGCAAGGCATCCAACAAGAAAGACAACGACGGGGACACGAAAATCATATTTTGTGGTTTCGGAAGATCATTACGCGGGATGACAATGATAGTGACGGCAGCCCTATCCCACCCAAACCAGATCCTACCGCAATGAGAATGATAGCGAAAGAATCGTTCGACATCACAAACGACGACGACCAACCCATCCCCGAGATCCTTATGGTTGGTGATTCAATTTCCAATGACGTTGTCTTTGGAAGGAATGCGGGCGTTCAGACCGCCCTTTTGACAACGGACGAAGCAGCCTTTGATGCAGCCGACATCTTTGTAGAAAAACTGACCGATTTACCAGGGAAGATATGGAAGCATTTTGAACTCGAAGGTTCGTTGGGCAACACAGAAGAAGCAAACCAGAGCCCTTTGCACGGATCGCCGCCACCAACACCCGAATCCCAACTCTCCAAGGCGGTAGTAGACGGTGATGTGACAATCGTTCGAGCGTTGCTCGATGAATTGTCCCTCGACGATATCACTAACGCCGACAAGGAAAACAAAAACACGGCCTTGATATGGGCTGCCGAAGTCGGAAATTCGGAACTGGCGAGTCTGCTCGTGGAGACCGTCGTGAGAAAATTGAGCGACCAAGAAGACGCCGAGACCGAAGAGCAGCTCTTATCGTTTGTGAACCACCGCGGTTTTCTGGGAGCAACCGCCCTGAATCGGGCCGCACGACGCGGTCACACAAATGTTATGGAATCCCTCCTGTCGAGCGAGTGCGGGGCAGCTAAGCACTTCGACCTCGACATTCCGAACTCCAAATTGCAACATCCACTCCACTTTGCTGCTTTCAAAAAACATCCCGAGGCACTCGAATATCTTCTGCAATGCGGAGCCAATCCATGGGTATTAGATCGCAAAGGACGAACGCCGTTTGAAGATACGTCTTGTGAGACGTGCAAGTCTCTCTTAAAAGAGGCAATGGAGAGTTGTCACTAAAACAAACAAGTTTCTTCCAGCGAGTTGAACCTAATATAACAAGACCATTTGCACGTACACGCAATAGCACAAAGGTATACATATTATATGAATAGAAATAAGAACATCAAAATTGATAATGAATTATAGAGATCCTTTCTACAGCACCATGCATATTATTCTGACGAAAGAGAGGAGTGATTCGTAGTGTCCAATGTTCGACGTCGAACCCACCCGGATTCGATTTCGATTTTCATCCTACGCACGAGATCCAAGACATCGTCCCAATGTCCGTGCTAGTTCGAGCCTTCGTGCGTGCGCAAACTACTGCATCACTCGGCACGTTACGGTCGGTTGAAATTTCCGGCAGCGCGGGCATTCCACCGCAATGCCATTCCTTGGAACTCCTTCCAGGATATTTTTGCACCGCACGCACTCGACCCGGATCGTTCCTCCGGGGATGGTTGACCCCTGCGAGTTGCGGTCCGCACCTCCTGCGCCACCAGCCTGCTGCTGCGATGGCGGCGACGACAACAATCGTGTCCGCAACGACAATCCCCGACGCCCCAGTCGGGGAGCAAAGATCTTGGGTTCGATCGCTTTCGCACTCGGAGGGGGAGGTTTCCCCGGACGAGACAGGGGTCTTGGATCGGGGCGTTTGCTGCTGTGATCATTGCCACTCGATATCCGTTTCACTTGGTTCTGTGGGACGATGCTGTTGCTGCTGTCCTCGTCGTTGCCGTTATTCGTTGGGCTTGCGGCGGAAAGTGGTTTGCCCTCAAAATTTTCGTGGTTGATAGAAAGGTTTACCGATGCCTTGCGATCAAACACACTGAGGCTAGTCGTGTTATGGGCCGAACTTTGAGTTGAATGACTGTCATCGTTGCTCTGAAGAAGGTAGTTGTTTTGTGCAGCATTGTTTCCGTTCGACAGGAGCGGGTGCCGTTGGTACGTTGAAGGATTTTCCACTTCGTGTTGGTGTGGCTGCTGCTGCTGCATCTGTATCTGCCGATGAATGTCGTCGCTATAGAGGTTTCGGCGACTTATAGCTTCCTCGCGATTGCTTTGCTGATACGAATAGGACAAGTCGTTTTTCAGGTTTGCCCTGGAGTTGTGTTGGTACGACGGAGGATTCTTGCGCTGTGGCTCGTGTTGGTGTTGGTGGCGAAGGATATTTTGGCGATGGGAAAATTCGCTGGAGTTGCTGGAGCTACGGTGGCTGCTCGTCGTGGAAGCAATCGCAACCATGGTTGCTGCCGCTGTCGCTGCGGGAGTGTTTTGACGAAAGTACTCGTCTTCCGGTTTGTGAAAGACAGCAGCGGTCGGTGGAAGTGCCGAGGCCGCAGCAACTCCGGTAATTCCCAACCGATACTGATGTGGTTGCTGTTGCTGCTGCTGCTGCTGCTGCTGTTGTCTCTCCGAAAGGCCGGTTGATCCGATCAGGCTTCCGTCGTCGTCATCGCCATCGCTGTCGCCATCCCCATCGTCTGTCAGCCGGCTGTTTTCGGGGTCGTTGTTTCTCATAAAATCCGCAAAGGACGAAGGTGATTGATCCATGTTCTTCGAAACCCGGCACTGGTAGTATCGTTCTGTGAAGCTTGTTGTGCAGTACTACGTACTGCAATTGGTACGTTCGATCCTTGTTTGTTGGTTGTTTCCGTTAGGAGTTGTGTGCCAGAAACTCAAACTCGTCGAGTTGCACAAAACAAAAGGAACGCCGCACGAATAACATTACGTACAGTAATTACCGGTACTATGGTACTGGCGCTGTCACTGTTGTCACCATGCTCGACCAATTTTTTCACATCAAAAACTCGTGCAAATTTGACTATTAGTGATACTGGGCCTTGTTATTGGGTCTTTTCTATGTACTGATATTTGAATGAGCCTCCTGATCCATTCCTTTCATATGTAAACTTAACCTTATTGTCGGAGTTCGTGTTTTCATTTTCCGTGATTAGAACTGTTACTGGGAAACTATCTGGTATCTGTTTGTTCCTTTTATTGTCTAGGCATCAGTGTTAATGATACAATCTGGTTAGAAATGATGAACGGTGTTGCAGGTTTTACATTTTACAGCCGTATAATGGATGGAAAATCTCATAACCTTTCAACATTGTTGCATGATGTTCAATTGTTGTTTCAGGTTTTGTGGCTTAAAGTTGGCTCCAATATTTTTTTTTGTTTCATCAATTTGGTATGTCTTCCTATGTCTGTTTTGTTGTGTTATCTGATTTGTTATGTGCCAAAGTTACTGTTACCAAATTGTAGCAACTTCTTAGATTGCTTTGACACAACATATTTTTTGATGTTCTCTAAATTGTCAATCAAAAAATGCCAGAAAGAACAAAAAGAAAGAGGAGAAGTTTGTCTCAAAAAGCTCCACCGCTCTGTTGAGTGGGTGGACAAAACAACACTATTCCACCAGTAGATGCAGATGCAGATCCACCCACAGCCGCAGCCAAAACAAGAAGTTGTTTGTCTCCAAAAGTTCTACAGGCATCCTTACTCAATGATGGGATCCCAACAGCTGAGGTACCCACAGTTGCAAATAGAAAGATGAGAAGTTCCTCTTGAAAAGTTCCACCGCTCCGTCGAGCAGGTGGACAAAACAACACTACATCCGGCGTATTCCACCAGCAGACACAGATAAGCCACAGCTGCAGCCGCAGCCGCAGCCACAGCCGCAGCCAAAACACACCCATTGGTAGCCAACAATGTGATTCGAATAGGCAATGTACCCGATGTCGTGCCTCCAACACCATTGACACTCACAGCCGCACAAGGTACGCCGTCTCGTGGAGGTGAAGCACAAAACGGAGCAGCTCCAACAGGAGCGGTAACTCCAGGTGCTGATACAAATGGACACGGTCATACTTTACCGCCTGACGTTTTTGAGGATGACTCACAATACAAGGTTCACAAAGAGGCAATAAAAAGACGTGTCAACGCTTGCCTTAAAAACCAGGGTGGCGGTGGCTTCTCTAATATTTTGACCAACAAATTGATCACTACCGTAAGTTGGGACATCGAATCTGTCTTCAGCCAGTTGATGAATAAGGTTAACATTGTCACCAAACTCTTTTCTTCAGGAATCCGTCCTGACTTCAGCCAGATGGCAATGGGTGGGAATGAATCATTGGTATTGGGTCCCATACCAAGAATTGTTGTCGTGATGGTAAATCTTTCCAAGGAGAGGAAGGTTTCTCCAAACCTGGGCCATGTTGAAAACCTAGGATACCTTATTCAAGTTCCACCTCCCATACCCACCGGTGCTATGGCAGTCCTCTCGTAACCTCAAGGTGTTGTTGTCAGACGTTGATCCCAAGATCAAGTATCCTTGTTTTGCAATTGATAGCAAGGTTGCAATCACGGATATGCCCCCCCCCCCCCTGGAAGGGGGATACTAGTCATATAAGAAGAAGGATCTATTTCCTTTGTTTCCTGGATACATGGTGTACAAGATAAAACGGGATGGCACACAGATCTCCCATGCAACCTGGTTCAAATATGACAGCATTGTGGCAAATACACTGCAGTACACCACAGTGTCGGATTTATTCAATTGGAAAGATGCATCGCCTGATGCACAAGTGTCAGACAAGAACCCAAATGATGATGAAATGGCAAACTGATCCTACTACTCCCCATATGGCTGATCTTACAAACCAAATGCAATTGCCCGCAAAATTCACGTACTAAATCAAGAACGTCATATCCATTTTGATCAACATTGCACCACTTATTTCATTTTTATAGAGAGCATTATCCAGAATCATCCGCTTCTTCTGGTGTTAATGTTAAAAAACATCACCTACTAATGATAAAATAGTTCTTGGTGTAAGTTCTTGGTGTGATTCTATTCCTGCTCTTATTTGCAATACATGAAATCAATAGGAAATCACCAGCATTGTATCAGCAGGTAATAACAAAAGTATAACAATTAGTGTGACATTTGGTGCATTGGGGTCTGTATTTGGACCAACCATACCCACTAAAATTCATTTTTTAGTGCAAAAGTGTTTCATTGTTTGATATTCTAGTGTCAGTCCTTTTCATATTATGCATAAGATACACTATGAAAAAAGAATGACATGAAAGAACCCAATAATATTTTGCATGTCACCAACCAATCAGTTCTGGATTTACTTCAGTCTAAACCTAATACATAACCTCAAATTCCAGCATGAACATTGATCATACTATGGATGGGATGGACAATGGAAGAAAAATGGTGTGAAAAGCACTCTTGGTTTAGATGTTACAATTTTTTAGTTCCTCATTCAGGAGCCTGGATATGGTCAGAAGTAATGGATAGCTACAAGTCCGTTTTTCAGTGTAAACATAGTACATAACCTGAAATTTCACCTTGAACATTGTTCCTACCATGGATGGGATAGACTATGGAAGAAAAATGGTATAAAAATCACTTATACTCTAGGTGTTATGAATTTTTAATTCATCCACCAGGACCCTGAATATGAATAGGAGCAAAAAAATAGGCACTGTACTATGCATTGTACAACATACGGTACTGCATAGGTGATAGTCTGTCCTTTTTGCACCAATGATGGAGGACTCAATCCACTGGCCACAGCATCATCAATATCAATCATTTGTCCCAAGTCAAGGAAAGTTACACTATTTAAAATCTGTCTGTGTTTGAATCACGTAATTGTTGTGTCCCGTGGTGCTGTCGGTGTGTACCCGTACTTGTACTCAGTGTGTCCAGGAAGAAGTGTCCACAGCTCAAAAGTGAACATACACGGCAGGCAAGTTCCACCAACTTTATGATTCTGGGTTTGATTTTGACAACTACTTGCACTTGCCAAACTTCTGAACTTACAAATAACAGGAAGATGAAAAACAAACCAGAATCAGCGTACAAGAGGACAATTTTGCCGCCATGGTTTCCTTTTTTCCGCGGAGTACACAAAAGTGATGAAAGAGCTCAATCACAAAGATCTAAACAACAAGCTAAACCTGTTTTTATATCATCTTGAAACAGGGTTTGATGCGCTATGTGCCGAAAATGGACACTTGGTACGGGTTTAGAGGTTAATGCCATTCACGTTAAAAAGACAGGTTATGAGCTTAGTTTTTTACGTGTTATTTCACTCACAAGGCAAAAAACTGCCATATAAGCACCTGTCCCCGCTATTGTATCTCATTAACAAAGGATCAGTAAAAGTTGGTAGCGCAGGCAGATGAATACCCACATTAAGGGCTCTTCATTGATGTATTTGTAGCTTATCTACTCCAACGCTTTGGAAGGAATGAACACACTAATAGCATAGGTAGTAACGATTCGGCGCTGTTTTCGCACCTTTGTGGTGTTTTGGCACCTCTGTGGTAAATTTTGGGAGTGTTTTTGCTGTAGGAATGCTGCGCGGACAGGTTAAGATTTAGTGGTTAATGATACGCGCTGACGCTCTGTAGATTCTGGTACATTTTCTACGTGTCCGCATGGCATTAACCTCTAAACTTGTACTCACAATCCTTGAGGGATGCAAGCAGATTGACAATGTGAGAACAAGACTCAACAGCAAAAAAAGATGATTTGACGAAGGTGAAGCTTTGGAGATTTTGGAAGAATGCTTCAAATACGTCGCCAAGGAATTGTTTCCCAACTATGAGGAAGGCAACATTGATGGTATTGACCATGTGTGGGCTATGTGAATCATTCTATCATACCTTTCATGTGGTTATCCTACATTGAAAGGAACAGAGGACACAAAGTGCTACAACAATGTGGGTATCCGAACAGAAGTATAATCCGGAGAATGCGTGAGACTGGAACAGGGTGATCATACTTTCCCAGCAAAGGAATGGTGTAATTGGTGTAATCTGACGCCAGAGGCAAGAGAGCACATAAAACTATGTATGCATTACAACCCTGGGAACCATCTCTGTCTGATGATGATTTGGTCAAACTAGTGGTGCACAAAGACTGAAGAGGCAATCATTGAAAGGGACTGATTGGAATGGTTTGGCTACTCAATGGACAATACCAGGTTTTACTCCACAGACAAAATGCTTCCTCTAATGGGTGATTGCTACAAGAAACGTATGAATGAAGTACAAAGGGAAGACCTGAATCCTTTTTTGTACCATTTTGATACATGATATGGCTCTCTTTGCAACACAAATGGACATTTTGTTCTTGCAATCCTGGACGGATGCAAGCTGACAAATATTGTAAGAACAACGCTGAACAGCAGAAAAGGAAGATTTGAGGAAGCAGAAGCTGCTGCAATTTGGATAGAGGCACTGGACTATGTCCACTACAAATTATTCCCGAACCATGAAAAAGGCAACACTTATGCCACAAACCGCATTTGGGGTCTTTCCTACCTTCCATTTGTGGTTATCCTACACTGAACAGGAAGGCAGACATCCACTGTTATGACACAAGTGACATCGGACCTTAAGCAGACTCACAACAATTAAGCAAAATGGAAATGGATGGACATAGTTTTCCAGCAAAGCAATGGTGCCAGCTGACGCAGACACTGAAAAAGGATATTGAAGGATGTATACATTTTCATCCAGGGAATCATCCCTGTCTGACAACAGTTTGGTTGACTGATTGGTGGGTAATGACTACTCAGTATGTAATTGTGAAGGAAGGTTTGAAAAATGTAATCTCCGAATCCCCTACTGAGGAGTACGCAACCAACACAGAACAAGTGGATGAGGCAAAGGTAATGCACAAAGGCATGGAAAGAAAATGTATGACAGAACAGTGGGATTCATTCATGAACAAATCAAGAAAACAGTCAAAGACTAAAAACAGAAAGTAAAGAACAAAGAGAAAAGGAGGAAGAAGACGTAAACAAGAGAAAAATTCAGCACTGACTGCATCTTTACACGAAGCGTTTGAATTCACCTGATGGTATGGAGGAGTACAACAACCCACTATCCTGTTCCTCGTGGCGCATGGGGATGTGTGAAACACTACTAATAACCATTATTGCAAAACTTGTCAGTGCTTAGGAGTACATATTTGTCACGTACTTAAAAATGGAAGTATAAATATGTAAGGTGAAATATTATTCATTACAAATTCAGAAGTCATGATAGCTGTTCCAGACAATTCAATCTGCAACGCTGTTCCAGACACTTAACTCTGCAATGCCGTTCCAGACAATGAATTTCAAAACACAGTTCCAAACAACAGACCAGAATTTGACCAAACTTCCACCAATTAAAATCATCACAATTGTGCAGTACTGAAAAACATACTTCTACTAATACACAGTTCCAGGATTTAAAAAAGTGGAACAACAATCAACCGTGTAAAAATCAATTTTGTCAACATGGAACGGAGTTGCAGCAATAGAGGAAGTTTTATAAAAACTACCGGTCCACCAATTAAAAAATTCAATCATTACCGAAGGATTAAAAATCACTACTGGTTCTGCCAGCTTTCACTATCAATTCTAGTTTTCTCTTTCCAACCCAGCCATTGTGACGCGAAAAAACAACAACCATTGTTCCCTATTTCCAAGGACAAAGTATTTGTCTTGGCTACCATGGTTTCTCACCACAGCAATTTCAGACTCAATGGTATTGCAGTCAAACAATTATAGTTTGTTTTGCAACCCCCTTGCTTCACCAACGTGTGGCAGCGTTTTCTCCCTTCTTTCTCCCTCTTGCTTGATATTGGGTCAACCGAAATGAAGCAAGAAGCAATGGCGTAGTAACCATCATGTATTAATTCAAACCTGCTGACAGAACTTCCAGGGGGGAAAGGGCCTTCAAGATGAAGCAGGCACAGAATCTGACATGGATAAACTTGCAGTCCACGTTCATCAAGGAGGTCTAGTTGATCATCTTTGCATTGACTGTTTGATAATGTCCACAAAGTTGGTCGTGATGGGGAGTATCACCAATGAAATAAGTGACTGCAAATTTCATTCGAACATACCATTTCTTCTTGTTCCATGGAAAATTAGACCATTCGGTACCATCCGTTAGGTTACAGGCATCTTTCAAAGATGAAAGCAGATCACAAAGGCCAGAGTGAAGATTGTTCACATTGTCAATCAATTTGTTACCTTTATCACGTGTACATGTGGGGTGAAAATATATAGTCTCCCATGCATCCAGCCAAGAGTTCTGAGTTAAGGTGTTGAATATGCCAAGTGTCATGTTCAGTGGGGTGAGAGTTTTTTTACCACTATTGTTGATTGCAATTCCATCCATGTAGAGAATTATAGGCACCAAAATTTCATTACTATCTTTGTTGCATCTCATTTCCCAAAATTTGATGCGCCATTGATGGTGATGGAGTTCATCTGTATCAATGTTACCTTGTAAGGCTGGGTCTTCAGCATGGGGGAAAGGCAGATTTTCTGCCTTTACCAACGTGGCATTGGTTAATAGCAAATGAAGTGCTTTTTGGAACGATTGGGCATAGATTTGTTTACAACTGGCAACATCAGCACCAATCAATTTCTTATAACACCAATCGATGAGAAGAGGTTCAAAGCAATCACCTTCTATTTCAGGCACAGTTGCGTAAATGTCCTTCATGACTCTTGACCTTGTCTGTATGAAATTTCCTTTTGTCCATGAAAATAAATTAAGGCGCTCCAATTTGACAGCCCATTCATGCAATTCCTTCTCTGCAACTAAAGGTATGCTATGATTCCATATGATTTTCATTAACTTGACCTTCACCTTCAATTTGTCTGATACATGCCTTCTGGCATTGGGTGTCATAATTGCTGTGTTCAAATCAGGAGGGGAATCATTAACAGCTATGTTGTTGCCTTCTCTATTGACACTCAAAGAGGGGGAGGACTTCACTATCAATTACTTCTCGCTCATCCTCATTGTTAGGAGAAAAACAATTATCACTGGAAACAGAGTTTTTCGTCATCATTGTTTACTAATGCCCGGCCAATCAAGGCACGCTCCATCGGTTTGACAGAAGGGTCATACATAACTTGATTGACGTGCACCTCTGGCACTAGACAACTACTCAGTGGATAATTAGGGGTGTTGGTTAGACCAAAATTTTCACTAGCATCCTCTTGCTTCTTCAATTTTCTGGTGAATACAGAAGATGCAAAATCATCTATCCCCAAACACCGGTCATAATAAGAATAGCATGATTTGCTGTGTGAAATATGGCTCAGAAGAGCAGGCGAAACAATTACTCCTGCATTCTTTCTTCATTTTGCTGTAAACAAGGGGGATTTCTTCTTCTTGGTGACCTTCTTCTTTCTGGTACCGGTAGTAATTAGAGGTGAGTACAAGTAGCAATGTTTGCAAAAAAACCTGATATTTAGGTGTTGTGACCATCGTTAGAGTAGTAGCCAGTAATAATAGAAATGAGGAACCAATTCAGATTGAGAAATTGCAACCATGCACTATTTGTTTCAGGCAACAAATTCAGGTCCAGGTCACCAGATCGGAAATAGATGCCAGTGGGGTAGGAAGGTATACTGTGCTTAATAATATTATGAGTTCGACATTAATTTCAAAACATTGGACGAAATTACAAAGGGGGACCGGTGAAGTTCCGCCCACATATGCACGTGATTCGCTAACAACCCCAAATCTTGTTTGTGTGATGCTATATTCAATTCTCTATGTATGCCAATTTTTTATATTCCCTGTATGAAATTACAAAGGGGGACCGGTGGAGTTCCGCCCACATATGCGCGTGATTCGGTCACAACCCCAAATCTTGTTTGTGTGACGCTATATTCAATTCCGTAGTACGTATGTCAATTTTATATTCCCTACACCTTTGGCGGTGTTGTTACTCAAAAATCGATCGGATAGTATAATGATGTTTGAATTAAAAGAGATGTGAGGTCAAAGTGACGCTCTTATTGTTATTGACTAATGTGTGTGTTTCTGTACCAGGGCTCCCAGCATTATACATGGTAGAGATCTTCCCTGATTATTTGTTGCCATCATTGTACCAATACTTGCTGTATTGCTGTGTTAGTATCATGTGGGCCTGTGTATTGGTATTTTGGTGGTATTGGTCTTTTACGAGGTTAAGTAGTTTATTTGATGGGCCTTTTGCTTGATCGTGTTGTATGGAATAAATGAGACCCAATACGAACCGGTATTGATTTTCGTGATTACTATAAGTAAATTCCTCACAGGCTGTTATGTGTACTCTTTTGAATGCACATTTGGGTTCCAAGTGTTTACATATTGATCCGGTCCTTAACAATGTCTTGGTTCAAATCGTTCTTTAATCTGTTTCTTTTGTAGCCTTAAGTGCTGGAATCATTTCTACCACTTAAGAGTTTCAAAGTAGTGGAGGTGCATTTGATTCTAAGCTGATTATTTGTACCTCTGTTGTTTCGTTGTTTTGTTGCCGAATTTTTGGGCCGTATTTTTCGTTGACAACACACCCCTTGATTCAACATGATATCAATATTGGATTACTGTCAGTTTGTAAATAATCTTCATTCATGTGGGATTATTCAATTATTTAACTGGGGTAGTGGCCCATGATGCATCTCGCATGTCAAGCGTGCAAGATCTATCCCAATGGTTTGGTTAAATCATCCTCTGGATTGATGACGCCTGGAATATGAATCATCTTGATCTCAGCATTCTCTTTCCAAGCTTGGATTGCAAAGAAGCTGATTTCAATGTGTCTGGTCCTCTCAGTGGGCTTTTGGACATTGATAATTTCAATGGCAGATGCATTGCCTTCATAGATTGGAGTTGGACCAACTTGGATAAAACCTAGTTCCTTGAGTATAGATTGGAGGTACCTAGCTGTTTTAGTTGCTGTGACTGCAGCAATAAACTCAGCTTCTGTAGAACTTTGTGCTGTAAGTGACTGGGCTTTGTATCTGTAAACAATGCTCCACCAGCATAGGTGAACGTCACACAAACGAGATTCAGGGTTATTTCAGAATCACGCGCATATTTGGGTCGAACTCCACTGGTCCCCCTTTGTAATTTCACCCTATTTATTAAAATTAATGTCGAACTCATAATATTTTTATGCACATTTCATTTTCCTACCCCACTGGCATCTGTTTCCGAAGTAGTGGCATGTTACTGAATTTTATGCCTGAAACAAACAGTGCATGGTCGCAATTTTTCAATCTCAATCGTTTCTCCATTTTTATTGTTATTACTGGCTATCGTACGGCTTCAGTAGTAACGATGGTCCGCACTCCCAAATATCAGGTATATTGTTTACGTTGCTACCGGGACTCTCCTCTGATCACTACTGGTTACGGAAAGCAGAAGGTTACCAAGAAGAAGAAACCCCCCTTGTTTACAGCGCAACGAAGAAAGAAAACGGGAGTAGTTGTTTCTCCCGGTCTTCGGGACCATATTGTGAATGACGCATCATGCTATTCTTATTTCACGCAATCTTCGGGGATAGTAGATTTTGCATCATGCATATTCATTAGAAAAAAGAGGAAGAAGCTTGAGGATGTTAGTCAACAATTACGTCTAACGAACACCCGTAACGGTCCACAGAGTAGTGACGGCGCATTACCAGAGTTGCTCGACAATCAAGTTATGTATGACCCTTCTGTCGAATCGATTGGGCGTGCCTTGATTGGTCAGGAATTATCAAACATAGACGATGACAATGATTCTGTCTCCGAAGACAATTTTTTCTTTCCTAACAATGACGATGAGGAAGAAGGAAGTGAGATCATAGAGGCCCCCCACTCTTCGATTGTCAATGATGAAGAAGGCATCAACATTGATGTTGACGATTCCCATCGTGCTTCAAACACGCTATTAATTACGACACCCAATGTAGGGAGGAACATATCTGACGAATTGAAGGTCAAGATCAAGTTAATGAAAATCATGCGGAATCATAGCATACCATTAGTTGCAGTGAAGGAATTGTATGAATGGGCTATTGAATCGGAGCGGCTTAATTTATTTTCATGGACTAAAGGCAATCTCATAAAGACCAGGGCAAGTGTTATGAAGGAGATTTCCGCAACTGTGCCTGAAATAAAAGGCGATGGGTTTGAACCTCATCTTATTGACTGGTGTTCTAAGAAATCACAGAATGCTGATGTTTCCAGTCGCAAACAAATCTATGTGCGGTCGTTCCAAAAAGCACTTCATTCCCTATTAACAAATGTGACTTTGGTGAAGGAAGATAATCTGTCATTCCCCCATGCTGAAGACCCCACCTTACCAGTCCGTTATCCAGAACTTCAAGGGAATATTGATATTGACGAACTGCATCACGGTGAATGGTGGATCAACACTTGGGAGAAGAGATGCAAATCTGGATCGAATGAAATTCTGGTTCCTATTATTCTCTACATGGATGGAATTGCAATTGACAATAGTGGTCAAACCACTCTTACCCCACTGAACATGACTCTTGGCATGTTCAACACCCTAACTCAAAACTCCCGGCCGGATGCGTGGGAGGCTATATACTATCACCCAACATGTCCCGGTGATAAAGGTGCCGAATCAATTGACAATGTGAACAATCTTCACTCTGGCCTTCGTTTGGCTCTTTCATCTTTGAAAGATGCCTGCAACCAAACGGATGGTATTGAATGGTCTAATTTGCCGTGGAACAAGAAGAAATGGTCGGTTCGAATGAAATTTGCGGTTGCTTATTTCATAGGTGATACTCCCCAGCACGACCAACTTTGTGGTCATCATCAAACGTCGAATTCAAAGATGATCTGTAGGCATTGCAATTGTCCCAGAGCACTTGGTATTAACGCTCGTGTGAATGTTTTGAAGGTTCCTGTTTCAGTTCAAACTGGTAACATGCAAGTGTCTAAGCACCAAAATGGGGAAGAGTACCAATCCATTCGGCTCTGGAATATATCTGATTTTACTGCTCCAATGGTTGGCGAAGGAGTGAATGTTGAACAGTATTTCAAAAACATTTCTCACCATGGTGTACATAACGGCAACGCTTTTTATGATCTTGATTTTGGGGAAAACCCACATAATATTCATCTAGCGTCTCCCGGAGAGAGACTCCATATGCACCAACTTGGTTGCGCAAAGCGTGCAGCAGAGACGTTCCGCGAGGACTTTTTAGGCAATAACCAGCGGCTTCTTGGTGAGATGGAAAGGTTAGCCAGTTACTACGGTGGTGCTGTCCAGAGGCAATCCGATCGTGACTTCCCACGAACCAATTTTTCAGAATCAATACATACAGCGAAGAAGGAGGGTAACCAGTACATTGGAATGCTTTATATTCAGATGCTGTCACTTCTGTCTGCTGGAGGTCGTCAATTGTTGTTGTCTCGAAAGACTCCTTCCAATCTCGAGAACAAGAGCAGAAAGTGTGAAGAGGAAATTGACCGACGTATTTACGCCATTGAGTTGTTGTTGGGTATGGAAGAGTTCCTAAAGTATGCTGGAACGTTTGACGAGGTTTTCAAACAAGACAAGAAAGGTGTTTTGAATGTGGACAAAATGGTTGTTCTTTTCATTAACTGTATAAATAACAATCTTCAACGAAGTAAGGGAGAGGGTAACAATCTTGTGAAGAATCACATGTATTTTCATTTATCACAGTACATGAGATTATTTGGTCCTCCAACTGGGTGGGACTCTGCCGCGAGTGAGAGCAATCATAAAACTGAAGTGAAGGCTCCTGCTAAGAGAACTCAACGAAACAAGTCCACACTTATCAAGCAAACTTGCAACCAAGTGATGGAGTATCGAACTATTGATCGACTTGACCGTGAATTTGATTTGTTCGAACATAGACCCGTAACCGGACCAAATCATCCTAAGGAGGGTGGTTGGTCAGGTGGGTCTTCGTTTTGGATTGGTGTGATGAATGGTCTCCCTTACATGAAGTGGGATGAAAAAAAAAACTCAAGTTTACCCTGGTTTCCATCTGATGTTCTCAAATTTTGTTGTGATGTGGTCCTACCGGCTGTGGGCAGCAGCAAGGTTTTTGGAACCACGGAGCACAAGAGGTATGACCAATCTCGCGAGATGAAATTATTGTTTCGTGCCCACCCATCGTTTAAGTCTGATTCTGGACAATTGTCCAATGTATGGTACGATTGGGCTAATTTTCAACTCGATCTCCTTGATGGACGTGGACTGAAAGTTTATCCATGTCAGATTCTGTGCCTGCTTTACCTCGAAGGTCCTTTCCCCGTGGGTAGCTCCGTTAGTGGTTTCGAATTAGTGCACGATGGTTATTATGCCGTCGCTCGTTGCTTTGTTTCTGCAGACCCCATACCGAGCAAGAGGGACAAAGGAAAAAAACACCATCATGCGTTGGTAAAGCTAGGTGAGCTTCGGAACAAATTGTATTTGTTCGACTGCAACACCATTGAGTCCGAAGCTGCCGTTGTTAGAAACCATGGTAGTCGTGACCAATATTTTGTGCTGGGTAATCGTGAACAATGGTTGTTTAATTTCCGTGAGACAATGGCTTCACTGGAAAAGAAGGATTTACAATCAATAGTACGAGATGGTGAAAACAGCACATGACTTGAATGAACAAGTTTATTATCTTTTCCCGTGTTTTGGATTGTATACTAGTATGGTACAATCATACCCCCCTTCTCAGATGTATTTTGCGTTTTTTAATTTTCTGTAACGGCGTTGCACCAAATGCCCTTTTCCCGTGTTTTGGATGGTATACTAGTATAATACAATCATACCCCCTTATCATGTGTATTTTGCGTTTTTCTATTTTCTGCAACGGCGTTGCACCAAATGCCCTTTTCCCGTGTTTTGGATGGTATACTAGTACGGTACAGTCGTACCACCCTTTTCCTGTATATTTTGTATTTTTCTATTTTCTGCAACGGCGTTGCACAAAATGCCGTTTTCCCGTATTTGGGATGGTATACTAGTACAGTACAATCATACCCACCTTTTCATGTGTAATTTGCGTTTATCTATTTTCTGCAACGGCGTTGCACCAAATGCCCTTTTCCCGTGTTTTGGATTGTATACTAGTATGGTACAATCATACCCCCCTTCTCATGTTTATTTTGCGTTTTTCTATTCTGCAACGGCGTTGCACCAAATGCCCTTTTCCTGTATTTTCGACGGTATAGTACTAGCACGGTACAGTCATAAATTTTTTGTCATGAGTATCAAGTTATTATTATAATGGATTACTTCTTAGTATAGTTTTGCGCGATACATAGGCACTCATAATATAACACCCTTCGTATTTGGGATTCGAACAGCTATGAAACACTAACGGATTAAAGAGCAGAGTATCCCCAGAACGCAACGGCACTTTGATGCGGTACGTTGGGAAGACAAAATAATAAATCACTTCGTCAGCAGGCACTCCCGATGGAGCAATGACTGTTAAACGAGTATAATTCATATCATCATCAACATGGCATCGAGAATGGTAATTTCGACCAATCGAAAAAGCTAATGCCTGTTTCCCAATGGCATTGAGCTGCGTACGAGTCAGAATCTGAGACAACACATCCATTTCATCCTCAACAAATGGTTCGATGTGTGTTAAACTATGATGCATATGCTTCACAATTCTCACTGTCATGTGTTCCAGCTCCAGTTTCATGTTTGGTTTCACATGACTTTTGAATACGTACTCACCATTGTTGGAAGACAATCTTTCTGGTCTAACTCCAATGATAGCATAATCATCGTTGATACTGCCGCGCTTCTGACCTCTGGCAACTGTCGGTTTGGATCCAACAATTTCCGGAGCAAACTTTCTTAACAGTTTGATATTATTCTTCGTAGCAAGGTGTCGCTTGGCAAATTTTCTGGAAACTTTTGCGAAAATGCGCAACGACGGATTATTCTCGTCAAACGCAACAATATGCTCGTCGTTTCTACTATCCAATCTATCGAATTTATCTATCAACAAAGCCTGTTCCGGTTGATACTTTTTCTTTCCTCCTATTTTGCCACCCCAGTTTGTCTCCATGTATTTTCCTTTGACCACAGTTGTTCTGTCTTTGTTTTTCAACGCTATTGTACTGACACAATCTTTGCAAGTACTACGCCTATTTGTCCTTTCGTTCTTCATTGGTTTTATGTCGGACAACTTTGTATAAGTTTTATGGCTCGTTGACACAGGTGCTGCAATCCTAAGAAAGTTCGATGACATTCTCTGCTTTCTTCTTTTCTCATGTTTCCTATCTGTTTTTTGCTTCATAGCCCGGTCCGAGAAATGATTTCTTGTCATGGTTGGAGTACGTGTAGCAATTCGAAGCCAATGATTCGTTGCCGTTAGTTGTTTCGCCCGTGCGCTTTTTCCTTGACACTTTTCGCTTGCCGCTTTTCGCTTGTCGCTTTTTGCTTGACACTTTTCGCTTGCCGCTTTCCACTTGCCGCTTTCCGCTTGCCGCTTTTTGTCTGCCGCTCTGTTGCTCTCGCTGCTGCTTGGCGCTGTGGCTGTTGCTGCCGATTGCTTGCCGCTGCCGCTGTGTCTTTCGCTGCCGATTGCCGCTGTTGCTGTCGCTGCTGCTTGGCGCTGCCGCTGTGTCTTTCGCTGCCGCTGTGGCTGCCGCTGTTGCTGTCGCTGCTGCTTGGCGCTGCCGCTGTGTCTTTTGCTGCCGCTGTTGCTGTCGCTGCTGCTTGGCGCTGCCGCTGTGTCTTTCGCTGCCGCTGTGGCTGCCGCTGTTGCTGTCGCTGCTGCTTGGCGCTGCCGCTGTGTCTTTCGCTGCCGCTGTTGCTGTCGCTGCTGCTTGGCGCTGCCGCTGTGGCTGTCGCTGCCGCTGTTGCTCTCGCTGCTGCTTGGCGCTGTGGCTGTCGCTGCCGATTGCCGCTGTTGCTCTCGCTGCTGCCAATTGCCGCTATTGTTGGTTTTGCTGCCGCTTGCCGCTGCCGCTGCGCCTCTCCCTGCCAATTGCCGCTGCGCCTCTCCCTGCCAATTGCCGCTGTTCCTCTCGCTGCTGCTTGCCGCTGCCGCTGTGGCTATTGCTGCCGATTGCCACTGTTGCTCTCGCTGCTGCCAATTGCCGCTGTTGCTATCTGCGGTTCAACGAGTTGTTGACGTTGTCAACGACTTTATTGGAATATTTGGTACGATAATTGAACAAAATGGGTGAGTTTCTATTGATGTAGTACAGTAAATAATAACAACAGAATAATATAATCTACATGCTACCAACGTACACCGTTTGCTTCCTTTCGTTGTTGTTGTTGATTGGTGGTGTTGCTGTGTTGTTGCCGTTGTTGTTACCTTCGATTCTGTGTTGACTTCGATTCAGTGTTGCGTTTGATTCGTTGTATCCTTTGCAACTATAGGAAAGATTGGCCACACCAGGAAAGATTTGTTCTTCCGATCCGTTGTTTCCAATCCCTTGTTTCAAATCCGTTGCTCCGATACGGTCCTATGAAAATGAGAAGAAAAAGAGAAGGAAGAAAATACATTATCAGGAATGCCAGAGAAAGTAAAATCATTGTCTTTCTCCTCTCTCATTCTTACCGTTGCGATTGCCAATTTCTAATCTGTTCTTTCCAATCTGTTATTCCGATCCGGTCCTATGAAATTAGGAAGAAAAACATAAGTGAGGAAATACATTATCAGTAATGCCGGTCGAGGAAGTATTATCATTGTTGTCTATCTCATTCGTACCGTTGCTTGTTCTGATGCGTTTTACCGTTGATGTCACCGATACGTTGTTGCCGCAGATACGTTGTTGCCTCCAATGATTCCATTTGCCGGTTTGCTATTCGTTGTCGTTGTTCTTTCTGCTGCCGTTGATTTGCAGACTTGTAGTAATTCCTATGTCACGAAAAACAGGGACTTGTTCCTGTTGATATATAGGCAATTGATGCAGATTTTGTGCTTTCAAGATGTTTATGTAAGGCGGCCGTCCAAACAAGAATATCTTTCCAGCAACTAATCCCTAATCAAATGCTTTCTACTTCTTTTGCAGTACAAGGCTGTTATATCGGACTGAAATATCTGAGAACGGATCGTTGTGCTCGTGACATCGTCGCCCTAAGGCATGTGACGAAGAGGGTCGGATCCCACGTTCTCGGACGGAGTGTTGTTGGAAAGAAACAACACTCTACTCAGATAAGTTGGAAATTGATGTTTGTCGGAAAGTGAAAAAAAGTGACCCAAGTTAGTGAGCAACAAACTTTCATTGTAAGCTAACTACTCCGTACAAAGTACTTATATCAAACTTTGAACGTAAGGACAACATCGGTTCAATAGATCAAGTATCAACATTCGAATGTAAGAATGACACCAGTTCGATACATTTTCTGCTAAGTAAACAACTTCGAACGTAAGAATGATATTGGTTCGTTAAGTATTATGTTCTTTTTTTTTTGCAACGGCGTTGCAACAAATGGTCTTTTTTGTATTTAGCGTGATATGGATCATACAACAGTACAACAAACTTCTAACGTCAGAATTACATTGGTCCGTTAAGTATTTTTTTTTTTTTTTTGCAACGGCGTTGCAACAAATGGTATTTTTTGTATTTAGCGTGATACAACAGTACAACAAACTTCTAACGTCAGAATTACATTGGTCCGTTTAGTATTTTTTTTTTGTTTTTTTTGCAACGGCGTTGCAACAAATGGTCTTTTGGTATTTAGCGTGATATGGTTCATACGATAGTCCTGTTCATACCAAAGTACCTTTCTACAGTATTACTTTGTTTGTTTTTTATTTTTTATTTTTTGCAACGGCGTTGCAACAAATGGTCTTTTGGTATTTAGCGTGATATGGTTCATACGATAGTCCTGTTCATACCAAAGTACCTTTCTACAGTATTACTTTCTTTGTTTTTTATTTTTTATTTTTTGCAACGGCGTTGCAAGAAATGGTCTTTTTGTATTTAGCGTCATGGTTCATACGATAGTACTGGTCATACCAAAGTACCTTTCTACCCCACAAAATGCACCAAATCATCAATCGGACCAATTTACTTTTTTGGCAACGGCGTTGCAACAAAAGCCCTTTTTAGTATTTAGCGTGAGATGTTTCATACGACTGTACGTTTCTACACAAATTGCACCAATTCAGCGATCGGATCATTTGTTTTTTGGCAACGGAGTTACAACCAATGCCCTTTTCCCTATTTAGCGCTACTAGGTGTTCATACGACTGTACTTTTGTACACAAAATGGAACAATTCAGCGATGGGGCCATTTTCCAAATTGGAAAATGTTCCTTTTTATCTTTTCTTCTTCTCACCTTTCATCCCACCCAAAAAACCCTTTTTTCCGTTTTTCGGGAACGGCGGTTCCAATTACAAAAAATGGTTTTTTGATCCGAACGGTTTCACAGACAAATCCCCGCCCTTGCATTCGTCGTTGCAGGTTTTATTTGTCCAATTATTGTGACGATATTGTTTAACTCTTTCTCAGGTTAGTGGTATAACGTCTTTACGAGAACAAGGACACGTTTACAGGCACCTTCTACGTTTTCGATTTTTTGAGAAATGGTTTTTGAGACATGATTAACACTGTCGCGTCGCTACGTGAGTGGTGATCTCTTGTGAAAGAAGTTTCAAGTTGTACTACTATCCTTCTTTCATTCAATGTTTGCTCGTAACTCGGGTAAACTAGATTCACACAACAGTGATTCTCATTGTTTTCAAACAATAAAAAGATTGTCTCAAATACTGATAACATTTTACATTGCCAATGACACCTACGACTAATAGTGCTCGCAAGCGCGGGGCCAACCCAAATTCAAATAAGAAAACGACAAGTTGTAAGAAGGGTAGATTGAAAGACCCACCAACCAATAGTCTTGACAAACATGATACCGATCAAAGAGATCATCGACAGGCAGTAATTAGTAACCTTACAAAGGCTTTGAAGGATGAGTCATATGGAACAGAGGAGTTTGTGAGGAACCTCAGTCTGGAGGTTACAACATGTTTCACTGCATTGTTGACGAGGGTTTACCTTGTATCAAAAATTATTGAATCCGAACCTACACCAGATTTCACGAAGTCAATGTCTACTACTAACTCTGCGGAAAAGAAGAAGGGGAAGGGAAAGAAGAAAAAACCCGATACAACCTTAAGTGACTTAGGGCCTATTCCCCATCAAATAAACGTCATGGTGGATTTATTTTTGTTTGAAATTGACAACGGGGTGACTGGAGTGTTGAAATTTTTGAGCAGGAAGCAATTAACCGATCGATTCAATGAATACGACATGGCGAACAAGTGGAATAGGTTCGAGTCACTGTTGAAGAATGTTAACGACACATCAGGCGTGGATGCTATTTATGGGCGCAACGTCGTCAACTACGTTACAATGAAGAAGTACATGATAATGTACCGTGAGATATTGGTTTGGTACATGAAGAATGTGAAGTATCCACCTGGGTCGGATATTTCGTCTGAGGATTTGTGTTTCCATACCAAAGGCAACAATTGTTCTCCCAGTCAGTTGAAAGGATACGTCAGATCAATGAGGAACTTCTTGGACTGCCTTATGGCAAAGACATCTCTACGTGTTTCAATGACTCATAGCTGCAATCAGGTGGACTTAGACAAACATTTCAAGAAGCAGCGTATTGAATGCTTAAAATCCTTACCAACAGAAAACATCGAGTTTAAAGAACTTATTGTGTCAAACAAAAAGTTGATGAAGATAACGGAACGAGAAACTGCTTTTCAGGAGCTCATTCGTGAACATTGGTTACGCTTTCAAGGGAAGGCGAAAACCATTTGTACCATCATCGACATGCGTCACGTCGACATCAAAGTTTTGACACACGAAGATTTTTATCAGTATTACTTACCCGAATTAATTAACAATTCATTCGTCTTGGGCACCACGGTACTTTCTGGGGAGAAGTGGGTTCCAGTAGGATTTCATCGAAAAGGGGACACGAAAATTCCGGAAACGGGAAAAGTGTTATTACCACTCAATACTCAATTGGTTTTCCACTACGTCATCAACTACAAGCACACGGTCACAAAATATTACAACATACATTTCGATATCGATGAGGACCTTGTCACCCTGTCGCCATGCAAACATGGAACCGGAAAAATAGATCTGGCATATTTCAAGGTGCCGAAAGGAATCCTATATTTGGTGCATCAATGGCTGATAACAAAATTTGTCCAACACGGGAACAAGATTGGGGTAAACGTGGTCGATTCGTTGGAAACAGCATGTAATTTGTTCATTTCTCAAGTACTATGTGCATCAATGATTCGAGTCGACGGCGTTGGTTCGTCCTTTGATTGTTCAATTGACAATGTTTGTGAGAAAATGATACCAAAAGTCTTCAAAACCAATAACCAATCATTTGTCAGTTACGATCATGTGATGGAAACCATTGAAGATTTGGTATTGACCGAGAGGAATTTTCTAAAAGGAGCTATGGTCACCGAATCGACGGAGGGAAGTGTTCCGTATTTTCAAAGGAATGATCGATTGTACATTTTCCCGACGGCATGTGTTCTGAGTAAGACAAAATTTGCCCATGTCAATTTTGACGATAAACCAGAAGAACTTGTAACAGGTATTTTGGAACTGTCCGGATTGGAAGAACAACATAAGAATCAAACTTGTGTTACAAGATTCCTTCAATACGATGTTAACTCACAACAAGAGGTGCACCAACGAGTTTTTATGGAACACATTCCATACGTGTTCCGTGAGATATTCGTAATTGATCCGGAAGTTCTCCAACGTCATACTTGGGTGGAAGAATTCATTCAGTATAGCTACCTTCCAGAAATGGGTACCATATTTACCCCGTTGACAGAAAAACTAGCAATACATTTGTTGGAAAAGTCGGATGATCTATCATCGGCTAACCTTGTAGTTCAATTTTTGGACGATAAGGTTGTCAACAATTATGGAAAGGGAACGGGAGAATTGAATCTGGCATTCGAACACCTCCAGGGTCGTGACTTTGTTTTTTACGAACCATCGGACTTTCTAACTTGGGATTGCTTCAAAACATCCAAGGTTCAAATAAATGAGTTCAACAAATCAAATAACACATACCGGGTAGGATGGGTTACTTTCAATCTCAATACGACAAATGATTCCAAGCGTGGATTCATACCACCCTGGGATGATAACGTTGACGGTGGCAATGTTGGCAAGACGAACAATATCAACGATGGGAGAAAGAACATCAGTGGATCGAAAGTAACCAGTAAGGGTTCGAAAAATAAGCCCAACGAATCTAAAGAATCGGGAATTGACACAAGTAAGGGTAATTCCAAGGATACTGGTTTGACTGACACAACGACTAAAACCTGTGAAAAAAAGGGTTCAAATGTAAGCGAAGAAATGATTATAGATGTTGCGAAAAGTCATCTTAACGCCACTGTAACACTGCCAGTTTATCCTATCAAGATCAAGGAGAAGGAAACCAAACGTGAATTCCAATGTTCTGTGCTGTTGAAAGATCAGGATCCAGAGATTATGTTTCCTATTTACGAAGTAAACGAACAAGTTCGTTACACTCCAGAAAAAAACGGACCAGTTGAAATTGGAGAAGTTTATAGGTACGTTTTCGGAGACTACGACCAATATGAACGAGTGGCGGGTTATATATGTACTTTCCACAAACGTAAGGCGGGGGAGCAACGACAATTTTGCCCATACTTTCAGATTTCCGGTCTGAAAGAAACCAATCCTTGACGCATTAAAAAAGTATCGGATTTAGTAAAATGTTTCAGCAAGGATGTTGGGATTCGTGACCCGACGGATGGAAGTGTGGAGGTATCCGATTCATCTTCTGACACAACCACAACCGTGTCAGAGTACAGCACCAGTTCCACCAAATCATCCAAGATTGGATGAGTGAGGCATACTATGTTACACCAAATGCAAGCATCCGTTTGTAACTTATCCATTATCCTTCATAGTTCTTTATTCAATCAATATTATGCGAAATATTGATCATGAAATTGCAGCCTAATTCGCACAATCATAAACATACTAACTAATATAACTAGGACTAATAAATTTTAAAACTGACTCAAGTATAAGTAGAAGATTTCTGGTCAATTCTGTTTCATGCAGCCAATGCCACACATTTGCACTCAAAAACTGCCTAGGAAACACTATTTGGGTACATGCAGCAATGCCAGAGGGGACTAAAATTGTTCTAAATCTCATACTGACTAAAGTATCAGCCTGTTTCTTGTCCAGTTTGTTTCATAGTATACCCCATCCATAGTATGAGCAATATTCATACTGAAATTGCAGTCAATGCCACACATTTGCACTCGAAAACTGACTAGGAATCACTATTTGGGTACATGCAGCAATGCCAGAGGGGACTAAAATTGTTCTAAAGCACATACTGACTAAAGTATCAGCCTGTTTCTTGTCCAGTTTGTTTCATAGTATACCCCATCCATAGTATGAGCAATATTCATACTGAAATTGCAGTCAATGCCACACATTTGCACTCTAAAAATAAGTACTAGGACTCACTATTTTGGTACATGCATGTCCAGGAGGGACAAACATTATTCTAAAATTCATACAGACTAAAGTATCAGCCTGTTTCTTGTCCATTTTGTTTCATAGTCTACCCCATCCATAGTATGAACAATATTCATCCTGAAATTGCAGTCAATGACACACATTTGCACTATAAAACTTACTAGGACTCACTATTTTGGTACATGCATGTCCAGGAGGGACAAACATTATTCTAAAATTCATACAGACTAAAGTATCAGCCTGTTTCTTGTCCGGTTTGTTTCATAGTCTACCGCTTCCATAGTATGAACACTATTCATCCTGAAATTGCAGTCAATGTCACACATTTGCACTCTAAAACTGACAAGGACTCGCTATTTTGGTACATGTATGCCCAGGGACAAACATTATTCTAAAAATCATAATGACTAAAGTATCAGCCTGTTTCTTGTCCGGTTTGTTTCATAGTCTACCCCATCCATACTATGAGCAATATTCATCTTGAAATTGAAGTCAATGCCACACATTTGCACTCTAAAACTGACCAGGACTCACTATTTTGGTACATGCATGTCCAGGGACAAACATTATTCTGAAATTCATACTGACTAAAGTATGAGCCTGCTTATTGTCAAGTTTGTTTCATAGTATACCCCATCCATAGTATGACCAATATTAATCCTGAAATTGCAGTCAATGCCACACATTTCCACTCTAAAACTGACTAGGACTCAGTATTTTGGTACATGCATGTCAAGAGAAGAGAAACATTATTCTAAAATTCATACTGACTAAAGTATGAGCCTGCTTCTTGTCCAGTTTGTTTCAGCACAGTGTACCCCATCCATAGTATGAACTCTATTCATCCTGAAATTGCAGTCAATGCAACACATTTCCACTCTAAAACTAAGTACTAGGACTCACTATTTTGGTACATGATGCATGGCCAGGGACAAACATTATTAGAAAATTCATAATGACTAAAATATAAGGCTGTGACTTGTCAATATGGTTTCATAGTCTCCCCAATCCATAGTATGAGCAATATTCATCCAAACATTTCAGAAAATAACACACTTTGACACTCAAAAAGTAAATGAGAAACACTAATTTGGTTACTTGTTCCTACAAAAATCAAAAAACTAATAACCAAAATTTACGGAGACTACCCTTGGTACACCAGATCCCAACGGAGGAATCGATCCACTGGACACGTTCACCACTATATCAATAACCAATCATACGTGATCGGGGAAAGTTACACTACATAAAGCTAGTCAGTTTTTGAACCATATAATTGGTGTGCACCGTCCCAATACAATAATAAAAAATTTATACAAAAATAATACGTAGGACACACCGTGGACATATGTCTACGGGGGGAATCGATCCAATGGACACGTTCACCTCTACCGGTATATCAAGAACAAATCATATCCAAAGGGGAAAAGTTACACTACTTAACGCTAGTCTGTTTATGAGTCAGACAATTTATGTGCGTCGTACCAATACAATATTAAAAAAATAGTACCAAGGAAGTACAAAGAATACATCTTGTACACATCTCTATGGAGGTATCGATCCACCGGACACGTTCATCTCTACGATATATCAAGAACCAATCGCATGCAGAGGACGAAAGTTACACTACTTAAAGCTTGTCAGTTTTTGAATCAGACTATTTGCGTGCACCATCGTAGTGTTGGTACCGGTACGTAACAATAGTAAGAATTATGCGTGAACGGGAAAAAGCAGCCACAACCAAAAACTGAAAGTTACAACGCCTGGAGAAAACAACAAATACCAACTTTATGATTCGGCGTGGGAGTACGAACGTTAGTTGTACTGTGGTACAAATAGGTGCATGACTGCGTTACAAATGGGAAATAACAGGAAAATGAAAAACAAAACACCTACACCGACACACAGAACAACAGTTGTGCCAACCCGGGGTACTGTCTTCTCCAAGGATTACAACAAACAGATGCACGAGCTAAACCACGATGATGTAAACAACGACGGAAACCCGTTTCTATATCATTTTGAAACAGGATTTGATGCCTTGTGTGCCAAAAACGGACACTTGGTTAACACAATCCTTAGTGGATGCCAGAAGATAGAAGAAGTGCGACAAAGACTCAACAGCAAAAAAGGTACATTTCGAGGAGGACGAAGCTTTGAACATTTGGGAACAATGCTTCAAGTACATAACCGAGGAAGTATTTCCCGACTACAAAGAAGGGAACACTGACGGGATGGACCATGTATGGGCAATGGGAGTCATTCTTGCATACATTACATGTGGTTATCCCGCATTGAAAACATCGGAAAACATTAAGTGCTACGACAACGTGGGTATTGGACCGGAAGTAAAATCAATAGAACGAGAGAGAATGATACAAGACGGTCGTACTTTCCCGGCAAAAAAATGGAGTAATCTGACACCGGAGGCAAGAGAACACATAAAAGAATGTATACATTACCACCCTGGGAACCGTCCTTGTATGACGTACATTTGGTTCAACAACTGGCGCAAAATGACGAATGAGGCAATAATCGAAACTGACAGATTGGAATGGTATTGCAGATCAAAAGACGATAACGAGTGGTACTCAACACAAGAAATATTGCCGCCAATTAAAGAAGAGAACATAAATAACAAAAACACGGAAAACAAATGTACCAAACATAAGTGGGATTCGTTCATGAACAAAGCAAGAAAACAGTCAAAAAAGAAAAAACGGAAGGTAAAAGAAGTGACAAACAGGGGGGAAAAGAGCGAACAAGACAAAAACGAGTGGAAAATTGAGAAATGGCTAAGTCTTTACGAAAAACGTTGGAATTCGCCGGAAGATTTAGAGGAATATAACAACTATCCCATTCCTTGTGGAGCATGGGGACGCGTGAAACACTAACTCTGCAACTCTGTAAGGATTCCATTACAAAAAAAAACCATGACAATATCGAAGGTATCACCGGTACAAATTAAGTGCAAAAAATAGAACGGAAATTATGTAAAATATCACCTAAAAAAAACTATATTAAAAAAAAATACTCATCAGAAAGCAACAAAACAACAACAACAAAATTCCCTCCGTTTAACCTACAAATTGTGATCCATTCCATAATTAATTCAGGGGGGAGTGTCAACCACCCAAAATATAGAATTTACTGCAACAGCCGTTGCAGAAAATTGAAAAACAATAAGTAGATAAATAAATAAGGAATGTTATGGTACCGTAGGGTAAGTACGGTAGGGTAGGGAAGAACAAAATGTTCGGGTCCGCGCCAAAATTTTGAGGACTCCACATTCCAGAATATCACGGCACGCTCGAAAATAAGATAGGCAGGCGACAGTACAAGAACAACACTCACAGATAGTACAATTAGTTGAAATACAGCTATTCCTTGGAGACAGTAAATCAAGAGCTTACAGTGTGTACAGTAGGAATGAAAAAAAATTACCAAACGATTCCTACAAACAACATTATTATCATAAAAATAGCGCGCCAAATCAATCAAAGGTAAAAATGGTAAGTTTATGTGCACGAGTTAACAAAAAAAATATGGTGGAACTGAGTACTATTTGCAGTCCGGTGACAGGTAGAACCTTTGTTACCAATAACACAAACAGCCCAAACAGCAGTGTATCGGGAAGTGACCGAACAAACACAAACGATAGCCAAACATATACAACCACCAACAGTAGCAACAGAAATATTCTACAGACAACAAAACAATACGATAACGATAACTTGGAAAACAACATTGTCAAACACGTCAAAGAAAAAGCATTCAGGAAATTTAAATTCCTGCCAGAGATTACATTCGTGAAGGCGACGATATTCAAAATTGTCAAACAAGCAAATAACAATGAAATACCAAATACGATTGATATAAAAGACCAAAAGTGGAGTGGAATTTATTGCCGTGCAGTGACTGCGTGTAGGCACAATGCTCAAACTCTTGCCAGGAAAAACTACAAAGGTACGCAACCAACAAGAAAATGATTGCCGGCATGCAATCGTTCATAAGCCATTCTAACATTTTGGTCGTATGAACACTGACACGTAGACGATAAAAGAAACAACCTGATACCAGATAGTTTCCCAGGAACGGTTCTAATCACGGACACCCAAGACGTTAACTCAGAAAATAGGTACCAATTGCACGAAGACTATCGGCGGAAAAATTCACCAGAATTCAAATACTTCATGAAAAGAATTCTTGGAGCGGTGTCACCAAAACAGACAGACTTCAAAAGAAAATCAGTCAGAATGACAATCAGTAACATTTTCACCCCAAGCGATGAAGCTTTTGCATTGCTTTTCCTTTACAACGACTACGACTCGTGGATAAACACAACAAAGGGCACGAGGTTGAGAAAAAAATTCACTGACGGTAAGTCTGGAAATAAGGAGGGGTGGAGTAACAGAGGGACAAGATCTTTACGAATACCTAGTAAGCGAAGTTAGAAGAACGAAGGGAGGAACAACAGTCAAAAGAATTAGAGACGGAAATACTTAAAATGTACCAAAAGCAAAATGGCAATCGTAAACAACAAGATAAGGAGGAGAACAAAGAGGGAAAAACACGGAAGCGAAAACGTACCTTGGTTGAGATTCTTGGCGAAGATGATGAGGACTACAAATTTTTCATGGAATACAATAAAAACGAACAAGAGTAATGGATGATATCAACATCAATAGTAGAACGGCTAGTTCATTATTATTTTATGGTTAGCACAATATTGTTCCGGGTCTTCTGTTCGAATATAATACAATAAACAAGATAATTTCAAAGGCTAATAAAATACTTTCGTATTTGTTACAAAATATGTTTGTTGTATTTCCGTATTTGATAAGCGTAGCGTGAATATTGTAAAATGTCGGAGAGTATTGCAAATGCGGATAAAATATTTTCTTATTAGTACAAAAATATGGTTGTTGGATTTTGATATTCGATAAATGTAGTGTGAGTATTGTGAAAGCAACATAACAGAATACATTGCTGGTTATCAAGAAGCTCCTATATTTGTTCAGAAAATGGTATCAACGCTACGACAATATCAGTGTACATAGAGGATATTATTACAAAAGATGAGTTTCGTGTGGAAAATAACAAAAATTAAATGGCGAGTAAATATTAACGGGGTAAGCATGAAACAAAATTGTAGAATAGAAAAATTTGGAAGCAACCATGAAACAGGGGGTGAAAATATGGATAGGAAAATAGTCCTACTTGAAATTGTTGCGTGCAAAAATAGGTAGAGAATTATTTATTGTGCGCGCAACAAAATGTTTCGGAATATTTTAAAATATCGCACGAATTTTACGAAAGCACGAGCATCGTTTATGTGACGAACACATAGTCTGTAGTAGATCTTTGGCGTCTGGGGTCATTCCCATAGGTTGCATCCACAAAACACATCAACTTGTTTTGTTTGATATCTTCAGGATACTTTGGGAGCAACATGTCTTGGACTGAATCATCATATGGAGTTCCAGGAGGTAGAGATGGCTCAGCATTTGGTCTGTAGAATCAAATGCCCCAAGATCTTGTTGTTCTTAATAATGAAAAGCAGTGGGACTGGAGCTGTACTTAGACATGAGGGTGACAGCGTACCCAATATCTGGCCTGCAGCTAACGTAAGCAAACATCATTTCTCCCAGGAGGGTCCTGTATGAGAAGTCAGATGTGGATTGTAGAGCAGTACTTTGTTCCTTGGTACCTTCCAATGATCCGTTGGTGTGAGATTGCAATTGATTTAGCACTTTGGTTGACAGGGGTGCCGATGACTTGGAGTGAGGTTTCATCTTTGAGTCAGCTTCCCAGTCATGTGAATGCATGATTGTGTCAATGCAATTTGCACATGATAATCATCCAATGTAATCAGCCGTTTGCCTAACATCAATGTCATTGAAATCTTCAAGCATCCCAATTTGGTGAAAAGGAATTGTATCTTCTTTTGGTAGCTTCAACTTCTCACCAATGATATCATAGATTTTGTTGGACACAGATTCTTTGGTGCATACTAGGGAAAAATCATCAACTCGTCTTAGCAGATAGACTATTTCACCTTCAAATACAGTTGTGTAGATGGTCCTGTCGTGGGTAGTGGTCTTGAAATTAAGTTTGGGGTAGCGAAGAATCTTGTTGATGTGAGTTTCCCACAGCCGGCCTGATTCTGGGTGGCCCTACAGAGCTTGGAGCACTGGTAACACCATGCTTCTATTGATCTCTTTGCCATATTTGTGCTTGTACCATTCAGCATACGCATCATATAGTCATGAAGGCTGGAATTTCAGGATCAGGGCTGTCTCCAAATGCATCTTGAGCATCAGCAGAGAGCACCTTGAGATTGAGGGTGGCTGCAATGGCAAAGAACAATCTTTGGATCGGATGTTCTACACACGATGAATATGATGACCACTCTACTATCTGTGTCAGCGAGAACCCAGCAATGATCAAGCCTTGATGGAGCATTGCACCAGGGTGCATGACATGGTTGTCTGGATATCCTAAGTTATCTCCCATGGTGGATCAATAAGGTTTACTTCTGCTTGAAAACTTTGATTCAGTTTAGTGGAGTCAAACTGAGCCAAACCAAGCCCATGATTTGGAAATTCAGGAAGTGCAAACCAAGCCCGTGATTTGGAAATTTGGAAAGTGCCGGCTCGCATGGAAAAGCTGCTGCCACTTGTCTATAGGATGTAAAAACAAATTCAACAGATGGGACATTTTAATGTCCTTACTTGCCTCCAGTGGGATCACAATCCCTGAAGAGCTTTTTTGGCTTCTAAAGGGGGATTGACCGCAAGGCTTATTTGCACACCTACCTGCATTTTCCAGCACCAAATTGCGCGTTTGCCAGTTGAAAAAAGGCAAGCAGGTGCAAAAAATTGCTGTGACATCTAAAATTAGCAAAATTGATCCCTACAAAGGTGACTACTGACAGTAGAGCTTTTTTGGCTTCCAAAGGGAGATGCCCGCATTTCTCTGGCCCAGCGCCATATTGCCCATATACCGGTACCAGCAGGTTCTTGATTTGAAGCTTGCTTCAAGCAAGACTAGTTCACCAATATGAGAATACAGTCTTGCAGTAAAGTGGGCCAGCCTTTTGCCCTCTAGTTCAGGACTAGCATTGAAGATAAGGACTTTATGTAGGGTGCTATTATGCAAAAAGATAGAGCGTCTTGGCACTTGTTCTCATCTCATAAATTGAGATGAACGGTTGATTCTAGGGGACAGCACTCAACCATACCATTTTTGTTAGAAAGAAACTATACCTTGACATCGTTGCAAAAGGAGGCATTGCTGCAGTTTGTGAAAGCAGACATAGCAGAGTACTCAGTTCAATCCTTGAAAGTGACAAAAGGACGTAGGGTTCTTTGCAACAAGATGCCCAGAAGTTGAATAACCTAGTCAGATACTGGCATAAACTTCACCAACAAGGTCAGTTTGCAAGGGTCCACACCGCTTTGTTTCCCAATGAAGACCAAGACCAGCAGACTCACACTACCCAACCTCCCAGCAATGCAGAAAGGGATGGTAGTAGTGACATTAACAATAGCGACAGTGGCAGAAGCGACAGCGACAGCAGCTCCAAGAATTCTCCTGAGCAACCAAGAAGGAATCTGCTCTCTTCTAGCAATTCTTCCCAAAGGATTCCCAAGACAAGAACCCCCATGTTGACTTGGAATTGTTTTCCAACCTGAAGCCAAAGCCTTTGCTACCCTGATGAAGAGGGATCATATGAAACAATCAAGGTGAACTTAGAACAACCTGAGGCAAATGAAGGGATCCAAGTAATGCTGACTCGTGATGTTTGTGTGAGTTACAAAAATATTACTGGAAAGGTTTCCAAACGGATGGAAAAGATCACAATCAATCAAGCAGTTGTCTATATACGAGACTTTTGCCTAACTCAGCCCATCATGTACAAAGCCTGGCTAAGTGAGGACCAAATGGGTGTCTTTATCCGTTCACCAAAATAACCGTTCTTTCTTACAGAAGATATTGATAGGCTTTGCATGGTGGGCATGGAAGCGTCTAAAAAAGAGGGCAAAATGGTGCCACGATGCCAGAAGACGTATGAAAATTTTGAGGTCTATAGAACTCGCATCAAAGCTCCCACCTCTGTTTGCTACTACAAGTTCCCGGATGGAATCACTTGTACAAACCAGTTCTTCAACGGTGCCAAAGATTCCATCAGCAGCTCCTTGAAACTTAAGCAACATTTTGGTGTATCCCACATTGAATTCAGCAGGTCAAACCAGCAAGTTTTACCATTTGTTAGGTACGAGATGGCCGTCAAGCGTAGTATTGTAGATATCCAAGTAGAAGCTTCTGTAGATGAGGACATCGAAGACTGTATTGAGCAGTGGGCTGTATTGAATTTTGGTGATGATGACATGGGAGGTGCGTAATATTATTTATTTTCAATGTAGGACACACATCAACATGAGGAAGTAAACTGAAATATTTTTCTCACATAATTCATAATTTGAACTATTAATAGAAGCAGCTAAGCTTGCAAGACTAGTTGAGCTTTCCCAATGCAAGAGAGAGAGAGAGGCTGAGCTTGCCAGACTAGCTGAGCATCAGAGAGAGGAGGCTGAGCTAGCCCAAGCTCAGGCAGACAAATGCCGGAGAGAGGAGGCCAAAGCAGCTGAGAGGGAGATAGCCTGACAGCAGAAAGAGCATGGCTGTGAAGATGAGCGGCCGACAGCTTGGGTCAAAAAGGCAAAGAGAAGGTCTGAAGATGCTGAATTTTGTAGGATATAACGAGAAAAGAAGCAAAGCAAACTAGACTGGGATAAACTCAAGAGTGAAGGGTTTGAATTAGCAGAGCATAGCAAAAGGGATGGCAAGAACAAGCATTCTTTAAAGGTGAAAGAAAGTCAAATGAAAGCACAAGGTAATATGGCTTCTCTTAAAAAAATTTGATAGAGAAGTCGCTATATATTCGGATGGTGTCAATGTATCCACGATTCCTGCAGGAGGTGGTATAGATGTAAGAGTCAAAGCTGGTAGCATATTCCAGTTTGACGGAAGAGAAAGGGTTTATCCAGACTATGTTGTTCCATCAACACTTGCTCCACAGGAACACAGGATTACACCATGCAAACTTCAAGTCAATTTGTTCTAGGACGAGGATATTGATGTTTATGTTGATGGGCAGCCAGCATACAACTGTCCTGCGGTGTTTGGCAAAAACGGTTACAAGATTATTTGTGAAATTAGACAACCTCTTCATTTTCAGGGGAATGGCAAAGAGTATGAAGACTATAATACCCAATCAGGATGATCATGATCATGTGAGCCATCTTGTTTCAGCAATCTGTCATCAGATCCCTATTGCTGAGTACCCTCCAATGCCTCCTCCAACTCATTTGCCGCAACTCCAATCTCCTGTGCTACGTCTCCATATCCAATCTCCCGAAGGTGCTGACTTTCCTGCCAACAACTGACTAGATGAGATCAGTTCATTCCATTCTGTTGACGGTTCAATAAGCTCTTTGTCGCTTGATCCAATAAAAATGTTGGAAGAAGCTAGTTTCCTCCTGCTTGAATCACTGAATTACATGACTGGTGGTTCATAATTGCCTTATTATAGATTTACGTTTTCTACTCTGTGCTGGGTCTGATATTTCTACTTTAGGCTAGATAACTCACTCGATCGATCTTACAATCAATTGGCGTTTTTGTTGTTGTATAGCTCAACTACTTTTGTATTGCTTGCCCTGCACTCTCAAGGTGTGCAGGTATTTCGCTGTCTTGATCTCTTGATTTACTTTGTCACGGAAAACATTCAACCGGTACTCCCTATGGTATTCTTCCCTAGACTGCCATGAATGCATTTTCTTCATCTGGTTCACTAGTCCTTCTGCTAAGTCGTTCCGTAGCAGTCGCTGGGATTTGGAGCCTTGCCATTGAGCATAGCCTTTGTGGTTGCAATACAATATTGGATTATTTTGGACAGCTTTATCTTCTTCAGCCCTAGACACATTCTTCTTGATGCTCTTCCAAAGGGACGAAACCCAAGAAGAGAATTTTTTTAATGCATACTCAGCATATTCTGGACACATCACGTATAGTTCCTTCTTCAATGTTAAGTCTCCTGGTTCGTCAAGAGGCACAATTCCATCCTTCATATCCTTGCAAAGCATTTTTTTGGTGACTGAGTTTTTCCATTTGATTTTTTGCTCTTGAAATGGCGCGGATTTTGTTGGTTGCTGCTCTGCCATTTCAAAATAGAGCGCAGGATTTCCTTCTTTCATAATCTTGACCCAAGGGCATAATCCACTCATAAGCTGGTCTGATGCACCATTGCCAGAGTTTCTGAGCTGAATTTTTTTTTCTTCCATTGTCTTCAAATTGGCTTTCCAAAACAACACTGCTTTGGTGATCTTTACGTGTACAGGGCTGCTGTTCTGGCCCGATGTATCTTGTTAAGATTGACGCTTCAGCACCAACTCAGGCACGTAGCGTTGTCTTTACCATGCTTCCAAGGGGCTCAGATCATTTGAAGTCAGGTGGTTCGGCCTGGCCTGGCCTGACCTCAACTTCCCTGTTCTAGTTTGTTCTAGTCTAGCCTGGAGGGGCTTGGATCGTTTGAGGTCAGGAGGTTTGGACTGGCCTGGCCTGACTCGGCTCAACTTTCCTGTTCTAGATTGTTCTAGTCTGGCCTGGACGGGCTCGGATCATTCGAGGTCAGGCGGTTTGGACTGGCCTGGCCTAACTCTGTCCTGTTTAGTCTAGTCTAGTCTAGTCTAGTCTAGTAGTCTGGAATGGGTTAGTCTGTTTGAGTCTGAGCTAGGATGTGAGTGACTACTTTAGACTCCGGAAGTTTCGTCCATCTCAATTTTTTTATATGAATTGTACTTGTTAAAACTGTGCATCTAAAATGAACTGCAACAACAAGTCTCAGCAAACCGTTAAGACGTTTTGGGTCTTAAACAAGACACAAGACGCATAATTATGCGTCTAAAAAAATTTAGACGCATAGTTATGCGTCTAAATTTTTTTAGACACACAGTTATTTCTCTAAAAATTTTTAAGACACATAAAAAATTTCCAAATTTTAATTAACGTCTATTAACGTCTTTAACGCTTCGATTTTGAAATGACTTGAACTCAACAGACATTTTGCATTCAGGAAAGATTACTCAACGGTAGTACGAGTAAGAGTTACTACCGTAGACTCGTAGCGTACTCAGTACCGTACGGTATTACGTTAACGGTAATATCCATTTAAGTACGAGTACAAGTAGTAACGGTGCGTACTCGTACCGGTACGGGTACGAACTCGTAATTACTGTAAGAATACGGTACTCAAGTTCTTCACATTCAAGCATGCAACAGAAAAAAATGTCATTTCCAAAAAATGTTTCTTCAGAACACCCTACGGTACGAGTACGTACCGGTACCGGTACCGGTACATATTTTTTGAAAACAATTCCTCCTCTGCCTCTTGTTGCTTGGTCTTGCCTGGAAAGGACATCAACCCACCAGGGATCCAACCTTTTCACAGTGACAATAGGTAGCCCCGCATATTTTCGATTCATACTCGGCCGGAACGACGGAAGGATAGCGGCTGGTATTGCGGTGCCCTGCCGGAATAAGCTTTGCCACCCAGCGATTGTCCGGTCATGACGTCGCGTTCTTCCCTCGGGAGCGCCGGCAGCGTTGGACCCGTGAGCCTCAGCCAGATGATTGGATCCCCGACCTTTCGATCCGCTGCCATCAATGCCGTTGCGGTAATCCCGCTGTTGAGCAGCAGCAACGACGGGCGAGACGATCCCACGACGCATTCGAGCAAATCCTTTGATGATTTCCTTCACTCGCTCCACCGACACAACGGACAAAACCACCACAGCAGCGGAATCAGCAGTGCCGATGCCAGTGCAATCGCAGACAATGGGTCGAACGTGGTGGTTGTTGTTCCCAATTCCAACCTCACGCGACCCGGAGACTGGAAATACAACGAAACACCCCTTCGCAACTTTCACTGGGGGCACGGATGCCAGCGCTTGCGCTTTTTTGACGGGCGGCCCTACCACAGCCGATCGGCACACGATCGGTTGATCAACCACGAATTGACCCGAAACTGGATTGATCTCTGTCCGAGTCGTCGGACGGCGGCCCTCATCGGGGTCTTGAACGTCCGAGACTGTCCCAACCAGGCAACCCTCGAGCGGGCCATCCAGGAATGGCGCCAGTGGGCCGAGCGCTATTCGACGCCGCCTTACGAGGTTACAGCACTCGGGCGGGACGTAGAACGAGACACGGTTGTCCCGCGTTTGTTTGTCTTTGATAGTTTCCACGAGGAATTGAATCCGGAAATCAACCTACAGGCCGCTGCGAATAAACTCAACCGAAAGCACAACTCTTTGGTGGCTTTTCCTCCCGCCGACGAGGAACGCTCCCAAATGATGGACCTACATGTCAACGTCGTCGTCAACGACCTTGCGGTGGCCATCTTTCAGGTGCTGGAAGGAAAAATCCGCGAGTCGGACTCGCTCATGATGGGAAAGAATCCCGCCACTACCCAACCCACCAAGATCGGTTTCTTTGGCCGAGGGAATGCCGGCAGGAGCGCGGAAGAGTCGGAAACGCCTCGGGGAGGATCGAAAGACCTGAGCATCAACACTCTAGCCAATGTGGTGAGTCCGAGCAGCAGGCTTGCTACGTCGAAAACTCATTACAACCCAAAGATGGAACATCGCTCGGCTTCCATTAGAATGAAGCTCGACAACGCCTACACAAACAACAACGTTACGGAACTTACGTCATCCGTTTCGTCGATGACCTCCGAGGCGTCGTCTGCATCCGTGACCACATCTGGCAGCTCGGTAAAGGCCCAATTGCTGACTCCACTCGATGCATTCTGGGATTACAGCGAACTTTCTCCGAAAGACGCCCACGAAATGATGAAACGCGAGGTGGCACGCCGGGAAAAGTTTGCCGCCGATCTTTCCCTATTGGCAGGATCGCCACTGGATGCCTACGAACGGTACACCAGAGCCGCTGATTTGAGCAAGACCACGAGTCCCGATCCACTGTGGTACGCAAGTGCGCTGGAGGGATGCGCCGCTGCCCACGTTGCCATGGCCGACATCGGAGGATTTAACGTGGACGAGTATCTCGAATCGTCAATTCAATTGCCGGAAGAATTCATGGCGTGTGCACTGGTACCGACCTCCGAAAAAACAGGTGGCAACGATGAACACAAGAAATCCATGCCCCAAGTAGTACAGGCACTCTGCGAGGACGCCCTAGACGTGACCTCTCGCCATCCAAAGACGGCCTGCTTTCATGCAGAACTCCTCTTAAAACTGGCGTGGTACACGGCAGAAGTGGAAGATGTTCACTTGAGGTGTCAATGGGGATTAGGAGGAGACGAGGGAGGAGGCATTGAATGTTACGGGGGAGACGCCAATAGCGACAAGCGGCGATGGGGTGCGTGTGCCACGGAAAAGGGGCTGCTTGCACTTTGTATCGAATGTTTGCAAATATTTGACTCATTTGATTGTTCTTCTACTTTTCTTGCCTCGAAACAGAAAAAGCGTCTGCAACTCGAATGAATTTCTTGGATATGAAAGACAAAGATGGAGAAGACATTATACAAGTAAATACGTTGAAACGCTGTCAAAAATGCAGCGAATTTATGCACATGGCAGCCTCGTCGCCCTCTTTGGATCCTGCTACGAGGGCCGATGTCGCTCTTCGCTGTATTTCGATAGCCTGGAGGGGAATTCGTCCCACAGTAAAACCAACGGCTCGAGAGAGGTCGAGCAATCGAGTCCAGTTGAAGCGAAAAGCCGCATTTTTTGCCGTAGCAGCTGCAGAGGCAATGTCTGACGCGGTGGGCGGCATGTCGTATCAAAGAGCAAATGCCATGTGGTTTCAGGCTTCCAGACTTTTGTCGGAATCGGGAAACGGTTTGGTTGGTGGGAATTATGGTTGGGCAACCCTTCGAGCTGTGGCACTCCACGCCTTAGTGGTGCAAGGTACGCGAGAATCTTCCGAAGAAGCTGCTAAGCAATTATTGAAGCTAGTGAGTCAAATTTCGCCTCCCAATCGACCCAAAATCGAAGCTCTTCAATCCAGTCCTACGAAGGATGGCATTAGGAATAGTTCGTATTTTGCTGGTGCAAGGTCTTATCTCCGTGAAAGTGCCAAGGTAGTTGCCAAAGATGCCCGCACTAGATCGAAGGAGATGTTTGGCGGTGACATTTCGTCTTTGCTGGTGGTTCAGTCAAAATGGGTAGAAGATGATCCACTGGACCCGACGCAACTGCCCATGGGTGATTTTTCTTCTGATTTTTCCCATAGGGTCCTAGCAATGCCATCGGTTTGGCCGACCATTAAGTTTGAACATTGTACCTATGCGCAAGAGCAACTAATTCAGCAAATTTTTGATTTGAGAAAGAACATACCGACTTCGACACTTCTGAACAATAACTCCTCCAATAACAACGACAGCAACAGCAACAACAAAAACAAAAACAACCAAAAGCTACCAATAGAGATTAAATCGATTGAAATTGTTAGCTCAGACTCTTCCGCAAAGCTTGAACGAGTTACGGTGAAACGTGAGGTGGAGAAGGAACATGCAATGTCAACCTTCTTCAATCCTTATGCAAAACAAGAGAGGAAACAGAATCCCGCCACGATTGCACGGGGTGAAGAGCAATACATATCCGTCTCGTTTTCAAACAAGCTATCGATACCCTTTGAAGTTGACTCGTGTCAGTTGAAGTTCGACACCGCAAGAAGCGATCACATTAAGGCACCTTCGATATCCTTCGTGGTCCCTGGTCAGACCAAAGATTTTGCCGTTCGGTTTCCTTTCATGCTACTAGATAGACTCGATGATAGTGATATTTATACAATAGGGGTGAAGGGCATCTCTTTAACTGCTTTGTCGCGATCAATTTTTCTCCCTCTGGGAGAAGAAGGTCAATCAAACAAATCCGAAGAACAGATCATCCCGAAGAGCATGTCGTTTTATTCGAGGAGGGATTACAGCAAAACTTCGAGACTTGAAGATGAGAAAAGCAACATAATTCATTCGCCTCGACTTGAAATCATACCACCACAACCAAACGTTCATGTGTCGTTTGCATCATCTACTACACCGATCGATGGGGAAACGATCATTCCAGTATTTCTAGCGGACGGGGAAATATTTACGCTCCCGAAAATGTGCGTATGGAATGACACGGGATTGCACGGAATCGGAAGCATTGAGGAACTTCAAATATCTGCAATTGGCCTCCCTGGACTTTCCGAAGTGGTTCTTTACGACATGTCTCGGACGGGGGCCAACGAAAATGATGCAATGGAAGAAAATAACCAAACTAGTTCAATGAAGAATTCAGATCCCATATCCATTTCTGCACATTGTGTTGGTCTGGATGCCGAGACCCTAAATTCCTCCACCAAGGACTCGGCCAGCAGTTTCATCGCTGCAAAACTCTCTGCATCACCAACTATGAAAGCGCAGACAAGTGGGTGCCATCTAACTCTTCGGTTCCGATATCGCGGGAAAGCTGTATCGCCCACGCTGGAAGTTTGGCGAAAATACGAAGTCCAGATCCATGTTCTGCGGGGCAAGGGGCCCAAAATTCCTTCGTTGTCATTCCGTTGCGATTTGTTTTGGGAGAGTGGATACTCTGAGTTGTGCCATGCCCTTGCTAGTCAGGAATCCAACGGACAAACCGATACTGTTCGTCCCATCGATGTATCTTCGCCCGGCACTGGAGACGCAAACGAAGAAGGATTCGTTGCGAATCGGTTGGGCTGGAATTCTGGAGCTCATGTGTGCAGTGACGAGGTTGGCGTCATTGTATCTGTGACAAACGAGTCGCCTTCTCCGATCGTCTTGTCGAGGATGGATGGCTCGCCGATTGGTTTTGCTCAAAGCAAGCTAGAAAGTTTGAAGATTTCAAAGGGAATCAGTGTCAAATTTCCGATCATACTTCGCAGAGCGGAAAGATCCTCCGACATTTGCCGACAACTCGTTGAGATGATAAAATTTAAGTGGAAAAGTGACATTGCGGGATCCGATCTGGACGATGCTCAAGAGACCGGAGGGCCGATGTTTCCGGAGAACCGCCGTGTGCGCCAAGGGATTTTGGAGATACCGCATGCGTGTTTGAAGAAGATCGTAGACGATAATCCTATTTTCTTGTCCCGAATTTGCAAGGCTCCGTGCTCCATTGGGGTATGTGTGCTTGAGAAGTCCACTGGAACTGAACCGAAAGAACAACTCATCAAGAACGTCCGAGTTGGAAAACCAGTGGACATTGCTGTGACTGTCGACATGGCAAATTGGCTTTCGGCGGAATTGAAAGAGCGAACGAACTGCACTCTAAAGTTTTGTTGTGCAAGGCAAGATTCTTCGCCGGATACTGGTGCCGACACGAAAGAAAACTCTGCAGGGAACGGCAATCACAATTCGAGCAAGGAATTTGTGTGGGTTGGTCAGATTCGCAAAAATCTAAGAATTGGAGAGAAATCTTCTGCCGCAAACGAGACCGATCCCCACCGAGCCCGCATTCTATTTCTGAAGGAGGGCGACTACTTAGTGTCCGCTTGCTTGAGTTTCAACGGATCAGAAAACGAGGACATGAAAGAAACGTGGTGGGCGGAGAAGGCAGCGAAGATCCATGTCTCTAAAAGCCAGTGATGTTGATAATCCAAGCTCTACTTTAAAATAATGATGGAATTCTGCATTGATTCCTTGGTGAAAAGTGTTGTATTATTCGGTGCTGTTCAATACTCCATGCTCCAAAGGTTTCCTCAGGTCGCCTTGTTTTGGTATGCTATCAATGCATCTAGGAATTCCTTCTCTCTGGTTTTGGCCGCAGTTTTGAGTGTGTTGGCCAGGTCGTGTATTTTTGTCGGCATGTTTTGCAGCCCCAGGATGTAGTCCTGGAATTCGAGGATGAACGCCACTTGCTTCCGCACTCCCTGTTCCAAGTTTGCGGTGGACGGAACGAGCGGGGGGTACATGAGACTCCCCAGGTCCGTAACGCCCTCGCCCACTCGTTTCGCGTGCTCGTGGACCGTTAATATGGCATTAAGACACGATTCGTCGTTGTCGTCCTCTTGGGTTCCTCCCGTCAGTTGTTCGCCCAGTGCCTCGCACGTTTCAACGGCAATCTTCATGTTCCCTCTCGAATTTTTTAGCAATGCCAGGCAAGCATTTGCGAGGGGTAAATCGGCATCCGTGTATTGATCCTCGCCAAAGTGACCAAAGAAGTCGTCGTCATCATTGTCATCATTGTTATCGTCGTCGTTGTTGTCGTCGTCGTCTGCTTCTTTGGGACCCAAGTCGATCATTTCATCGAATTCTTCCATCGTATCGTTGCATTCTCTCGTCCACGTGAAGATTTCTCTCCGTATCGCATTGCGATTTCCCTGGGGAATCGTCTTTTTAAGGATATTGTCACAGGCTTCCCACACCGCTCCGGTTTTTTGCGCTCCCACGGTGTTGTCCTTGCTGGCAACTTCCGTCGCGGTGTGTGGTTCTGTGTTTGCGTTTGCGTTCGCATCGCCGGTCGATTGCTGCTGCTGCTGTTGTTGTTGTTGTTGCTGTTGTTGTTGCAGACCCGGATGAAAGGCCTCGACCAGGCGGAGCGTTGCGATGTACACGGCCAGCGCGGCCTTTTGGTTGGATTGCCGGACGGCCCTCGAACAACCGGAGACGTCCTGGACCGTGACGTGGACGGCGGCGCCGATCAATTCGCACCCGCGCAGCAGGTCGTTTCCGAGTGTCGTTTGGTCCTTGGTGCTGATGGCTCCCACCAGGGCGTACTTGGTAGCGGTCGCCCGGACAAGCTGCGCCCCCGTCACAAAGAGATCGTACGCCGTTTGAACGTTGTCGGGCACCACCCGGTAGTGCGACAGGCGGGGCGGATTTTTCTTGGACAAGATGTCTTTTTTGGCGTGCGCGACGAGGACGTTCAGGCCCCGTGCGATCGGAGCCTGGTCGTTGCACTCGTCCTCGGACGCGGGTGGCTTTGTGTTTGTTGTGGAATCCGACGGCGACGACGACGACATGGCAATTCGTTCTGTTTCGAATTCGTTTTTTTTAGAATGCTGTTAGTACCGGTACTCACGCACTGTCGTTGGCGTTTTGTCGATCGAATACAAATGTTGTTCCAATTGTCGGGACCAAGAGAACAGTGCTATTGACTATCTTCCCTCCACAAGCTCTTTTACAGGTCTTGCGGATTGAGTAGTGACTGGTATTCTGCCGGTGGAGGTGAGACCAACTCGTGTATCCTTGCAGTATGCATGAAGTCAAACTCCGTTGATTTTCGAGTCGAAAGGTTTCGATAGTTGTTGTGTTGGGGCCGATAATAATTGTTTCTTGTTGCGTGGTTTTGGTACCGTACCTTCGACGAGTGAAATCGGTCAGTCGTGGAGATAAAATAGGTTATGAGCGTGATCAGTGTCGTATCCCGTCACTCCTTCGTCTGTTACACATCTCTCCATCGTCCCAATCAATCAGAATCAATCCAAATAGGAATTCCAATCACATGATCAAATTCTGTCGTATGCCTCTAGAAAAAGGTACTAAAATAAGGTTTATGTAATGGTTAATAACTAAGATTGTGAGCTAGCCCTGTCAACTACTCCGAGGAGCGGTTGGGAGGAAGCGTGTAACAGTAAAAAGGCGTTGAACTGGAATTCAACGTACATTGCACATAGAGATGCACATGGAGAATTTGGATATGTTCTTCATCCAGTGTTCAATATTGAAGACCGGCTTGCGTGGCATTGCATTTCAGATTTTTCTTGAATCATGGGTAATTTCAATCATGAGGGTTTGGAATGCCACACTCTTCTCCTTCTCGTAAAAGTTCAATTGGTGGCACAGAATTTTGTTAGTCGTGTGCGACCAGTATTCCTTAGATAAGAAATTTTTAGTTGGCATGATATGGTTTTAAGTTTCGAATATTCATACATTGGATAACATGATTTCCTAAGAGAAAGGAAACTTTACCATTGGTGTGGATTTGCTGGATAGTATAAGGGCCTTTGCTTCTTACGTCAAAAGCACCAGGAATTAGCTTTTCATTTTTCACCATAATTTGGTCTACTACACTGTAATCATGAATCTTCCTGTGGCTATTCTCTTTCATAGCATTCTTGTTGATTTGCGCTTGTCTTTTGTTTCTGACCATGGCCAAATCGGTGATTACAGGGATCGGTAGGAACATGTCGCGATGGAAGACAAGGGCTCCAGGCGTCATTCCGAATGTCTTGTTGATGGTTGATCTAACTGCAAACTGAGTCGATGCAAAGACACTATCAATGATGTCTGTGGCTTCCTGAAGAGTTTGCAGGGGATTGGTATTGAGCTTGGTTCTCATTGCTGATTTCATTGTATCATGGACTCTTTCAAGTACTGCGTTGGATTGTGGATTGCGAACAGAGCAGACTTTGGCTTTGATTCCAAGGTTGGCAAGATGGAGTTGGAAGTCATTGCTCATGAAGTTGGTTCCTTGGTCAATGATGCAATTTACTGGTTTGGGATATCTGGAGGAGAGCCAGCCATTGTCGAGGGCATGGACTGCCATGAGGCCGGTTGGGTTTACTTGTGGGGCTCGGATTATTTCAAGGAGATTGGTGCACATATCCATGATGGTGAAGCCATTGAAGGAGACTGTTCCATGGCCAGGGATCTTAATTTTCCAGGGACCTACTCCATCGATTGCAATAGTATCCCAAGGGACATATTTGTGTTCTTTGGTTGGGAGTTGTCCATGGCTTTGGTGGATATTCTTGTATCTTTGACAAGCATCGCAGGCGCGACAGAAGGAGTTGATTTGGTCCTTCAAGTTTGCGGCGTATACAAATTGGTTAATGGTTTGATACAACCTTTCTGCACCGGCATGGCCAAGCACATGATGGTAATATTTGATTGTGGCTTGCACTCAGTTTGTAGGGAGTACAATTTTCTGTCGACTGTTGGAGTCTACAACTCTCAAGTTGGTGCAATTGAAGTTTTCAGTTGTGTACCAAGGGTTGGTAGAGATATCTACGTTTGCCGCTTGATCTTGGGCAAGTTGGTCGAAGGCTAAGGGATACATGGGGATGTCTTCTGGGTAGTTAAGAAACAGTTCAGAAAGAGAGAGAGAAGACCGGCGTCTGTTGAGTTGGAGTCAAGCGTTGAAGTTGAAGTTGAAGTGTCAAGGTCCGAGTCCCAAGGATCGTCTTCTGGATCGGGAGTGGGAGGACCTAAGAACTCCTTCTTCTTCTCTGGAGTGTCTTGCTGTAGCAGGAGCCTGGAGAGCGCGTCAGCAATGACATTGTCTTTGCCTTTGATGTATTTGAATTTCAAGGAGCATTCTCCAAGTCATAATTCTGTGGCTTGTAAGGTTGCGATGGGTTATGTTGATGTGGTCTGTCCATACTATGATTTCAGCACCCCAAAGAATGGTGCGAAATTCCTTGAAGACTTCTACAATGCAGAGCATCTCTTTATCGACCGTTGGGTATATCCGTTGAGCGCTGTTGAGTTTTTGAGAGAAGCAGAAGATGATTCTGCCATCTTGGAGGATGACATCTCCGAGTTGGTAATCTGAAGCATCAGTGTAGACATGGAAGGGCTTGTTTGGATCAGGGAAGGCAAGGAGGATATCATTGGCAATGAGGGACTTGGCTTTGTTGAAGAAGGCTTCAAGAAGTTCTGGAGTCGGAGATATCTTCTTGCCCTTGGCTCTTCCAGAAAGGTCGGTGAGTGGTGCAAGGACTTCTGCGCGTTTTGGGTAGAAGTTTCGATAGAAGTTAATCATCCCAACAAAGGAACAAAGTTGGGTTGTTGTTGAGGGAAAGGCAAGTTTCAGGATAGGAGCTATCTTGTACGGAGTGGGTCTGATTCCATCTTGAGAAATTATGTGGCCAAGCCAAGGAGCTTGTGATTGAAACCAGTGGCACTTGAAGGGCTTGACCAAGAAGTTGTGGGTCTTCAGTAGGGAGAGGACAGAAGAGACCAATTTACAATGGGATTCAAGTGTATCCAAGAAGATACCAATGTCATCGATGTATACTTCAATGTCCTTCAAGTGGAGAAGCATCTGTTCCATACAGCCTTGGGCCCAACTTGAAGAGTTGAGGAAGCCCATTGGCAATCGAAGCAGTCCAAACTTTCCGAATGGAGTAACAAGGACACAAAGCCAGGTGGAGGCTTCGTCAAGTTTGAAGGTGTGGAACTGCATGCTAACGTCGATAAGGGTGACATATTTGAAGCATCTTCTTCTGTGAAAGATATCTTGGAGCTTTGGTAGTGGATAGTGAAGTTTCTTGGTGACTTTGTTGAGTTCTCTAAAGTCACTGATGAGCCGACAGGAGCCATCTGATTTTGGGACTACAAAGGTTGGCATTCCCCATTCAGTGGCATAGCACCGTTCGACGATACCAAGCTTCACTTGTCGATCGATTTCCTTCTTCACGGCTTCTTGTTGGTGCAGTGGGATGGAATATGGTTGTTTTACATGAAATGGAGTTGCGCCTTGCTGAAGATCAATGTGGAATGTTTGATTAGGGAAAATGCCTAATTCTTTGTCATTCAAACCTTCAAAAAGTTCTTCATTTTGGAGAAGTATTGGCAACAAGGCTTGTTTCTCATGGTAGGAGAGATGGTTTTGTTCAGTGACTAACTTGTGGAGGTCTGTCTTCTCATACTTGGTGGTTCCATCTACATATGATTGTTGAATTGCTTGATTGGAGTAACTCTCTGCAATAGCGTGCGGCTCTGCAGACATGACCTTGTGGAGCAAGGTCTTGTTGTCAAAGTAATTCCGAGGATGGAATTGCATGGTTTTCTCATACCATTCGATAGTGCAAGTTTCAAAGTCCATCTTCATTCCAAGATCTCTCATGGTTTTCCTTCCAATGAGGAGGTGGTAGTTGATATTCTGAGAGACTACAAAGCACTTGATTTTCAGGACCTTCATCAAAGAGGATAGTTCTGGAAACATGGTGTTCTCCAAGGTTACATAGTGGTTGCAGGTGGTCTTGCCGTTTGTTGTCTGCATTTGAATTGGTCAATCTAGAAGGTGCTTCTTGATTCCAGAAGGGATTGCTGAGTCCACGATGAGGTTGTTGGTTGATCCAGAATCAAAGAGGGTCTTCAAGTAGTACTTGCCAGGGGATCCGTTGATTGAGTTGCAGACACTTACTGTGGTTGGAGCAAGGTCGACTTCGGTGTTGCTGGGAGCAAGATCTTGGCTGTTGTTGTCGGAATCAATGTTTTCAGTCGGAAATCTTTGAAGATCTGAGTTGTAATATTCTTCATCGATGTCCATGTCTACATGGAAGAGATCCGGCCAAGGAGTTGCAGGGATGGTTTCTTCTGGATCATTGATGAAGACACACATGTGTTGCTCTGTTTCGTGAAGGTAACTGCCATGGGAAGAGGAGCTAGTGGATCGATTGCTGTTGTTGTTGGTACTGCGATCATTCACATGCGCATTGGCATTGTCCCTGTTATTGGACTGGTTGGAATTGTTGCCATACTTGTTGGTGTAGCATTGGCCCCAAGTGTGGTTGGTACCCGGATGGACCGGACATGGTGAGTCGTTGGAGATTCTAGTTGGCCCTTTGTTGTTGCCTTGATTGTTGTTGCGTTGATTATTGTTGTTATTGTTGCGTTGGTTGTTGTTGTTGTTGTTGTTATTGCATTGTCAATTTTGGTTGTTTCGATTGTTACAATTGTGGCGGTTATTGTTGTTTCAGTTGTTTTTGCCATTGTTGTTGCTGTTATTGCTGTTTGGAGATGGATTATCTGATGATTTCTTTTTGTGGTTCTGTGCATACTGGTATCTCTCGAATCTCATCATCATTTCAGAGAGGGAATCCCTATGGGGAGAGTGGTGTTGCTGGTAGGTGTGCTTCCAATCCTCAGGCATTGATTCGAAGATTAGATTCTTGAACTCATTCTCTTTGATCTCTGCGTCCTCTGGTGGATGTCCAGGGAGTAGTGGAAGGATGACATGGTTGTGGAAGTTGACTTGTGCTATAAATTGATGTACTGTCATGGTGGTTGTCTTCTTGATATTGGTGAGGAATCTTCTGTGATTTTGATAGGCGTCAAGGTTGTTGTCGAACTTGTAGCTGACAAATTCTTCCACTGTGGTTTGGAAGTTATTCGCAGTTCTTTGTGGAACATTGGTTGCTACGTAGTTGTTCCACTAATAATAATAATATACGTATTTAAGTAACGTTAACCACGGAAGGTGGATCTAAACTACTCAGTCTGTATCCAGACTTTAACGTCACCTCAATCGAAGAGAGTTTAAGCCCCAAGTTGTAGAACGACAAATTTGTCAAACGAATCCTGAAAGCAAGCAGGGAGGGTACAAGGAAAAACTGTTGACGGATACCAGTAGCATAAGCCAAACTGGGAGCAGCTACCAACAATCAGACAGTAGGAAGGGTACAATGGAAGGGTAAAATACTGGGAGCAGCACAGTGGGCAAAGGTTGGTGAGACACTGGGAGCAGCACTTGGTGAAGAACTAGGAAGGGCACTGGGTGCAGGACGTGGTGAGACACTGGGGGCAATCCCGGGTGCAGAAGGTGGTGATACATTGGGAGCAGCACTGGGTGCAGCGCCAGGAGCCACACAAGGTGCAGCTCTAGGAGCAACACTGGGTGCAAAACTTGGTGAAACACTGGGAGCAGCACTGTGTGCAAAGGGTGGTGACATATAGAAAGCAGCACTGGGTGCAGCGCCAGGTGTCATGCTTGGTGAAGCTCTAGGAGTAGCACTGGGTGCAGAACTTGGTGAATCACTGGGAGCAGCACTGTGTGCAAAGGTTGGTGATATATTGGAAGCAGCACTGGGTGAAGGATCAGAAAGGGCACTGGGGTCCGCGCTTGGTGAAACACTAGAAGCAGCACTGAGGGCAGAAGGTGGGGAAAGACTGGGAGCAGCACTGGGTGCAGCGCCAGGAGCCACACGTGGTGCAGCTCTAGGAGCAACACTGGGTGCAGAACTTGGTGAAAGACTGGGATCAGCACTGGGTGCAGAACCTGGTGAGATACTGGGAGCAGGACTTGGTGAAACACTAAGAGCCACACGTAGTGCGGGGCTAGAAGCAGCACTGGGGGCAGAACTGGGTGAAAGACTGGGAGCAACGCTAGGTGCAGAAGATGGTGATATACTGGGAGCAGCACTGGGTGCAGCGCCAGGAGCCACAATGGGGATAGTAGGAGCAGCACTTGGTGCAGGGCTAGGAGTAGCTCTGGGGCCAACACTTGGCGAAACATTAGGAACCACAATTGGTGCAGGGCTAGGATTGGCGCTGAGTGCAGCACTAGGGAATCAAGGAGCCACACTTGGTGCTATGCTTGGGCAAACACTGAAAGCAGGACTGGGTGCAGCACGTGGTGAGACCCTAGGGACCACACTTGGAGCGTCACTTGGTGACACACCATTGAGTGTGCCAGAATGGCATCCAGGGCTAGGCCCCATACGTAGTTGTTCCACTAGCTACTGTCGGTGTAGTCTCTGAGGAGTTCCGCAAACTTGTCATAGAGTCTTGGACCTGTAGTTAGATTGAGCATCTTCTTGGATTGCATGAACTCATTGATGGTAAAAAGGATTTGTAGTTTGGTTGATCCTGCAGTATTCAAGGGAATCTTGATCTTGGTTACTTCTTGAACTCCATTGAATTCTTGTGTATTCTTGAAGTCCACCTTGTCAATAGACTCTTGGTCAAAGTCAAACTTGAAGGAGATGATGGAGTAAGACATTGTTTCTCTTGTTCTTACTGGACAATCTTCAGGATCAATTGGTGGTGATTTATTAGCTGTTGTAGTAGTGTTTACTCAAGTAGTTGAAGTAGTCTTTACCGGTAGTAATAAGGTCGAAGCAGTTATTCAACTGTTTAAACAGTGTTGTATGCCTCTAGAAAAAGGTACTAAAATAAGGTTTATGTATTGGTTAAAAACTAAGATTGTGAGCTAGCCCTGTCAACTACTCCGAGGAGCGGTTGGGAGCTTGTAACAGTAAACAGCCGTTGAATCAAAATTCAACGTACAGTTTACATAGAAGATTTGGATATGTTCTTCATCCAGTCTTCAATATTGAAGACCGGCTTGCTTTTCAGATTTTCTTGAATCGTGGGTAATTTCAATCGTGAGCGTTAGAATACCACATTAAGCAAATGTGCAAACAATCAACCTACTACTGTACCGTACGGTATGAATAGCATCATCCACAGAAGAGGTGCGCCCACTTACAAAATCCGAGGAGCGGTTGGGAGGAAGCTTGTAACAGTAAAAAGGCGTTGAACTGGAATTCAACGTACATTGCACATAGAGATGCACATGGAGAATTTGGATATGTTCTTCATCCAGTGTTCAATATTGAAGACCGGCTTGCGTGGCATTGCATTTCAGATTTTCTTGAATCGTGGGTAATTCCAATCGTGAGGGTTTGGAATACCACAAATTCCGAGAACACATCACTTTTGTATGAGAAGGTTCTCCCAATCCAAATACGATCGAATACAAAAGTATCCAAAAACATGTTATTATCTCTTGTGATTGATTATCTCACAATCCTAAATGTTTACTACTACTGCTACTAGTTTAAATTGCCATACTACACATTATCTCTTTTTAGAGGCATATGACACTGTTTAAAGAGTCAAATACTAAATGCATCTATTTGATATTCACCTCTTACTTGAGTATTACTATTCAAAGCTTCCTTTTGCTTCCTAACTTATTCAATGCTTTTTTCATGTACTAGCTTCAAGATTGTCCACAATGACTAACTATTCTGTTATCCTCTTCAAGTTCGACTTTGAACCCAATATTATCAAAAAGATTGAGTACAAACACTCACAAGCTGTCAATGGTATGATCACTGAAACTATCAAGATGAAAGTCCCTGTGATAACAGCTGTATCTACTCATATGCAAACCTGCACTCTATCCATGAATTCACAAAAGCCAGACAAGTTCTTAGTTGGACTACTGGACCAAGACTCTTCAACAAGTTCCCAGACATCCTCCATGATTACTCTGACCGGGCCTACTTCACTGAACAAATTGATGATATCAATGACACTGTTGACAACTTCAACATTGTTCTGAATGAACTTATTCAATACAAGTTCTCCAACAACTTTGATTCTTATTGCAACCACAAGCAATTCATCCTCAATATCAAGAAGACATCCAACACCCATGACTGTTCACAAATTTGTTTTGATGGTAACTTACCACAACAATGCCATTCTTCCTCTCCTTTCCAGTGCTCCTGCTGAAGCAGAAAAAGCCATCATTGATGCTGAAGATCTTATGAGTCTGATCTACGAATCCATGCCGACTGAATGGAAGGACACCTATGAAGAACACAATTCTCCCTACTACAATGATCTCGCCCAAATCATTACCAAAATGGAATGTTTCCACCAAAAATCCTTTAAAAAATTAAACAACAATAACAAAAACAAAAACAATGACAACAAGAACAGCAACAACAACAACATTGGCAATCAAAACAACAATTCGTCAAACAACAACAACCACCGCAACAACAATTCAAACAATAATCGTCACAACAACAACAGCAACCAAAACAACAATTTGAACGACAACAATAATCGTCGCAACAAGAACGATAACAACACAAACAACAACACAAACAACAACGCAAACGCAAACAAAAACAACAACCAAATCAAAGATATGGATCCTTGTCCAATTCATTCCAATCCAAACCACAAGTGGGGACAATGTTTCCCCAACACAAACAATCCCAACAGAAAGAACCGGAATAACAACAATAATTGCAACAACAATGACTCCTATGTCAATGACCATTCCAACACTAATACAAGCAATCCAGCTCCTCCTAAGCCACCCAGCTCAGAACAACACATGTGCATTAATATTGACAACCTCTCTGAGTCCCCAAAAGAAATTTGGCATGATCTCTTTCATGTCGATATTGAAGTTGGCTCCAAATACTACAACATTGATCTTCAGCGGCTCCCATCATACAGTAGTACCAATGACTCCTTTGTTGAGATCCCAACTGAAGTAATTATCTGCATTGACAACAAGCCCAATAAAGATATGTGCAACAGCTCTTATGTCATTTATCCAACAAGCCCGCCTACCGGTTTCACAAAAAATCACAGCTCTCACCAAGCCAAAGAACCTCAAGATCTTGCTCCTACTACAATTACTACATGCAACAAAGTCAACGGGCACAAAGGAAAACTCTACTATAAATCCCTATTTGACTCTGGATTGACTGATAGTCTCATAAATGGCAAAGACAATGCCATTGCTGATGCACTCTCTTGTCTACCTATCCAGAATCACAGCAATGATCGAACTGGCACACCAGTCCCTGAAGAATCAAACAAACAAAAATTGTTCTTCCCAATAACATCTTACCTAATACCATCAAATGGTACCACCATCATGTCCTTGGACACACTGGATCTGAATGCCTCACTAGCACCATTGGTTGCTTCATCTATGCTCCTGGCCTCAAAGAAGCAGTCCTTCAATTCTGCTGAACCTGCAATTCTTGTTAATGATACAAATTTGCTCACCATCACCATGGTCATCTAGCCACTCGCCAAGAAACTCATGTCCCTTGTAATACCATAGCCATTGATGCAATCAGCCCATGGTCCATCAAACTCCCTGGTCACGCTCAACCTGTCCACTTCAATGGTTTCACCATCATGGACATGTCTACTAACCTACTTGAAATCATTCAATCTCCACAAGTCAACCCTACAAGTCTCATGGCTGTCCATGGCCTCAACAATGCCTGGCTATCTCGTTACCCTCGGCCTAACTATTGCCAATACAATAGGGGTCCTTGCTTCACAGGCAATGACTTCCAATTCCACCTTGACTATCTAGGAATCAAGTAGTCAAGAACCCACAGTCAAATGCTGTTCTTGAACTAGCCCATGACACCATCAAAACAGCCATGTGCATTGAACTTAATCCAAATCCTCCTCAAGATCTACAACAAGCAAATGATCTCATTGACAATATCTTCATCTATGCAATTCACAATATGTTGCATTGTCCACAAAACATTTGGCATCACTCCTGGTGCTCTCATATTCCACTAAGATATGTTCCTCCCCATCCTTATCATCACTGATATCAATACAATTTTGCGCCTCGCGTAACTTTGTCCGACGTTCCAAATTTCCAATGTTCCAGTACTAAAAACACGTAGATTTCTGCTCAAATTTCTCTTGCCATATCTTGCCCACTTCTACACTGCCACCAACAACACCAGGCCCTACACATACTAACCAAGACCTGGCCTTTTCGATTTTGCTATCAGCTTGGTCGATTGGCGCTTTCCTTGGCCTCTGTGGTTGCCTACTATTCACCATCATCGGTCGTCGGTTGTTGGGCTTGCAAACCAACACTAATTTCCTACACTGAATCCAGTATCACTTCTACCTACGCTGGATCCTGTAGACGAGTACTGACCCCACAAAGCTACTTCTTCGATCTGTTTTTGCAAAGCGCTACCACTTTGATCTGTTTCCAAGCTTCTCCCCCAAGGCTCTTAAGTATCTTTACTTAACAGCTCTATCCTGTTACACTCAATGTTCTTCATTCCTCAAGCTTCTTTTGAACTGTTTTCAAGCCCCCTAAGTGCTTCTCACTTAACGTTTTGGTTTCCTTAAGTATTTTCAAGTTGAAGTTGACGAACATACACATATCCCTCCCTTCCAGAAGGCTCCTTCATCCTGACCCTTAAGTATTTGCAAGTTGAGGTTGCGCTATACTTTATATAACCCTCTGGTTCTTCAAGTCTCTTTCCCTGCGAGATAAGAGAAGTCTCACAGGTTGAACTTCAAGTTCCCAACATTCTTCCCCTGATCTTTAAGTGCAAATTCACTTATGGCCCCTGGTCCTTAAGTGTTTCCGCTTAAGGCCCTCCTTCCCACATATAACTTTCAGGGGTGCCCTACAGCTGGCATCTGTTTTCACACCTACATCCCCCTGGCTCCTAAGTGGTTTTGATTAGAGCCTGTTTCTACGTTAGACCCTCCTACCAGTGTTCCACCCGGTTCTTCAAGTCTCCTGTGAGAGATAAGAGAGGTCTCACAGGTCGAGCTTCAAGTTACCTTCTGTTCCTTCCCTGACCTTTCAGCGCAAATTCACTTATTGCCCCTTGTCCCTAAGTGTTTCCGCTTAAGGCCCTCCTTCCCACATATAACTTTCAGGGGTGCCCTACAGCTGGTATCTATTTTCACACCTATAGCCCCTTGGCTCCTAAGTGGTTTCAATTTGAGGCCGATTCTACATAGGACCCTCCTCCTTCCAGTGTTCCACCCGGTTCTTCAAGTCTCCTGTGAGAGATAAGAGAGGTCTCACAGGTCGAACTTCAAGTTCCCTTCTGTTCCAAATGCACCCCCACTACTCAAACTCCCCCGCCCTGTTCTTCTTCCTCCAAGAACATGGCCCCTGTCTCTTCCATCCCACATACCGTGGAACCAGCCTGCCGGAGTGGAGCCATGCGGCGCTGCTCCTCCTATGTGTATCCCCTTCCTACTGTATGATTGTTGGCAGCTGCCTCCTGTTAGGCTTCTGCTTGGGGCATCATTCATCAGTTTGTTTTTTGTACCCTCCCTTCCAGCCCGCCCTGTTCTTCTTCCTTCAAGACCATGGCCCCTGTCTTCTTCCATCCTACATACCATAGGACCAGCCCGTCTGAGTGGTGCCATGCGGCGCTGCTCCTACTATGTGTATCCCCTCCCTACTGTATGATTGTTGGCAACTGCCTCCTGTTAGGCTTCTGCTTGGGGCAGCATTCATCAGTTTGTTCTTTGTACCCTCCCTGCTTGCTTTCACGATTTGCTTGAAAACTTTGTCGTTCTACAACTTGGGTCTTAAACTCTCTTTGATTGAGGTGACGTTAAAGTCTGGATACAGACTGAGTAGTTTAGATCCACCTTCGGTGGTTAAGGTTACTTAAATAAGTATATTAAATTAAATATCATCACTGATATCAATATCATCCGTAACAAATGCCAAAATTTCATCAACAAAGAGGATGCACTCCTTGAAAATTCTCATCGAAAACAATATAAATATGTTGTCAACGACCAAATCATGATTATTAAACCAAACGCAGATGCTCTTGTTGCCAAAAACATTTGCCTCTTCACCATGATCAAGTATTCACTAATGGCATCATTTCCTACTGGAAAACTGCACATCTCATTGAAAGAATCAACATTTGTCACATCAAGCATTATCATCCTACTCTCTGACTCCTTTTACGAGAAGAGTGACGTATCCCATCACTCTGTCGTCTGTTACACGTCTATCCATTGACTTTTATACAATTGAATTGGAATCAGAATTCCAATCACATGATCCAATTCCAAAAACATGTCACTTTTGTATATGAGAAGCTTCTCCCAATCCAAATAGTATGATTGAATACAAAAGTATCCAAAAACATGTTTCCTCTCTTACGATTTATCATCTCACAGTCCTAAATATCTACTAGTTCAAATTACCATACACATTAACTCTTTTTAGAGGCATAGGATGGTACTGGGTCAACTCACACTTTTTTGGTACATTCATACACTTTTGGCATACAGGTTTCACACACAACAATACCCACCGAAGCTACTACGATCATACTTGCAATTCCAACTCGTTGCCTCATTTGCTCAGCCACTAGCCCTCCCACCCATACACTTGACCTCCACCACCCTTATGGCAAGCCTAACATTTTAAGAGAAGCCAACTTGGTTGGGGTTGCGCTTGCTCTGGTGAACCATATGCCCCCTCTGGTGAAGCATTAGGGTTTCGCCCCACGGGTGAACAACAATGTACGGGGGTGGGGATCTAATGACGGCTAAATAATTGCTCTCCGCGCCAGGGATGCCAATTGATACTCCGCTCTGCGACCAGGATCATACAGTCTATATATATTAAGAGTAGGATAGTACCTAATTTTCAAAAGTGTATGTTTGTACTTCTAAAAGTGTAAAGTTGACCCCGGTCCGCATAGTACGGTAGTACTAGTACGACAATCATTGTGGTATTCCAACGCTCACGATTGAAATTACCCACGATTCAAGAAAATCTGAAATGCAATGCCACGCAAGCCGGTGTTCAATATTGAACACTGGATGAAGAACATATCCAAATTCTCCATGTGCATCTCTATGTGCAATGTACGTTGAATTTCGATTCAACGCCTGTTTACTGTTACAAGCTCCCAACTGCTCCTCGGAGTGGTTGACAGAAGAGCTAGCTCACAATCTTAGTTTTTAACCAATACATAAACCTTATTTTAGTACCTTATTCTAGAGGCATACGGCACTGTTTAAACAGTCGAATAACTGCTTCGACCTTATCACTACTACCGGTAAAGACTACTTCAACTACTCGAGTAAACACTACTACAACAACTACTAATAAATAACCACCAATTGATCCTGAAGATTGTCCAGTAAGAACAAGAGAAACAATGTCTTACTCCATCATCCCTTTCAAGTTTGACTTTAATCAAGAGTCTATCGACAAAGTGGAGTTCAAGAGTACACAAGAGTTCAATGGAATGCCTGAAACAACCAAGCTCAAGATTCCCTTGATTACTGGCTGCAGGATCAACCAAATTACAAATCCTTTTTACCATCAACGAATTCATGCTGTCCAAGAAGACACTCAACCTAACCACAGGTCCAAGACTCTACGACAAATTTGTAGACCTCCTCAGGGACTACACTGACAAGAGTTGGTGGAATGAATACCTTGCAAACAATGTTCCTCAAAGAACTGTTGATAATTTCACCACAACTGTACAAGAATTTGTCAACTACAAGTTTGACAACAACCTTGATGCCTACCAAAACCATCAAAGATTCCTCACCAATATCAAGAAAACCACAACTATGACAGTACACCAATTTGTCTCACAGGTTTACTCCCTGGACATCCACCAGACGATGCAGAAATCAAGGAGAGAGAGAGTTCAAGAATCTAATCTTCAAATCGATGCCTGAGGATTGGAAACACACCTATCAGCAACACCACTCTCCTCATAGGGATTCCCTCTCTGAAATGATGATGAGATTTGAAAGGTATCGATATGCACAAAACCAAAAGAAGAAACCATCAGATAATCCATCTCAAAACAACAACAACAGCAACAACAATGGCAACAACAACCGTAACAACTGGAATGGAAACAATCGCAACAACAATCAAAACAATCGCAGCAACAATCGCAATTGGAACAATAACCAACGCAATAACAACAACAACAACAACACCAATAATCAACGCAACAACCAAGGCAACAACAAAGGCCCAACTAGAATCTCCAATGACTCATCATGTCCTATCCATCCGGGTACCAACCACACTTGGGGTCAATGCTACACCAACAAGTATGGCACCAACTCCAATCAGTCCAACAACAGAGACAACACCGACTTGCATGTGAATGATCGCAGTTCCAACAACAGCAATTGATCCACTACCTCTTCCCACGGCAGTAGCTACCATGAACCAGAACAACACATGTGTGTCTTCATCAATGATCCAGAAGAAACCACCATCCCTGCAGCCCCTTGGCCAGATCTCTTCCATGTAGACATGGATATCAATGAAGAATATTACAACTCAGATCTTCAAAGATTTCCTTCTGAAAACATCGATTCTGACAACAACAGGCAAGATGTTGCTCCTAGCAACGACAATGTCGACATTGACCTTGCTCCAACCACAGTAAGTGTCTGCAACTCAATCAACGGATCCCTTGGAAAGTACTACTTGAAAACCCTCTTCGATTCCGGATCTACCAACAATCTCATCGTGGAAATCAGCAATTCCCTCTGGAATCAAGAAGCACCTCCTAGATCAACCAATCCAAATGCAAACAACAAATGGCAAAACCACTTGCAACCACTATGTAACCTTGGAGAACACCGTATTCCCAGAACTATCCTACTCGATGAAAGTCCTACAAATCAAGTGCTTTGTAGTCTCTCAGAATATCAACTACCACCTCCTCATTGGAAGGAAAACCATGAGAGACCTTGGAATGAAGATGGACTTCGAAACTTGCACCATAGAATGGTATGAGAAGACAATGAACTTCCACCCTCAGAATTACTTTGACAACAAGTCCTTGCTCCACAAAGTCATGTCTGCAGAACCACATGCCATTGTAGAAAGTTACTCCAACCAATCTATCCAACAATCGTATGTGGATGGAACCACCAAGTATGAGAAAACTGACCTCCACAAGTTAGTCACTGAACAAAACCATCTCTCCCACCATGAGAAACAAGCCTTGTTACCGATACTCCTCCAAAATAAAGAACTTTTTGAAGCATTGAATGACAAGGAATAAGGTATTTTCCCTAATCAAACCTTCCACATTGATCTCCAGGAAGGCACAACTCCATGTCATGTAAAACAACCCTATTCCATTCCACTGCACCAACAAGAAGCAGTGAAGAAAGAAATCGATTGACAAGTGAAACTTGGTATCCTCGAACGGTGCTATGCAACTGAATGGGGAACGCCAACCTTTGTAGTCCCAAAATCAGATGGCTCCTGTCGACTCATCAGTGACTTTAGAGAACTCAACAAAGTCACCAAGAAACTTCACTATCCACTACCAAAGCTCCAAGATATCTTTCACAGAAGAAGATGCTTCAAATATGTCATCCTTATCGACGTTAGCATGCAGTTCCACACCTTCAAACTTGACGAAGCCTCCACCTGGCTTTGTGTCCTTGTTACTCCATTCGGAAAGTTTGGACTGCTTCGATTGCCAATGGGCTTCCTCAACTCTCCAAGTTGGGCCCAAGGCTGTATGGAACAGATGCTTCTCCACTTGAAGGACATTGAAGTATACATTGATGATATTGGTATCTTCTCAGATACACTTGAATCCCATTGCAAATCAGTCTCTTCTGTCCTCTCCTTACTGAAGACCCACAACTTCTCTGTCAAGTCCTCCAAGTGCCACTGGTTTCAATCCCAAGCTCCTTGGCTTGGCCACATAATCTCTCGAGATGGAATTAGACCCAATCCAAACAAGATTTCTCCTATCCTGAAACTTGCCTTTCCCTCAACAACAACCCAACTTCGATCCTTTGTTGGGATGATTAACTTCTATCGCAACTTCTATCCTAAGCGTGCAGAAGTCCTTGCACCCCTTACCGACCTCTCTGGACGAGCCAAAGGCAAGATATCTCCAACTCCAGAACTCTGAAGCCTTCAACAAAGCCAAGTCCCTCATTGCCAATGGTATCCTCCTTGCCTTTCCTGATTCCAACAAGCCCTTCCATGTCTATACTGATGCTTCTGATTACCAACTCGGAGCTGTCATCCTCCAAGATGGCAAAAGCATCCTTTACTTCTCGAGAAAACTCAACGCCGCTCAACAGAAATACCCAACAATCGATAAAGAGATGCTCTGTAAAGTCGAAGTCTTCAAGGAATTTCGCACCATTCTTTGGGGTGCTGAAATCATTGTATGGACAGACCACATCAACTTAACTCGCCAAAATCTTACAAGTCACAGAATTATGACTTGGAGAATGCTCCTTGAAGAATTTTCCCCAGTATTCAAATACATCAAAGGCAAAGACAATGTCATTGCTGACGCGCTCTCCCGGCTCCCATTCCAGCAAGACACTCCCGGGAAGAAGAAGGAGTTCTTCGGTCCCACTCTCAATCCAACGGATGACTCGGACCTTGAAACTGCAATTAACTCAATGGACTCCAACCTTCTCTCTCTTTCCGAATTGTTTCTTAACTACCCAGAAGACATTCCCATGTACCCCTTAGCTTTCGACCAACTCGCCCAAGACCAAGCAGCCAACGTAGATATCTCTACCAATCCCCGGTACACAACTGAAAACTTCAATGGCACCGACTTGAAAGTTGTAGACTCCAACGGTCGCCAGAAAATTGTACTCTCTCCAAACCAAGTGCAAGCCACAATTAAATACTACCACCACGTGCTTGGCCATGCCGGCGCAGAAAGATTGTATCGAACCATCAACCAATTTGTATACGCCCCAAACTTGAAGGACCAAATCAACTCCTTCTGCAAAACTTGTGACACGTGCCAACGGTACAAGAATAGTCACCAAAGCCATGGACAACTCCCTACCAAAGAACACCAATATGTCCCTTGGGACACCATTGCAATTGACAGCGTAGGCCCTTGGAAAATCAAGATCCCTGGCCACGGAACAGTCTCCTTCAATGGCTTTACCATCATGGACATGTGCACCAATCTCCTTGAAATCATTTGAGCCCCACAAGTAAACCCAACCGGCCTCATGGCAGTTCATGCCCTCGACAATGGCTGGCTCTCCAGATATCCCAAACCAGTAAATTGTATCATCGACCAAGGAACCAACTTCATGAGCAATGACTTCCAACTCCACCTTGCCAACCTAGGAATCAAGGCCAAGGTCTGCTCAGTTCGAAACCCACAATCCAACGCCGTACTTGAACGAGTCCACGATACCATGAAGTCTGCAATGAGAACCGAGCTCAATACCAATCCTCCACAGACTCTTCAGGAAGCCACTGACATCATCGATACTGTCTTTGCTTCCGCTCAGTTTGCAGTTAGATCAACCATCAACAAGACCTTCGGAATGACGCCCGGAGCCCTTGTATTCCATAGAGACATGTTCCTACCAATTCCTGTAATTACAGACTTAGCCATGGTCAGAAACAAATGCCAGGTTCAAATCGACAAGAATGCTATGAAAGAGAACAGCCACAGGAAGATTCGTTATTACCGTGTAGGAGACCAAATTATGGTGAAAAATGAAAAGCAAATTCCTGGAGCTTTTGATGCAAGAAGCAAAGGCACATATGCCATCCAGCAAATCCACACCAATGGTACAGTTTCCTTTCTCTTAAGAAATCACGTTATCCAACGTATGAACATCCGAAATCTGAAACCGTATCACACCAATTAAAAATTTCTTATCTAAGGAATACTGGTCGCACACGACTAACAAAATTCTGTGCCACCAATCGAACTTTTACGAGAAGGAGAAGAGTGTGGTATTCCAACGCTCACAATTGAAATTACCCACGATTCAAGAAAATCTGAAATGCAATGCCACGCAAGCCGGTGTTCAATATTGAACACTGGATGAAGAACATATCCAAATTCTCCATGTGCATCTCTATGTGCAATGTACGTTGAATTTCGATTCAACGCCTGTTTAGTACTGTTGCAAGCTCCCAACTGCTCCTCGGAGTGGTTGACAGAAGAGCTAGCTCACAATCTTAGCTTTTAACCAATACATAAACCTTATTTTAGTACCTTTTTCTAGAGGCATACGACAATCATGGTATGAGTGACTCGTGAAGGGATCGTGACTAAAAATAATTGAGATTTTGTTGGAGCAGGGTTAATACCGGTACCGTAGAAAGGAAGGAATGGTTGGTACTCAGTTACAAACCTCGAACCTCAGTCCTAATCTTACGAGGGACCGTGTTGTCGAGTTACGATTTAAGGCCTAAAAGCGTACGGTACGAACCGCTACATACTACGTACAGATTTTTTTGTTTTTTTCTCAATTTTGAAAAAAATATTCAACAGTTCAAAAGTTTAGCATTTTTTCCCGACGTTGGATCCTTATTAGAAGTAATTGTGTTCTACCGGTAATCTTACGGTACGTAGTAATGCTAACACTCGTAATCGTTATCACTCAGACTCCACTTCGCGCCGACTCCTGCCGGCAATACTGTGATATTATAACGACAATACCGACCAGGAGTCGTTCGGCGGTACATCACCATAACCACCATGTTGAGGAGCCTGCTTGGAGGTGCCACCGTCGCCGGTGAAAGCCACGAAACAACCCGACGAAACCTTGCGGCGGAGGCAACGGCAACGGCAACAGCCGCCTTGTCGTTGCCCAAGAGAACCGGTCTCTTTTCGCTCGCGGACGACGATCCCGGGACGCGGTTGCTCTCCCCGGGGGAGACCGGAATCAGCAATAACAATAACAACAATGCTGCTTCTTCTTCCGCCACCGTAGCCGGGGACGAATCAACAACTTTTATGGACGAGGACGAACTCGCGGGAAGCCTTCTGGTGCAATTTCCGACCTACGGGACCCAGAGCCAGGCCCTGGGCAACAACAGCTCGACGCAGTGGCAAGAAAAGACGGCCGACTGGTTGCTGGGGGGGACATCCAGCATTCCCACGCCGAAACAGCAGCTCCAGCGACAACAACAGCAACAGCAACAGCAACAGCAGCAGCAGCAACAACAGATGAGTGGAAGCAGCAGCAACAATAGCAGCAACAACAACCAGTTGCCGACGGTGGACGAAGAATGCGGGAACAACTCGCTGGTCGATGACAGCGGCTACCAGTATCTTCGTGAAAACAACACCCATGGCGCGAACAAGACACAAAAACTGGTAAACTCTCGAGAGTGGTCGGTGGACGAGCAATTGCTGTGGAAGTCCCACAAATTTCCTGTTGGCAGCGGGGGCAGTGGCAGTGACGCGGGGTTGGAGAGCAAGACCGGCAAATCGAGGGGTGTCACTCGCAACGGCGAGCGATTGCCATTGAGGGAGCGGGATGGTGGACCGCAGAAAACCGTCCTGGAAGATCCGTCGAGGGACTTTTTGGCGGCGTACTACTACCACGTGGGGGTCATGCCAAAGGCACTGGATCGAATGGAAGAAACGAGAAAGATGTATCGAAACAACAACAACAACAACAACAACAACGTCGCACGAAGGGGTGCTGAAATAATGGCTCGAAACAGAAATAATGATGGGTTCGACAGTGCCAAGACGGCACAAAAGCAGCAACAGCAGCTGCAAGGGCTGATCCAACAGCATTCGTCTCCGTATCACGTCAACAATGACATCCAAACAGACATGTTTTCCATCGGAGGAATGACTACACTGCCCAACATTTTGGAGGAAAAGGAAGGTGACCGCGAGGACCACGACGATCGTTTTCACTGCAATTCGAACCAGCCATCCACGCCGTCCAGGAGTCACGCCTCCGCAAAGGACGACGATGCGAGTGGCAATGGATCATCGGCGTCCGGTGTCACCGGCATCGCAGAGGTCGCCTGGATGCCGGACCGGCTGTGCAAGTATTGCTATTCCTGCGATACCCCGTTTACGGTCTTTCGGCGCCGTCACCATTGCCGGATTTGCGGGCAGGTCTTCTGCAACACCTGCTCCGGATACTTTGTCCCCGCGTCGTCGACCACCGCCTCGTCGTCGCAAACACAAACGCAATTGCAATTGCAATTGCCAATGTCGCCCAACTCCCCGACTGCTACACCGTCCGCGAGGCATGGTGCGCCTGCTCTGTCATCGCCACTGCCATCGTTAGGACCCGGCGGTGGCAAAGACCACAGCGGGAGCGGTAATAGCAAGATCACCTTGAGAACCTGCAAGATGTGTTTCGATCAAGTGACGGCCCGACAGCAGAAGCAGAAGAAACTCAACGCTGCCGAAGAGGACCGAAAGCGACAGCAAATCAAGGGACAGCAACAGGGCAACAGCAACAGTAGCGGCAACACCAGCACCAGCACCAGCAGCGAAACAGCAATCGCTGCAACCACACCTAAGCAGTACGGTGGCACCAAAACAACCCCACGGTCTCCGCACGGCATGCAAGACCTCCAAATCAACACTGTAGATGGCGAAGAATCGTCTGTATTGCGCCAGTGGTCGAAAATGATGGGAGCAGAAGGCGTCTCTTCCCATTCCAAGCCTGGGTTGCGAAGAGACGAAAGCGACACAGCAACGTCAACAACCGACATTGCCCCTCTTGTACTGTCGAAACGTCAAACAAGCCATTCATCGTCTGCTTCATCGCTGGTCAATTTGGATCGATCGAGCGCGTTGGAAGAGGGAAATCGCCATTTGGGTTCTATGGCAGCCAGTCACTTGGAACAGATGTTGGTATCCCTGATGGAGATCGATGCGCCCATATTATGGAAAGATGTGTCCGAGGAACAGGCAGCTGTTGGCAACGACGGTTCGAGAAACGAAGACGACATCAAGAGATTTCGTTCCAAGTGGGTTAACAAATTGATGAGCCTGGCGACACGTTGTTGTGCGACGGTTGATACCAACGTCAAACGCGGAGACATGTTGGACGTTCGGCCCTATGTGAAGATCAAAGGTATGTTTTTGGAATGTATATCGTACCGGGCGATCGTTGGAACCTAGATGAGCGTCTTTGTGTGTATTTGCGCTCACAAGTGCGTACCTATTATTCCCTGCTGTGACCTCGCCGCCAATTCGAAATAATAGTTATTCCTGGTGGATCGTGCGATGAATGTGCCTATGTCAGCGGAATTGTTTTCCGAAAGGCTGGAACGAACAAGCAAATGCCACGGGAAATAATGTATCCTAAAATCATGGTGAGTTGTGGACTGAATAGATTTTCCTATCCTTAGCTCGCCAATTGTGCCGGAACTCTTTCCAATATTTGTTTCCCCGTACATTTCTGTAATGAAGTTATTGAGTGGCGGTATTGAATTTACGCGGACTGCTCGCATTGCTTCTTTGGACACGTTGTTAGAGCAAGAAGATAAGTACATCGAAATTTTGGTTGGAAAGATATTGAAACTTGAACCGGATGTCTTAATGGTAGGCAAAGGAGTGAGTCGAAGAGCTCAGGATTTACTCTTGAAGAACAATGTGCAACTGCTCCAGCAAGTTAAAGTGTCGCTTCTGAACCGGATCTCGCGACAAACTGGCGCGACAATCATCAGCAGCACGGATCACATCATGAATCAGTTCGGAGCCCATGTTCTCGGAACATGCCACAGGTTTCGTTTCATTGTCGCGCGTGACAATGAGTGTTGGGTAAACGGAGAGTCGAATGCGGTGACAAATGGACAGCATCACATCGAAACATTATTACAAAATGCGAAGCTTAGTAATCATGAGAGACAAGCTGCTCTTGCTGCGAATATGCTAGGAGAATTTATTCTTGATGGATCAGAAGCGATCCGGAGCGGCCTTGCAAAGCGTGGGGTTACACGAACCTATGCCCTGCTAGAAGGCTGCCCAAAACATCTTGGTTGTACAGTTGTGATACGAGGGGCGAACGAGGCTGCATTGAAAGAGATTAAGAACGTTTTTCGATTCATTGTGGCTGCAGCATACAATATGAAACTGGAGATGTCCTATTTGAAAGAGCGATGTGCTCGCTTACGTCCTGATTACAGGGTGGAAAAGAAGAATCTTTTCAGTTCTTCATTTGGCGTGGATTATGGAAGTCCTCCCCACAATCGTAAAGTTCGACCTTGGAATGGCGGGAACAATAATGACGGGTTACAAAAATCGATTTCGAAGGACCAGATCACCGCTTTTGACCATCAATCGATTCTCATCACGTCGGTCTGGATGACGGATAAAACTCAATGTTGCCCTGCCGAAGTCAAAGGAATATGTTACTATTCCGTACAAGATGTTTCACTTGGTCAATTCCTACGTGATTCGTGCTTTAATCTTTCTCTGAAATGTCAAAACCCGAGTTGCAAGAAATCTGTGTTGGATCATTCGTTGTCGTTCGTCCATAATGATGGGTTGATCAACATAACAGTTGACCACATGGATGAGCCCCTCCCACCGGCACCAATCGAAACCAATAGAAATTTGGATCACTCTAAACATGCTGACGATGATTCTGAAGAACTGGACGACAGTCCTATCGCCACTTGGACTTACTGTAACGAATGTCAAGAGGTTGTCACTCCCTTAGTGTGGCTTTCAGAAAATACTTGGAAGTATTCATTTGGAAAATTTCTCGAATCGTTCTTTTACAACAGATATCTAATTATGAACTCACCACGGAGTACATGCACATGCAATCTTCAAAAATCGGCGACCCTGTTCTTCGGATGCGGCCGCCTCGCAGCAAAATTCACTTATGAAAGGATTCGGCCATTTGGTGTTTTTGTCAGAAGGACGCTGCCAATCGATACTACTTTTCATCGTGCCAGAGCTCTCCAGCATTTGGAAAAGATTTCCATGGCGTCGAGCTCTCTCTTTGTCAAATTTGATAAGCACATTGAAAAAGTGGCAAGAGAAGCTCGATCAGTGAAACGAATTTCAGACAATCAAAACCTACAAACCGTTATTAGCGAGCTAAATCGGATCAGCAACGAAGTGGATCACGCTGCGAAGACTCTGCAAGAGAAAATTGCGTCTGTTTCTGCCAAATGCTTGAACAAAAATGAAGGAATCGTCAATGATGCAGCTCTATTTCGATTTCCGTGGCATGCGAGACGATTTCTTTTCATGCTCACATCGGCCTGGAACGAGAAACTGAGTGCTGCGGGACAAGCGATTGTGGCGATGAAAAAATTGTCTTCGGTGTCCCAGCGTCATGAAAGTGGAATGGGTCCAAACGTCCCTGCGATTGTATCCGGTGATCAGAATACTGAAGAATTGAATGAAGGAATGAGAAGACTCCGTCAACTCCATGAAGTATACTCTCGGTACAATCTTACGGATATCCATACTGTCCTACCTACAATACCGGGCAACACAGATCAGAGGGTTATTGAAACTGAATTTGATGATGACTTTGAAGACCCAGATGGCGCTATCGACTTTTCGGCAGAAGTCGATGCTGATGTACTCGCTTCCAGACGACGTCTTTATAATGCAAATGTACCTCCTCAGACTGGCGACTCTTCTCGACTAGGGGTGAGGACTTTGGCGAGACGTGGAGAACAGGACAGGACACCAAATTCTCAAATAAAACAAACACCTGGAGCTACTGTTAAATCTGCGATTACTCGGTTTTTCCAGCGTGGAGGTAGAGAACGAGATCCTTACGTTGTAAATTTGGGTCTATTTCACGACGGTCGACCGAGGCTTGAGCCTGGTGTCAATGGTATCGTTGTTCCTGTTATCGACGAACAATTATCTACTGTCATTGCATACTCCTTGTCATCAAAAGAATACGATAATCAGTTCCAAAACTATTCAAAGATAGAATATTCCAGTCCAGAAATTCCAAGTGGCATAGCCACACCTTCGAATGGACCTTCGAAATCACTAGCAGACGGAAACAATCGCAATCCTCAAAAGGATTCTCAACAAAGCGTAGGAAGGGGACAGGCATCGTCTAATGCATCCAGCTCTTCTGGAAAGAAAGAGATTGAAAGAAGAATGTTGATCAGAAATAAGTCCCACATTAAACACACTTTCCGAGATCTTGACGAAAAAGGACAGAATCTATGCAAGTTCGTCTGCACGACGTATTGGGCGACACAGTTCCATGCCGTTCGTGAAGCATTTCTTTCTCAAGGCAGTAGCTCAAAAGAAAGCACAAGCGATTCAAATTTTGGCACGCAGTCCGTCTTAGATATAGAGAAGTCGTATATTTTGAGCCTTTCCTCTGCCTATTCGTGGGCTGCCAGTGGAGGGAAAAGTGGGGCAAGCTTCGCACGCACTGCTGATGATCGCTTTGTCATAAAGTGCATCTCCCGGACAGAACTTCAAATGTTTTTAGATTGTGCTCCGGCGTATTTTGAATACCTGAGCAAGGCATTTTTCCATGGTTTGTATGTATCCCTTGCGAGTGCTCGGATGCGTGATGTATGTGTATTTTTTTATTAACGAAACTAACATATTGTTCTATGATTTTTTCTGGTCGTAGACCGACTGTCCTTTGCAAGATTGTTGGGGTTTATCAGATTGGATATCATAATCGAGTAACTGGAAAGAGAAGTATGGAACAAGTGGCGGTGATGCAAGTAAGTCATGCTCGCCGTATTCGTTTCTTTTTTTTGCATGTATCCAAGACATATATTAAAACTCATGCGCGTGGCCGCTTGTTTCCTCAGAACATATTTTACAACAAGAAAATATCAAAAACTTTTGATCTGAAAGGTTCACTTCGAGGTCGGTTTGCAGCTCAAATGAAAAACAATCACGACGACCATACCATTCACAGTAATGGAAACAGCGCCGGTGGGCATAGTGCGGACACGCCGAGTGGGCAGCGAAAGTATTCCTCAGAGTCTGGGTATGATCCAACTGGAACTGCAGCCGATGACTACTCACACGGAACTGATCGAGAAGACGAGAACAGTAGTGCCAAAAAAGAAGGTCCTTATGTTCCACGGACACTTTTGGATGGAGACTTTTTGGAGACGACATTTGGTCGTCCTATGCCAATGCATGACCGAGCCAAGGAAATTTTCCATATGAGTATTTTGAATGATACATTGTTCCTCTCCATTATCAACGTCCTTGATTACTCCATTTTGGTGGGTATCGACGAAGAAAAAATGGAGCTCGTGGTAGGCATAATCGATTTCATGAGACAATATGATATCTTAAAGCAGATGGAACGTGTTGGTAAATCTTTGCCTATGGTCGTAGGAAGCGAAGCTCCAACTATCATTCAGCCACCCTTGTATAAGACTCGCTTCACAAATGCGATGGAACGCTACTTCATGACAGTCCCGAGTAAGTGGACCGTAATATAATAACATTATTATGTTGCTAACAAGTTGTTCCGCATTTATAATCACATCATCACAATCACAACCAGAGGCGATGAATAGAAACGGATCTTAAACGAAAAGTTTGCATATTCTAGTTCCAGTTGTGTTGGACCTAAAGTACGGTGTATAATAGATCGACAATTGTAATCTCTGTAGTAGAATATCTTCTTAAAAGTGAAGATCCCGCCTGAATAAGTCCAGATAATACCTAGGATGTACTTCTACTATTGTGTAATGAGATTGGTTAATACTGGTGCATGTCAACAATGCACAAGACTTCTTAATTTGCAGTCAGGGACTTCACTTTGTCTGATTAACCAGGTGATAATGATGCACGCACCCTACTTGGAGTTGTATTCTTTTCCCTGTTCACAATAGTACCGGGGGTACTAAATCTGGGTAGAAGAATACTGCATGGCAATGGTCTTGAGAATCATATCAGGTACTAGTAGAAAGGAATGGCCTCCTGATGCCATCTGCTGAGCATAAGAATAGTAAGGCAGGATCAGCATAGCAAACAAGGTAAAATACCAATGTTGGCAACAAGAAATTCGCCTCTTTAATGCTTGCCATACCCCGGGTCTATTAGTGGTTAGAATAGTAGTGATATGCAAATTGTGAGCTCTATCGATTAGTCTATTTGATCTTAGATCCAGCAGTCTCCAAATCAGCGATGTGGATACTCGCTGATCTTTCATTCCCAGTCCCGAGTAGACTCGTGACTGACTCCGGTGCATGCGTCACACAAACGAGATTCAGGGTTATTTCAGAATCACGCGCATATTTGGGTCGAACTCCACTGGTCCCCCTTTGTAATTTCATCCTATTTATTAAAATTAATGGCGAACTCCTAATATTTTTATGCACATTTCATTTTCCTACCCCTCTGGCATCTGTTTCCGAAGTAGTGGCATGTTACTGAATTTTATGCCTGAAACAAACAGTGCATGGTCGCAATTTTTCAATCTCAATCGTTTCCTCATTTCTATTGTTATTACTGGCTATCGTACTAACGATGGTGACGATACCTAAATATCAGGTATATTGTTTACGTTGCTACCGGGACTCTCCTCTGATCACTACTGGTTACGGAAAGCAGAAGGTTACCAAGAAGAAGAAACCCCCCTTGTTTACAGCGCGACGAAGAAAGAAAACGGGAGTAGTTGTTTCTCCCGGTCTTCGGGACCATATTGTGAATGACGCATCATGCTATTCTTATTTCACGCAATCTTCGGGGATAGTAGATTTTGCATCTTGCGTATTCATTAGAAAAAAGAGGAAGAAGCTTGAGGATGTTAGTCAACAATTAGGTCTAACGAACACCCGTAACGGTCCACAGAGTAGTGACGGCGCATTACCAGAGGTGCTTGACAATCAAGTTATGTATGACCCTTCTGTCGAATCGATTGGGCGTGCCTTGATTGGTCAGGAATTATCAAACATAGACGATGACAATGATTCTGTCTCCGATGACAATTTTTTCTTTCCTAACAATGACGATGAGGAAGAAGGAAGTGAGATCATAGAGGCCCCCCACTCTTCGATTGTCAATGATGAAGAAGGCATCAACATTGATGTTGACGATTCCCATCGTGCTTCAAACACGCTATTAATTACGACACCCAATGTAGGGAGGAACATATCTGACGAATTGAAGGTCAAGATCAAGTTAATGAAAATCATGCGGAATCATAGCATACCCTTAGTTGCCGAGAAGGAATTGTATGAATGGGCTATTGAATCGGAGCGGCTTAATTTATTTTCATGGACTAAAGGCAATCTCATAAAGACCAGGGCAAGTGTTATGAAGGAGATTTCTGCAACTGTGCCTGAAATAAAAGGCGATGGGTTTGAACCTCATCTTATTGACTGGTGTTCTAAGAAATCACAGAATGCTGATGTTTCCAGTCGCAAACAAATCTACGTCCGGTCGTTCCAAAAAGCACTTCATTCCCTATTAACAAATGTGACTTTGGTGAAGGAAGATAATCTGTCATTCCCCCATGCTGAAGACCCCACCTTACCAGTCCGTTATCCAGAACTTCAAGGGAATATTGATATTGACGAACTGCATCACGGTGAATGGTGGATCAACACTTGGGAGAAGAGATGCAAATCTGGATCGAATGAAATTCTGGTTCCTATTATTCTCTACATGGATGGAATTGCAATTGACAATAGTTGTCAAACCACTCTTACCCCACTGAACATGACTCTTGGCATATTCAACACCCTAACTCGAAACTCCCGGCCGGATGCGTGGGAGGCTATATACTATCACCCAACATGTCCCGGTGATAAAGGTGCCGAATCAATTGACAATGTGAACAATCTTCACTCTGGCCTTCGTTTGGCTCTTTCATCTTTGAAAGATGCCTGCAACCTAACGGATGGTATTGAATGGTCTAATTTGCCGTGGAACAAGAAGAAATGGTCGGTTCGAATGAAATTTGCGGTTGCTTATTTCATAGGTGATACTCCCCAGCACGACCAACTTTGTGGTCATTATCAAACGTCGAATTCAAAGATGATCTGTAGGCATTGCAATTGTCCCAGAGCACTTGGTATTAACGCTCGTGTGAATGTTTTGAAGGTTCCTGTTTCACTTAAAAGTGGTAACATGCAAGTGTCTAAGCACCAAAATGGGGATGAGTACCAATCCATTCGGCTCTGGAATATATCTGATTTTACTGCTCCAATGGTTGGCGAAGGAGTGAATGTTGAACAGTATTTCAAAAACATTTCTCACCATGGTGTACATAATGGCAATGCTTTTTATGATCTTGATTTTGGGGAAAACCCACATAATATTCATCTAGCGTCTCCCGGAGAGAGACTGCATATGCACCAACTTGGTTGCGCAAAGCGTGCAGCAGAGACGTTCCGCGAGGACTTTTTAGGCAATAACCAGCGGCTTCTTGGTGAGATGGAAAGGTTAGCCAGTTACTACGGTGGTGCTGTCCAGAGGCAATCCGATCGTGACTTCCCACGAACCAATTTTTCAGAATCAATACATACAGCGAAGAAGGAGGGTAACCAGTACATTGGAATGCTTTATATTCAGATGCTGTCACTTCTGTCTGCTGGAGGTCGTCAATTGTTGTTGTCTCGAAAGACTCCTTCCAATCTCGAGAACAAGAGCAGAAAGTGTGAAGAGGAAATTGACCGACGTATTTACGCCATTGAGTTGTTGTTGGGTATGGAAGAGTTCCTAAAGTATGCTGGAACGTTCGACGAGGTTTTCAAACAAGACAAGAAAGGTGTTTTGAATGTGGACAAAATGGTTGTTCTTTTCATTAACTGTATAAATAACAATCTTCAACGAAGTAAGGGAGAGGGTAACAATCTTGTGAAGAATCACATGTATTTTCATTTATCACAGTACATGAGATTATTTGGTCCTCCAACTGGGTGGGACTCTGCCGCGAGTGAGAGCAATCATAAAACTGAAGTGAAGGCTCCTGCTAAGAGAACTCAACGACACAAGTCTACACTTATCAAGCAAACTTGCAACCGAGTGATGGAGTATCGAACTATTGATCGACTTGACCGTGAATTTGATTTGTTCGAACATAGACCCGTAACCGGACCAAATCATCCTAAGGAGGGTGGTTGGTCAGGTGGGTCTTCGTTTTGGATTGGTGTGATGAATGGTCTCCCTTACATGAAGTGGGATGAAAAAAAAAACTCAAGTTTACCCTGGTTTCCATCTGATGTTCTCAAATTTTGTTGTGACGTGGTCCTACCGGCTGTGGGCAGCAGCAAGGTTTTTGGAACCACGGAGCACAAGAGGTATGACCAATCTCGCGAGATGAAATTATTGTTTCGTGCCCACCCATCGTTTAAGTCTGATTCTGGACAATTGTCCAATGTATGGTACGATTGGGCTAATTTTCAACTCGACCTCCTTGATGGACGTGGACTGAAAGTTTATCCATGTCAGATTCTGTGCCTGCTTTACCTCGAAGGTCCGTTCCCCGTGGGTAGCTCCGTTAGTGGTTTTGAATTAGTGCACGATGGTTATTATGCCGTCGCTCGTTGCTTTGTTTCTGCAGACCCCATACCGAGCAAGAGGGACAAAGGAAAAAAACACCATCATGCGTTGGTAAAGCTAGGTGAGCTTCGGAACAAATTGTATTTGTTCGACTGCAACGCCATTGAGTCCGAAGCTGCCGTTGTTAGAAACCATGGTAGTCCTGACCAATATTTTGTGCTGGGTAATCGTGAACAATGGTTGTTTAATTTCCGCGAGACAATGGCTTCACTGGAAAAGAAGGATTTACAATCAATAGTACGAGATGGTGAAAGCAGCACATGACTTCAATGAACAAGTTTATTATCTTTTCCCGTGTTTTGGATTTTATACTAGTATGGTACAATCATACCTCCATTCTCAGATGTATTTTGCGTTTTTTTATTTTCTGTAACGGCGTTGCACCAAATGCCCTTTTCCCGTGTTTTGGATGGTATACTAGTATAATACAATCATACCCCCTTATCATGTGTATTTTGCGTTTTTCTATTATCTGCAACTGCGTTGCACCAAATGCCCTTTTCCCGTTTTTTGGATTGTATACTAGTATGGTACAATCATACCCCCCTTCTCATGTTTATTTACCGTTTTTCTATATTCTGCAACGGCGTTGCACCAAATGCCCTTTTCCCGTTTTTTGGATTGTATACTAGTATGGTACAATCATACCCCCCTTCTCATGTTTATTTAGCGTTTTTCTATATTCTGCAACGGCGTTGCACAAAATGCCCTTTTCCCGTTTTTTGGATTGTATACTAGTATGGTACAATCATACCCCCCTTCTCATGTTTATTTAGCGTTTTTCTATATTCTGCAACGGCGTTGCACAAAATGTCCTTTTCCTGTATTTTCGACGGTATAGTACTAGTACGGTACAGTCATAAATTTTTTGTCATGAGTATCAAGTTATTATTATAATGGATTACTTCTTAGTATAGTTTTGCGCGATACATAGGCGCTCATAATATAACACCCTTCGTATTTGGGATTCGAACAGCTATGAAACACTAACGGATTAAAGAGCAGAGTATCCCCAGAACGCAACGGCACTTTGATGCGGTACGTTGGGAAGACAAAATAATAAATCACTTCGTCAGCATGCACTCCCGACGGAGCTATGACTGTTAAACGAGTATAATACATGTCATCATCAACATGGCATCGAGAATGGTAATTTCGACCAATCGAAAAAGCTAATGCCTGTTTCCCAATGGCATTGAGCTGCGTACGAGTCAGAATCTGAGACAACACATCCATTTCATCCTCAACAAATGGTTCGATGTGTGTTAAACTATGATGCATATGCTTCACAATTCTCACTGTCGTGTGTTCCAGCTCCAGTTTCATGTTTGGTTTCACATGACTTTTGAACACGTACTCACCATTGTTGGAAGACAATCTTTCTGGTCTAACTCCAATGATAGCATAATCATCGTTGATACTGCCGCGCTTCTGACCTCTGGCAACTGTCGGTTTGGATCCAACAATTTCCGGAGCAAACTTTCTTAACAGTTTGATATTATTCTTCGTAGCAAGGTGCCGCTTGGCAAATTTTCTGGAAACTTTTGCGAAAATGCGCAACGACGGATTATTCTCGTCAAACGCAACAATATGCTCGTCGTTTCTACTATCCAATCTATCGAATTTATCTATCAACAAAGCCTGTTCCGGTTGATACTTTTTCTTTCCTCTTATTTTGCCACCCCAGTTTGTCTCCATGTATTTTCCTTTGACCACAGTTGTTCTGTCTTTGTTTTTCAACGCTATTGTACTGACACAATCTTTGCAAGTACTACGCCTATTTGTCCTTTCCTTCTTCATTGGTTTTATGTCGGACAACTTTGTATAAGTTTTATGGCTCGTTGACACCGGTGCTGCAATCGTAAGAAAGTTCGATGACATTCTCTGCTTTCTTCTTTTCTCATGTTTCCTATCTATTTTTTGCTTCATAGCCCGGTCCGAGAACTGATTTCTTGTCATGGTTGGAGTACGTGTCCGCTGTGGCTGTCGCCGCCGCTTGCCGCTGTTGTTCTCGCTGCTGCTTGGCGCTGCCGCTGCCACTGTGGCTGCCGATTGCCGCTTTTTTGCTCTCGCTGCTGCTTGGCGCTGTGGCTGTCGCTGCCGATTGCTTGCCGCTGCCGCTGTGTCTGTCGCTGCCGATTGCCGCTGTTGCTCTCGCTGCTGCTTGGCGCTGCCGCTGTGGCTGTCGCTGTGGCTGCTGCTGTTGCTCTCGCTGCTGCTTGGCGCTTTGGCTGTCGCTGCCGATTGCCGCTGTTGCTCTCGCTGCTGCCAATTGCCGCTATTGTTGGTTTTGCTGCCGCTTGCCGCTGCCGCTGCGCCTCTCCCTGCCAATTGCCGCTGTTCCTCTCGCTGCTGCTTTCCGCTGCCGCTGTGGCTGTTGCTGCCGATTGCCACTGTTGCTCTCGCTGCTGCCAATTGCCGCTGTTGCTATCTGCGGTTCAACGAGTTGTTGACGTTGTCAACGACTTTATTGGAATATTTGGTATGATAATTGAACAAAATGGGTGAGTATCTATTGATGTAGTACAGTAAATAATAACAACAGAATAATATAATCTACATGCTACCAACGTACACCGTTTGCTTCCTTTCGTTGTTGTTGTTGATTGGTGGTGTTGCTGTGTTGTTGCCGTTGTTGTTACCTTCGATTCTGTGTTGACTTCGATTCAGTGTCGCGTTCGATTTGTTGTATCCTTTGCACTTATAGGAAAGATTTGCCACACCAGGAAAGATTGGTTCTTCCGATTCGTTGTTTCCAATCCCTTACGGTCCTATGAAAATGAGAAGAAAAAGAGAAGGAAGAAAATACATTATCAGGAATGCCAGAAGAAGTAAGATCATTGTCTTTCTCCTCTCTCATTCTTACCGTTGCGATTGCCAATTTCTAATCTGTTGTTTCCAATCTGTTATTCCGTTCCGGTCCTATGAAATAAGGAAGAAAAACATAAGTGAGGAAATACATTATCAGTAATGCCGGTCGAGGAAGTATTATCATTGTTGTCTATCTCATTCGTACCGTTGCTTGTTCTGATTCGTTTTACCGTTGATGTCACCGATACGTTGTTATTCGTTGTCGTTGTTCTTTCTGCTGCCGTTGATTTGCAGACTTGTAGTAATTCCTATGTCACGAAAAACAGGGACTTGTTCCTGTTGATATATAGGCAATTGATGCAGATTTTGTGCTTTCAAGATGTTTATGTAAGGCGGCCGTCCAAACAAGAATATCTTTCCAGCAACTAATCCCTAATCGAATGCTTTCTACTTCTTTTGCAGTACAAGGCTGTTATATCGGACTGAAATATCTGAGAACGGATCGTTGTGCTCGTGACATCGTCGCCCTAAGGCATGTGACGAAGAGGGTCGGATCCCACGTTCTCGGACGGAGTGTTGTTGGAAAGAAACAACACTCTACTCAGATAAGTTGGAAATTGATGTTTGTCGGAAAGTGAAAAAAAGTGACCGAAGTTAGTGAGCAACATACTTTCATTGTAAGCTACTAACTACTCCGTACAAAGTACTTATATCAAACTTCGAACGTAAGGACGACATCGGTTCGTGTCCGATAGATCAAGTATCAACATTCGAACGTAAGAATGACACCACCAGTTCCATACATTTTCTGCTAAGTAAACAACTTCGAACGTAAGAATGATATTGGTCCGTTAAGTATTATGTTCTTTTTTTTTTTTGCAACGGCGTTGCAACAAATGGTCTTTTTGGTATTTAGCGTGATAAGAATGACACCACCAGTTCCATACATTTTCTGCTAAGTAAACAACTTCGAACGTAAGAATGATATTGGTCCATTAAGTATTATGTTCTTTTTTTTTTTGCAACGGCGTTGCAACAAATGGTCTTTTTGGTATTTAGCGTGATATGGATCATACAACAGTACAACAAACTTCGAACGTAAGAATGATATTGGTTCGTTAAGTATTATGTTCTTTTTTTTTTTTGCAACGGCGTTGCAACAAATTGTCTTTTTGGTATTTAGCGTGATAAGGATCATACAACAGTACAACAAACTTCGAACGTCAGAATTACATTGGTCCGTTAAGTATTTTACTTTTTGTTATTTTTGCAACGGCGTTGCAACAAATGGTATTTTTGTTATTTAGCGTGATATGGTTCATACGTAGTTAGCGTCATGGTTCATACGATAGTACTGGTCATACCAAAGTACCTTTGTACCCCACAAAATGCACCAAATCATCGATCGGACCATTTTTTTTTTTTGACAACGGCGTTGCAACAAAAGCCCTTTTTAGTATTTAGCGTGAAAAGTTTCATACGACTGTACGTTTCTACACAAATTGCACCAATTCAGCGATCGGATCATTTGTTTTTTGGCAACGGAGTTACACCAACCAATGCCCTTTTCCCTATTTAGCGCTACTAGGTGTTCATACGACTGTACTTTTGTACACACAATGGAACAATTCAGCGATGGGGCCATTTTCCAAATTGGAAAATGTTCCTTTTTATCTTTTCTTCTTCTCACCTTTCATTCCACCCAAAAAACCCTTTTTTCCGTTTTTCGGGAACGGCGGTTCCAGTTACAAAAAATGGTTTTTTGATCCCAACGGATTCACAGACAAATCCCCGCCCTTGCATTCAACTCTTTCTCAGGTTAGTGGTAGAACGTCTTTACGAGAACAAGGACACGTTTACGGGCACCTTCTACGTTTTCGATTTTTTGAGAAATGGTTTTTGAGACATGATTACCACTGTCGCGTCGCTACGTGAGTGGTGATATCTGGTGAAAGAAGTTTCAAGTTGTACTACTATCCTTCTTTCATTCAATGTTTGCTCGTAACTCGGGTAAACTAGATTCACACAACAGTGATTCTCATTGTTTTCAAACAATAAAAAGATTGTCTCAAATACTGATAACATTTTACATTGCCAATGACACCTACGACTAATAGTTCTCGCAAGTGCGGTGCCAACCCAAATTCAAATGAGAAAACGCCTACGACTAATAGTGCTCGCAAGCGCGGTGCCAACCCAAATTCAAATGAGAAAACGACAAGTTGTAAGAAGGGTAGATTGAAAGACCCACCAACCAATAGTCTTGACAAACATGATACCGATCAAAGAGATCATCGACAGGCAGTAATTAATAACCTTACAAAGGCTTTGAAGGGTGAGTCATATGGAACAGAGGAGTTTGTGAGGAACCTCAGTCTTGAGGTTACAACATGTTTCACTGCATTGTTGACGAGGGTTTACCTTGTATCAAAAATTATTGAATCCGAACCTACACCAGATTTCAGGAAGTCAATGTCTACTACTAACTCTGCGGAAAAGAAGAAGGGGAAGGGAAAGAAGAATAAACCCGATACAACCTTAAGTGACTTAGGGCCTATTCCCCATCAAATAAACGTCATGGTGGATTTATTTTTGTTTGAAATTGACAACGGTATGACTGGAGTGTTGAAATTTTTGAGCAGGAAGCAATTAACCGATCGATTCAATGACTACGACATGGCGAACAAGTGGGATAGGTTCGAGTCACTGTTGAAGAATGTTAACGACACATCAGGCGTGGATGCTATTTATGGGCGCAACGTCGTCAACTACGTTACAATGAAGAAGTACATGATAATGTACCGTGAGATATTGGTTTGGTACATGGAGAATGTGAAGTATCCACCTGGGTCGGATATTTCGTCTGAGGATTTGTGTTTCCATACCAAAGGCGACAATTGTTCTCCCAGTCAGTTGAAAGGATACGTCAGATCAATGAGGAACTTCTTGGACTGCCTTATGGCAAAGACCTCTCTACGTGTTTCAATGACTCATAGCTGCAATCAGGTGGACTTAGACAAACATTTCAAGAAGCAGCGTATTGAATGCTTAAAATCCTTACGAACAGAAAACATCGAGTTTAAAGAACTTATTGTGTCAAACAATAAGTTGATGAAGATAACGGAACGAGAAACTGCTTTTCAGGAGCTCATTCGTGAACATTGGTTACGCTTTCAAGGGAAGGCGAAAACCATTTGTACCATCATCGACATGAGACACGTCGACATCAAAGTATTGACACACGAAGGTTTTTATCAGTATTACTTACCCGAATTAATGAACAATTCATTCGTCTTGGGCACCACGGTACTTTCTGGGGAGAAGTGGGTTCCAGTAGGATTTCATCGACAAGGGGACACGAAAATTCCGGAAACAGGTAAAGTGTTATTACCACTCAATACTCAATTGGTTTTCCACTACGTCATCCACTACAAGCACACGGTCACAAAATATTACAACATACATTTCGATCATGATGAGGACCTTGTCACCCTGTCGCCATGCAAACATGGAACCGGAAAAATAGATCTGGCATATTTCAAGGTGCCGAAAGGAATCCTATATTTGGTGCATCAATGGCTTATAACAAAATTTGTCCAACATGGGAACAAGATTGGGGTAAACGTGGTCGATTCGTTGGAAACAGCATGTAATTTGATCATTTCTCAAGTACTATGTGCATCAATGATTCGAGTCGACGGCGTTGGTTCGTCCTTTGATTGTTCAATTGACAATGTTTGTGAGAAAATGATACCAAAAGTCTTCAAAACCAATAACCAATCATTTGTCAGTTACGATCATGTGATGGAAACCATTGAAGATTTGGTATTGACCGAGAGGAATTTTCTAAAAGGAGCTATGGTCACCGAATCGACGGAGGGAAGTGTTCCGTATTTTCAAAGGAATGATCGATTGTACATTTTCCCAACGGCATGTGTTCTGAGTAAGACAAAATTTGCCCATGTCAATTTTGACGATAAACCAGAAGAACTTGTAACAGGTATTTTGGAACTGTCCGGATTGGAAGAACAACATAAGAATCAAACTTGTGTTACAAGATTCCTTCAATACGATGTTAACTCACAACAAGAGGTGCACCAACGAGTTTTTATGGAACACATTCCATACATGTTCCGTGAGATATTCGTAATTGATCCGGAAGTTCTCCAACGTCATACTTGGGTGGAAAAATTCATTCAGTATAGCTACCTCCCAGAAATGGGTACCATATTTACCCCGTTGACAGAAAAACTAGCAATATATTTGTTGGAAAAGTCGGATGATCTATCATCGGCTAACCTTGTAGTTCAGTTTTTGGACGATAAGGTTGTCAACAATTATGGAAAGGGAAAGGAAGAATTGAATCTGGCATTCGAACACCTCCAGGGTCGTGACTTTGTTTTTTACGAACCATCGGACTTTCTAACTTGGGATTGCTTCAAAAGATCCAAGGTTCAAATCAATGAGTTCAACAAATCAAATAACACATACCGGGTAGGATGGGTTACTTTCAATCTCAATACGACAAATGATTCCAAGCGTGGATTCATACCACCCTGGGATGATAACGTTGACGGTGACAATGTTGGCAAGACGAACAATATCAACGATGGGAGAAAGAACATCAGTGGATCGAAAGTAACCAGTAAGGGTTCGAAAAATAAGCCAAACGAATCTAAAGAATCGGGAATTGACACAAGTAAGGGTAATTCCAAGGATACTGGTTTGACTGACACAACGACTAAAACCTGTGAAAAAAAGGGTTCAAATGAAAGCGAAGAAATGATTATAGATGTTGCAAAAAATCATCTTAACGCCACTGTAACACTGCAAGTTTATCCTATCAAGATCAATGAGAAGGAAACCAAACGTGAATTCCAATGTTCTGTGCTGTTGAAAGATCAGGATCCAGAGATATTGTTTCCTATTTACGAAGTAAACGAACAAGTTCGTTATACTCCAGAAAAAAACGGACCAGTTGAAATTGGAGAAGTTTATAGGTACGTTTTCGGAAACTACGACCAATATGAACGAGTGGCGGGTTATATATGTACTTTCCACAAACGTAAGGTGGGGGAGAAACGACAATTTTGCCCATACTTTCAGATTTCCGGCCTGAAAGAAACCAACCCTCGACGCATTAAAAAAGTATCGGATTTAGTAAAATGTTTCAGCAAGGATGTTGGGAATCGTGACCCGACGGATGGAAGTGAGGAGGTATCCGATTCATCTTCTGTCACAACCACAACCGTGTCAGAGTACAGCACCAGTTCCACCAAATCATCCAAGATTGGATGAGTGAGGCATACTATGTTACACCAAATGCAAGCATCCGTTTGTAACTTATCCATTATACTTCATAGTTCTTTATTCAATCAATATTATGCGAAATATTGATCATGAAATTGCAGCCTAATTCGCACAATCATAAACATACTAACTAATATTACTAGGACTAATAAATTTTAAAACTGACTAAAGTATAAGTAGAAGATTTCTAGTCAATTCTGTTTCATGCAGCCAATGCCACACATTTGCACTCAAAACTGCCTAGGAATCACTATTTGGGTACATGCAGCAATGCCAGAGGGGACTAAAATTGTTCTAAATCTCATACTGACTAAAGTATCAGCCTGTTTCTTGTCCAGTTTGTTTCATAGTCTACCCCATCCATTGTATGAGCAATATTCATCCTGAAATTGCAGTCAATGCCACTCATTTGCACTCTAAAACTGACTAGGACTCACTATTTTGGTACATGCATGTCCAGGGACAAACATTATTCTAAAATTCACACTGACTAAAGTAACAACCTGTTTCTTGTCCAGTTTGTTTCATAGTCTACCCCATCCATTGTAGGAGCAATATTCATCCTGAAATTGCAGTCAATGCCACTCATTTGCACTCAAAACTGACTAGGACTCACTATTTTGGTACATGCATGTCCAGGGACAAACATTATTCTAAAATTCACACTGACTAAAGTATCAACCTGTTTCTTGTCCAGTTTGTTTCATAGTCTACCCCATCCATTGTAGGAGCAATATTCATCCTGAAATTGCAGTCAATGCCACTCATTTGCACTCTAAAACTGACTAGGACTCACTATTTTGGTACATGCATGTCCAGGGACAAACATTATTCTAAAATTCATACAGACTAAAGTATCAGCCTGTTTCTTGTCCGGTTTGTTTCATAGTCTCCCCAATCCATAGTATGAGCAATATTCATCCTGAAATTGCAGTCAATGCCACACATTTGCACTCAAAACTGACTAGGACTCACTATTTTGGTACATGCATGTCCAGGGACAAACATTATTCTAAAATTCATACTGACTAAAGTATCAGCCTGTTTCTTGTCCGGTTTGTTTCATAGTCTCCCCAATCCATAGTATGAGCAATATTCATCCTGAAATTGCAGTCAATGCCACACATTTGCACTCAAAACTGACTAGGACTCAATATTTTGGTACATGCATGTCCAGGGACAAAGATTATTCTAAAATTCACACTGACTAAAGTATCAACCTGTTTCTTGTCCAGTTTGTTTCATAGTCTACCCCATCCATTGTAGGAGCAATATTCATCCTGAAATTGCAGTCAATGCCACTCATTTGCACTCTAAAACTGACTAGGACTCACTATTTTGGTACATGCATGTCCAGGGACAAACATTATTCTAAAATTCATACAGACTAAAGTATCAGCCTGTTTCTTGTCCGGTTTGTTTCATAGTCTCCCCAATCCATAGTATGAGCAATATTCATCCTGAAATTGCAGTCAATGCCACACATTTGCACTCAAAACTGACTAGGACTCACTATTTTGGTACATGCATGACCAGGGACAAACATTATTCTAAAATTCATACTGACTAAAGTATCAGCCTGTTTCTTGTCCGGTTTGTTTCATAGTCTCCCCAATCCATAGTATGAGCAATATTCATCCGGAAATTGCAGTCAATGCCACACATTTGCACTCAAAACTGACTAGGACTCAATATTTTGGTACATGCATGTCCAGGGACAAACATTATTCTAAAATTCACACTGACTAAAGTATCAACCTGTTTCTTGTCCAGTTTGTTTCATAGTCTACCCCATCCATTGTAGGAGCAATATTCATCCTGAAATTGCAGTCAATGCCACTCATTTGCACTCTATAACTGACTAGGACTCACTATTTTGGTACATGCATGTCCAGGGACAAACATTATTCTAAAATTCACACTGACTAAAGTATCAACCTGTTTCTTGTCCAGTTTGTTTCATAGTCTCCCCAATCCATAGTATGAGCAATATTCATCCTGAAATTACAGTCAATGCCACTCATTTGCACTCTAAAACTGACTAGGACTCACTATTTTGGTACATGCATGTCCAGGGACAAACATTATTCTAAAATTCATACAGACTAAAGTATCAGCCTGTTTCTTGTCCGGTTTGTTTCATAGTCTCCCCAATCCATAGTATGAGCAATATTCATCCTGAAATTGCAGTCAATGCCACACATTTGCACTCAAAACTGACTAGGAATCACTATTTTGGTACATGCATGTCCAGGGACAAACATTATTCTAAAATTCACACTGACTAAAGTATCAACCTGTTTCTTGTCCAGTTTGTTTCATAGTCTCCCCAATCCATAGTATGAGCAATATTCATCCTGAAATTGCAGTCAATGCCACACATTTGCACTCAAAACTGACTAGGACTCAGTATTTTGGTACATGCATGTCCAGGGACAAACATTATTCTAAAATTCATACTGACTAAAGTATCAGCCTCCTTCTTGTCCAGTTTGTTTCAGCACAGTGTACCCCATCCATAGTATGAACACTATTCATCCTGAAATTGCAGTCAATGCAACACATTTCCACTCTAAAAATAAGTACTAGGACTCACTATTTTGGTACATGCATGGCCAGGGACAAACATTATTAGAAAATTCATAATGACTAAAATATAAGGCTGTGACTTCTCAATATGGTTTCATAGTCTCCCCAATCCATAGTATGAGCAATATTCATCCAAACATTTCAGAAAATAACACACTTTGACACTCAAAAAGTAAATGAGAAACACTAATTTGGTTACTTGTTCATACAAAAATCAAAAAACTAATAACCAAAATTTACGGAGACTACCCTTGGTACACCAGATCTCAACGGAGGAATCGATCCACTGGACACGTTCACCACTATATCAACAACGAATTATACGTGATCGGGAAAAGTTACACTACATAAAGCTAGTCAGTTTTTGAACCATATAATTGGTGTGCACCGTCCCAATACTACAATAATAAAAAATTTATACAAAAATAATACGTAGGACACACCTCGGACATATGTCTACGGGGGAATCGATCCAATGGACACGTTCACCTCTACCGGTATATCAAGAACCAATCTTATCCAAAGGGGAAAAGTTACACTACTTAACGCTAGTCTGTTTATGAGTCAGACAATTTATGTGCGTCGTACCAATACGATATTAAAAAAATAGTACCAAGGAAGTACGAAGAATACATCTTGTACACATCTCTATGGAGGTATCGATCCACCGGACACGTTCATCTCAACGATATATCAAGAACCAATCGCATGCAGATGAGGAAAGTTACATTACTTAAAGAAGCTTGTCTGTTTTTGAATCAGACTATTTGCGTGCACCGTCGTAGTGTTGGTACGGGTACGTAAAAATAGTAAGAATTATGCGTGAACGGGAAAAAGCAGCCACAACCAAAAACTGCAAGTTACAACGCCTGGAGAAAACAACAAATACCAACTTTATGATGCGGCGTGGGAGTACGAACGTTAGGTGTACTGTGGTACAAATAGGTGCATGACTGCGTTACAAATGGGAAATAACAGGAAAATGAAAAGCAAAACACCGAAACCGACACACAGAACAACAGTTGTGCCAACCCGGGGTACTGTCTTCTCCAAGGATTACAACAAACAGATGCACGAGCTAAACCACGATGATGTAAACAACGACGGAAACCCGTTTCTATATCATTTCGAAACAGGATTTGATGCCTTGTGTGCCAAAAACGGACACTTGGTTAACACAATCCTTAGTGGATGCCAGAAGATAGAAGAAGTGCGACAAAGACTCAACAGCAAAAAAGGACATTTCGAGGAGGACGAAGCTTTGAACATTTGGGAACAATGCTTCAAGTACATAACCGAGGAAGTATTTCCCGACTACAAAGAAGGGAACACTGACGGGATGGACCATGTATGGGCAATGGGAGTCATTCTTGCATACATTACATGTGGTTATCCCGCATTGAAAACATCGGAAGACATTAAGTGCTACGACAACGTGGGTATTGGACCGGAAGTAAAATCAATAGAACGAGAGAGAATGATACAAGACGGTCGTACTTTCCCGGCAAAAAAATGGAGTAATCTGACACCGGAGGCAAGAGAACACATAAAAGAATGTATACATTACCACCCTGGGAACCGTCCTTGTATGACGTACATTTGGTTCAACAACTGGCGCAAAATGACGAATGAGGCAATCATCGAAACTGACAGATTGGAATGGTATTGCAGATCAAAAGACGATAACGAGTGGTACTCAACACAAGAAATATTGCCGCCAATTAAAGAAGAGAACATAAATAACAAAAACACGGAAAAAAAATGTACCAAACATAAGTGGGATTCGTTCATGAACAAAGCAAGAAAACAGTCAAAAAAGAAAAAACGGAAGGTAAAAGAAGTGACAAACAGGGGGGGAAAGAGCGAACAAGACGAAAACGAGTGGAAAATTGAGAAATGGCTAAGTCTTTACGAAAAACGTTGGAATTCGCCGGAAGATTTAGAGGAATATAACAACTATCCCGTTCCTTGTGGAGCATGGGGACGCGTGAAACACTAACTCTGCAACTCTGTAAGGATTCCATTACAAAAAAAACAATGACAATATCGAAGGTATCGCCGGTACAAATTAAGTGCAAAAAATAGAACAGAAATTATGTAAAATATCACCTAAAAAAAATATACATTCAAAAAAAATACTCATCAGAAAGCAACAAAACAACAACAACAAAATTCCATCCGTTTAACCTACAAATTGTGATCCAATCCATAATTAATTCAGGGGGGAGTGTCAACCACCCAAAATATAGAATTTACTGCAACGCCGTTGCAGAAAATTGAAAAACAATAAGTAGATAAATAAATATGGAATGATATGGTACCGTAGGGTAAGTACGGTAGGGTAGGGAAGAACAAAATGTTCGGGTCCGCGCCAAAATTTTGAGGACTCCACATTCCAGAATATCACGGCACGCTCGAAAATAAGATAGGCAGGCGACAGTACAAGAACAACACTCACAGATAGTACAATTAGTTGAAATACAGCTATTCCTTGGAGACAGTAAATCAAGAGCTTACAGTGTGTACAGTAGGAATGAAAAAAAAATACCAAACGATTCCTACAAACAACATTATTATCATAAAAATAGCGCGCCAAATCAATCAAAGGTAAAAACGGTAAGTTGATGTGCACGAGTTAACAAAAAAATTATGGTGGAACTGAGTACTATTTGCAGTCCGGTGACAGGTAGAACCATTGTTACCCATAACACAAACAGCCCAAACAGCAGTGTATCGGGAAGTTACCAAACAAACACAAACGATAGCCAAACATATACAACCACCAACAGTAGCAACAGAAATATTCTACTGACAACAAAACAATACGATAACGATAACTTGGAAAACAACATTGTCAAACACGTCAAAGAAAAAGCATTCAGGAAATTTAAATTCCCGCCAGAGATTACATTCGTGAAGGCGACGATATTCAAAATTGTAAAACAAGCGAATAACAATGAAATACCAAATACAATCGATATAAAAGACCAAAAGTGGAGTGGAATTTATTGCCGAGCAGTGACTGCGTGTAGGCACAATGCTCAAACTCTTGCCAGGAAAAACTACAAAGGTACGCAACCAACAAGAAAATGACTGCCGGCATGCAATCGTTCATAATCCATTCTAACATTTTGGTCGTATTAACACTGACACGTAGACGATAAAAGAAACAACCAGATACCAGATAGTTTCCCAGGAACGGTTCTAATCACGGACACCCAAGACGTTAACTCAGAAAATAGGTACCAATTGCACGAAGACTATCGGCGGAAAAATTCACCAGAATTCAAATACTTCATGAAAAGAATTCTTGGAGCTGTGTCACCAAAACAGACAGACTTCAAAAGAAAATCAGTCAGAATGACAATCAGTACCATTTTCACACCAAGCGATGAAGCTTTTGCATTGCTTTTCCTTTACAACGACTACGACTCGTGGATAAACACAACAAAGGGCACGAGGTTGAGAAAAAAATTCACTGACGGTAAGTCTGGAAATAAGGAGGGGTGGAGTAACGAGGGACAAGATCTTTACGAATACCTAGTAAGCGAATTAGAAGAACGAAGGGAGGAACAACAGTCAAAAGAATTAGAGACGGAAATACTCAAAATGTACCAAAAGCAAAATGGCAATCGTAAACAACAAGATAAGGAGGAGAACAAAGAGGGAAAAACACGGAAGCGAAAACGTACCTTGGTTGAGATTCTTGGCGAAGATGATGAGGACTACAAATTTTTCATGGAATACAATAAAAACGAACAAGAGTAATGGATGATATCAACATCAATAGTAGAACGGCTAGTTCATTATTATTTTATGGTTAGCACAATATTGTTCCGGGTCTTCTGTTCGAATATAATACAATAAACAAGATAATTTCAAAGGATAATAAAATACTTTCGTATTTGTTACAAAATATGTTTGTTGTATTTCCGTATTTGATAAGCGTAGCATGAATATTGTAAAATGTCGGAGAGTATTGCAAATGCGGATAAAATATTTTCTTATTAGTACAAAAATATGGTTGTTGGAATTTGATATTCGATAAATGTAGTGTGAGTATTGTGAAAGCAACATAACAGAATACATTGCTGGTTATCAAGAAGCTCCTATATTTGTTCAGAAAATGGTATCAACGCTACGACAATATCAGTGTACATAGAGGATATTATTACAAAAGATGAGTTTCGTGTGGAAAATAACAAAAATTAAATGGCGAGTAAATATTAACGGGGTAAGCATGAAACAAAATTGTAGAATAGAAAAATTTGGAAGCAACCATGAAACAAGGGGTGAAAATATGGATAGGAAAATAGTCCTACTTGAAATTGTTGCGTGCAAAAATAGGTAGAGAATTATTTATTGTGCGCGCAACAAAATGTTTCGGAATATTTTAAAATATCGCACGAATATTACGAAAGCATGAGCATCGTTTATGTGACGTGGCATACTCCTCCATGGTATGGTTCTGCGTTGGGGCTATCCCTGCAATAGTAGGGGTGGATGCGTCTGATATTAACCGGTTGGTTACAAAGGGAGCAGTTTCAATAGTCACAGTTCCATTGTTATGAGCCTTGAGCACCTTGCAAGGTCCTTGCCGTGGGAAGGAGAGTTTGGGGATAATGCCCTTCCTTTCCAGGGTGACATAGTCTTCTTCTTTATAGACATCGGGGATCCTTTCCTGGTTCACTCGGATATTGCTCTTGTGGATGCTCCTCTGCTTCCTAGCTTGGATTGCTTCCCAATCCACGGGGAAGTTCACCGGCATGAACATGTCTCTGCCAAATACCAACTGCGCTGGGGAGTATCCCAGTGTGGTGTGGATGGCACTCCTGATAGCGTATGCCGTCTTTGTGGTGAATTCTTCAAACGGATCCTTCTCATGGAGGTCCTGCTTTTCCAAATTAAAGGACAATAGGCAGTCCTTCAGTACCTGGTGAATCCTCTCCAGTACTGAGTTGGATTGTGGGTTCCAGGCGCCACTCGGCTTTCTCTTCATTCCCATGTTTTCACAGAGCTCTCGGAACTCGGCTTTGAACTCACTGCCACCATCAAAACCGATTTCTTTTGGACGCGGATACCTTGCTAGCCACACACTGTCCAGTAATCGTTGAGTTTCTGCAGCATTTGGGGAGTCCTTCAGATGGGCCAATTCAAACCATCCGGTTACTGGGTCCACCATCGTGAGAACATGGATGTGGTAATCTTTACCATCTTTGTTGTGGACAGTTGCAGGTCCCCAGAGGTCCACATTGACCCTCTACCATTTGGTAACCTCAGTTGCTGTTCCGGTAGTAATCCGTACTTTTTCCGGCCACTTTTCTTAAACATCTGACACGTATGACAGTGTTTGCAGAGGTCCTGGACGTCCTTGCAAAGACCCTTCCAGGTGAACACTGAGCGTATGCTTTGTTCCATCCTCTTTTCTCCGGGGTGTACCAACATACTGTGGTACCACTCCATGACTCGTAGTCTCAGCTTGTCGGGAATCAAGATTTTCCCTTCGTTGTGGATTAGACTGCTGTGACCTTCCACATTTTTTGTGGTCAGTTGTTTGTCTTTTTCCAGAGCACTCGTGATTGCTGTGTCCTTGTTCTGATAGAACTGGATCATGTCTGGGGCAAGTGGGAATGCACTATTGCCCTGGAATTCTTCCAGTGATTCCTCGCCAAGTGGGAATAGAAGTTGCCGGAGGTGCTCTTCCTCGTCTGCATAGGTGAGGGGCTTATTTGGTGATAGCCATTTCACTATGTCTGCTGGATCCTCTGTGATATCCAATCTCAAGAGTGCGTCCGCCGCATAATTTTCCTTGCCAGCGACGTATTTCACGCAGGGGTGAAACTCCTCCATGAGGAGTCTCCAGTGCACCATTTGTTGGGTGGGCATCTGCTGATATAGGAGATTTAGGTGATCCGTGTGGATTGTTATATCCTGTCCTCTCAGGATCCCTTCAAATGCCTTTAGTCCTTCAACTATACCAAGGAGTTCCTTCTCTCCGATGGTGTAGTGTAGTTGAGTTGTGCTGAATTCAGCTTGCGTGTGTAGAATCCAAGTGGTTTGCCATCTTGGCATACAGTTGCGCCCAGTTGGCGGTCACTGGCATCTGAGTAGAGATGAAATGGTTTTGTAAAATCCGGGAACGCTAGCCTGGCTTCATCGGCTAGCATCCTTTTCACCTCCATGAAAGCTTTCTACTCCGCTGGGCCCCAGTACCAGTTCGCTTTACCCTTCTTACCGGCCAGTTTGTTGAGCAACGTGAGGATGTGGGAGCGGTACTTCCACATGTCTCGGTAGAAGTTGACCATACCAAGGAACATTTTCAGTTGCCTGGTGTTCTTCGGCGCCTCCAGACGCTTCACCGCCTCCAGCTTCTTAGGCTGGGGCTGGACTCCTTCTGTTGTTAGTAGGAAACCCAAAAATTCCACCTCCTTCTGCATGAAAAAGGACTTCCGTAGGTTGGCCCTGAAACCAGTGTCATCCAATCTCTGGAGGACTGTATTGATCTTGTCCAGGTGGTCCTGTTCTGAGTCCCCCTCTCGTTGGATAACGAGGATATCGTCTATATACACAAGCACATAGTCCAGGTCCCCTAGTAGGTTCATCATGACAGATTGGAAGATGTCGGGAGCGCATGCAATTCCCATTGCCAGTCTCTTGTAGGCATACTTTCCCCAGGGCAAGATTGTGGAGCAGATCTTCTGGCTCTCCTTGCAGATCGGGATGGTATAGTAGCCCTGAGACAAGTCCAGAGCCATAGCAGATTTGAATTTCTGTAGGCGCTGGATTGTTTCGCCAATGCGAGGCAGTGGGAAAGGCTTTTGTTGAATCGCTGCATTCATCTTGCAAAAGTCTGTGAGTACTCTGATGTCTCCAGTCTTTTTTGGTTGGCAGAACGTAGGGGAAGCCCATGGTGAATCATCATCATGGGGCAGTTTCTCCAGTACTCCAATTCCACATAGACGGTCAATTTCCTTCTGAAGTGCTTGTTCAAAGGCGAGTGGTACAGAGTAGTACCTTTGTCGGACCGGTTTAACCCCTGGTTGAAGTTCAATCGTCACCGGCTTGATGTTTTTGAGTAGTCCCAATCCCCCTCCAAAGAGTGTTGGGAACTTCTTCAATGTAGTTTTCAGCGCCTGAAGCGTCTGTGATTTCCAAGTCGTCGATCATACCGTCGATGTCCACCTTGGAGTAATCTGTGTCTAGTATTTTAGACTGCCTTTCCTCTTCCTGCTGTAGGATTGGGCTTTGGGTGTTGGCAAAGAATACAGCCTCACACTTGTCTGGGTCAGTGAGTTCTCCCGCTCCCTTCATGGGAATGGAGTCTCCTTGCCACTCGATTGTTCGGGAACTGTATTTAATATCCAGTCCCAACTGCGCCATGAGATCCGATCCGATGATCATATCATAGGGTACTTCCTCGTGGTGGTGATACTCGTCCACTTGGAATGTCCATTTAATGGTCTTGGAATTTGAAAACTCTATCAATTTCAGTCCCACTGAAGCCGCAGACTCGGTTTGAAATTTGCCTCCGTACGTGTTGTAGGTGACAGTTCTTTGGTCTTGATTCGTTAGTTGACTTCTGCTGACAAAGTACCTTAAGATGATGGATTTGGAGCATCCAAAATCCAATAGGCCCCGGAGCACCCTTCCCCTTCCCTTATGGTCCAGTACTTTGACACACACGTCTGCAAACCTGTTGATTGTGCAGGGTCCGGTGTGCGTGGTGCTGGCCATTCAGTTGTGGGATCCCTTTTTCTTGAAGGTCTTCTTGTACTTCTTTCTGTACTCCTTCAGGTCCTTGTTGTCGATCGAGATATCATTGTCAGAGATCCCGGTTTCGGCTTGGGCTGTCGCCAGGACGTAGGAATATTCATGGTCAGAAAGGTTCTTTCCCCAATGGGGTTTGGAGCCGGCCTCATTATCCGAGTCTTCCTTTGCCACAAAATGCTCTTTGAGCATGTTGATCGTGGCTTGATCAAACTTGTCCCTCTTTGAGGGACCACCAGTCAGTTTCCAGCATTTTCCTGCATGGGTTTTCCCACAGGTCTTGCATTGTTGCTTGTTGGTGTCAAGTTGCCTCTTTTTCTTGGGTGATTTCCCATTTCCTCCTCCAGAGGTCGACTTGGCGCTTTTCTTGGAGCCTCCAGCCTGTTTTTTTTAGTTTGGGGAGACGCTGGTGTAGTGCGGCCTCCTTGCGGATGGTTGGTTCCAGGTTCTCCAATTTGTCAATCATTGTATTGTATGGTTTGGCGTAGAGGTCCCACCCAAGATCCATCAATTTTGCCTGTTGCAATGGTGCCAAATTGGAGTCCAAGATTTCCTGCATTTCAGTCTCGTTGAAGCTGTAGGGTGCCATTCCGAGAATCGCCCCACTTTCCCACAGGCATTCAGGGGGATTGGAGTTTGGCCATGCGATTGGCCCACAAGCGGATGCCGTGTTTGAGGTCGGTCCGGGCAGTTTGCATGTAGCGACGGAGGTTGATGTATGCGTGTTGTCCCGTGAGGTCATTTCCAAAGATCTTGAGTTTAAGAGCGTACATACACTCCTGGATGACATCTTTCTTGTACTCCTCTGTTGCATAGTAGCGCGCAAGAGTTCCTGGCATCCCAGGGGCTTTGGTTCCTTCGTTTGGTGAGAAGTTGCGCATCCCAATCCGTGGGTGCTCTGGGGGTGCAGTACCTTCTGTGGTCCCATCGGTTGCTGGGTTGGTGGCGGCGGGGGCAATGTTCCTGGTAGGCACAGTTTCTCCCCCGTCCGGAGCGGGTGTAGGGTTTCTGTTAGGTCCCTTCTTTGCAGTTTCCAGTGTGTTGGTGGGGAGGGGCTGACCGTAGCGGCATGCTTCGTTGATCCGTTTTAGCACCAGTTTGTCATGGTGGTCCTTTGACGGGGCATCCTGGAGGTAGGTCCAGGCTAGAGTTCGTTGGACAATGGAGAGCGCCTCGTTAGTCACAATGCGCTGCAGTCTGGCAATTCTTTGCTCACCTTTGAGTTTGTCATTGCCGGCAATCTTCCTGTCGAAATCTCTTTTCCAGATGATGAAGAGTTCTGGTCTTTCGGTCCCATTGAGCACCTTCAGGTAATCGCTGAAGGCTACTCCTCCATTCTCGCTATCAATGCTTATCTTTACTGTGGTGGCGTCCTTCAGCCAATCCTCACGAACAAATTTGAACGGGAACTGTTTGGTTTGTTTGGCTGCCATGGTGGGAAGTCACCTCGTTTGTTATATGCTGATTTTGAGCTGGAACTGAGAAAAACTGATTTTTCCTTCGGTTTTCTCTAAACTCTGTGGGTTCTTGTGTTGTAACTGTATTTCCTTGTTCAGTGTGGGTTCTCCACCGCTGGTTTGGCATTGGTTTCACTTTTTAGTACAGCGGGAGGGGTTATCCCTCTCCTAGCGTTCCGGGATTCAATCCCCGTGGGTTCTCTGTCGTTGCTTTTCTCTTAAGTGCACGTAGAGTTGGTCCCACTTACTCATTCCCCTGGGGAGGATGGTAGGTCATGGATTCTAATATATACCAGTTTGTATATCTTTTATATTGTGGTTGGTTGGCAGGCCCTCTTTGGTCTGTCCTTCCTTTCAGTGTTGGTCTAACGAGTCCATTCCACTTTTATGTGTCACTTTTTTGACACTCATCGTTTTTCGTTTTGGTCAACCATGGTCCTGTCGAGGCCCTTAGGTGTCTCTGTTGTTGCTGTTGCTCCAGCTAATGGTGTCAACTGCCACTGGGGTTGGTGTTCCTTTGTGCTGCAGGCACTGGTGGTTCCTTGCCCCTGTTTTGCTTCTCTGCGCCTCCATTTTGTTGGCAATTTCGAGGCCGTTGGTTTTCTGGCCGATTGGCTCCTTCTTTTGCTCACGGTCATCAGCGCTCAGCTTGATTTTTAAATCATGCCATACCCCGGGTCTACTAGTGGTTAGAATAGTAGTGATATGCAAATTGTGAGCTCTATCGATTAGTCTATTTGATCTTAGATCCAGCAGTCTCCAAATCGGCGATGTGGATACTCGCTGATCTTTCATTCCCAGTCCCGAGTAGACTCGTGACTGACTCCGGTGCACGGCCGTCACATAAACGATGCTCATGCTTTCGTAATATTCGTGCGATATTTTAAAATATTCCGAAACATTTTGTTGCGCGCACAATAAATAATTCTCTACCTATTTTTGCACGCAACAATTTCAAGTAGGACTATTTTCCTATCCATATTTTCACCCCTTGTTTCATGGTTGCTTCCAAATTTTTCTATTCTACAATTTTGTTTCATGCTTACCCCGTTAATATTTACTCGCCATTTAATTTTTGTTATTTTCCACACGAAACTCATCTTTTGTAATAATATCCTCTATGTACACTGATATTGTCGTAGCGTTGATACCATTTTCTGAACAAATATAGGAGCTTCTTGATAACCAGCAATGTATTCTGTTATGTTGCTTTCACAATACTCACACTACATTTATCGAATATCAAATTCCAACAACCATATTTTTGTACTAATAAGAAAATATTTTATCCGCATTTGCAATACTCTCCGACATTTTACAATATTCATGCTACGCTTATCAAATACGGAAATACAACAAACATATTTTGTAACAAATACGAAAGTATTTTATTAGCCTTTGAAATTATCTTGTTTATTGTATTATATTCGAACAGAAGACCCGGAACAATATTGTGCTAACCATAAAATAATAATGAACTAGCCGTTCTACTATTGATGTTGATATCATCCATTACTCTTGTTCGTTTTTATTGTATTCCATGAAAAATTTGTAGTCCTCATCATCTTCGCCAAGAATCTCAACCAAGGTACGTTTTTGCTTCCGTGTTTTTCCCTCTTTGTTCTCCTCCTTATCTTGTTGTTTACGATTGCCATTTTGCTTTTGGTACATTTTAAGTATTTCCGTCTCTAATTCTTTTGACTGTTGTTCCTCCCTTCGTTCTTCTAATTCGCTTACTAGGTATTCGTAAAGATCTTGTCCCTCGTTACTCCACCCCTCCTTATTTCCAGACTTACCGTCAGTGAATTTTTTTCTCAACCTCGTGCCCTTTGTTGTGTTTATCCACGAGTCGTAGTCGTTGTAAAGGAAAAGCAATGCAAAAGCTTCATCGCTTGGTGTGAAAATGGTACTGATTGTCATTCTGACTGATTTTCTTTTGAAGTCTGTCTGTTTTGGTGACACAGCTCCAAGAATTCTTTTCATGAAGTATTTGAATTCTGGTGAATTTTTCCGCCGATAGTCTTCGTGCAATTGGTACCTATTTTCTGAGTTAACGTCTTGGGTGTCCGTGATTAGAACCGTTCCTGGGAAACTATCTGGTATCTGGTTGTTTCTTTTATCGTCTACGTGTCAGTGTTAATACGACCAAAATGTTAGAATGGATTATGAACGATTGCATGCCGGCAGTCATTTTCTTGTTGGTTGCGTACCTTTGTAGTTTTTCCTGGCAAGAGTTTGAGCATTGTGCCTACACGCAGTCACTGCTCGGCAATAAATTCCACTCCACTTTTGGTCTTTTATATCGATTGTATTTGGTATTTCATTGTTATTCGCTTGTTTTACAATTTTGAATATCGTCGCCTTCACGAATGTAATCTCTGGCGGGAATTTAAATTTCCTGAATGCTTTTTCTTTGACGTGTTTGACAATGTTGTTTTCCAAGTTATCGTTATCGTATTGTTTTGTTGTCAGTAGAATATTTCTGTTGCTACTGTTGGTGGTTGTATATGTTTGGCTATCGTTTGTGTTTGTTCGGTAACTTCCCGATACACTGCTGTTTGGGCTGTTTGTGTTATGGGTAACAATGGTTTTACCTGTCACCGGACTGCAAATAGTACTCAGTTCCACCATAATTTTTTTGTTAACTCGTGCACATCAACTTACCGTTTTTACCTTTGATTGATTTGGCGCGCTATTTTTATGATAATAATGTTGTTTGTAGGAATCGTTTGGTATTTTTTTTTCATTCCTACTGTACACACTGTAAGCTCTTGATTTACTGTCTCCAAGGAATAGCTGTATTTCAACTAATTGTACTATCTGTGAGTGTTGTTCTTGTACTGTCGCCTGCCTATCTTATTTTCGAGCGTGCCGTGATATTCTGGAATGTGGAGTCCTCAAAATTTTGGCGCGGACCCGAACATTTTGTTCTTCCCTACCCTACCGTACTTACCCTACGGTACCATATCATTCCATATTTATTTATCTACTTATTGTTTTTCAATTTTCTGCAACGGCGTTGCAGTAAATTCTATATTTTGGGTGGTTGACACTCCCCCCTTAATTAATTATGGATTGGATCACAATTTGTAGGTTAAACGGATGGAATTTTGTTGTTGTTGTTTTGTTGCTTTCTGATGAGTATTTTTTTTGAATGTATATTTTTTTTAGGTGATATTTTACATAATTTCCGTTCTATTTTTTGCACTTAATTTGTACCGGCGATACCTTCGATATTGTCATTGTTTTTTTTGTAATGGAATCCTTACAGAGTTGCAGAGTTAGTGTTTCACGCGTCCCCATGCTCCACAAGGAACAGGATAGTTGTTATATTCCTCTAAATCTTCCGGCGAATTCCAACGTTTTTCGTAAAGACTTAGCCATTTCTCAATTTTCCACTCGTTTTCGTCTTGTTCGCTCTTTCCCCCCCTGTTTGTCACTTCTTTTACCTTCCGTTTTTTCTTTTTTGACTGTTTTCTTGCTTTGTTCATGAACGAATCCCACTTATGTTTGGTACATTTTTTTTCCGTGTTTTTGTTATTTATGTTCTCTTCTTTAATTGGCGGCAATATTTCTTGTGTTGAGTACCACTCGTTATCGTCTTTTGATCTGCAATACCATTCCAATCTGTCAGTTTCGATGATTGCCTCATTCGTCATTTTGCGCCAGTTGTTGAACCAAATGTACGTCATACAAGGACGGTTCCCAGGGTGGTAATGTATACATTCTTTTATGTGTTCTCTTGCCTCCGGTGTCAGATTACTCCATTTTTTTGCCGGGAAAGTACGACCGTCTTGTATCATTCTCTCTCGTTCTATTGATTTTACTTCCGGTCCAATACCCACGTTGTCGTAGCACTTAATGTCTTCCGATGTTTTCAATGCGGGATAACCACATGTAATGTATGCAAGAATGACTCCCATTGCCCATACATGGTCCATCCCGTCAGTGTTCCCTTCTTTGTAGTCGGGAAATACTTCCTCGGTTATGTACTTGAAGCATTGTTCCCAAATGTTCAAAGCTTCGTCCTCCTCGAAATGTCCTTTTTTGCTGTTGAGTCTTTGTCGCACTTCTTCTATCTTCTGGCATCCACTAAGGATTGTGTTAACCAAGTGTCCGTTTTTGGCACACAAGGCATCAAATCCTGTTTCGAAATGATATAGAAACGGGTTTCCGTCGTTGTTTACATCATCGTGGTTTAGCTCGTGCATCTGTTTGTTGTAATCCTTGGAGAAGACAGTACCCCGGGTTGGCACAACTGTTGTTCTGTGTGTCGGTTTCGGTGTTTTGCTTTTCATTTTCCTGTTATTTCCCATTTGTAACGCAGTCATGCACCTATTTGTACCACAGTACACCTAACGTTCGTACTCCCACGCCGCATCATAAAGTTGGTATTTGTTGTTTTCTCCAGGCGTTGTAACTTGCAGTTTTTGGTTGTGGCTGCTTTTTCCCGTTCACGCATAATTCTTACTATTTTTACGTACCCGTACCAACACTACGACGGTGCACGCAAATAGTCTGATTCAAAAACAGACAAGCTTCTTTAAGTAATGTAACTTTCCTCATCTGCATGCGATTGGTTCTTGATATATCGTTGAGATGAACGTGTCCGGTGGATCGATACCTCCATAGAGATGTGTACAAGATGTATTCTTCGTACTTCCTTGGTACTATTTTTTTAATATGGTATTGGTACGACGCACATAAATTGTCTGACTCATAAACAGACTAGCGTTAAGTAGTGTAACTTTTCCCCTTTGGATAAGATTGGTTCTTGATATACCGGTAGAGGTGAACGTGTCCATTGGATCGATTCCCCCGTAGACATATGTCCGAGGTGTGTCCTACGTATTATTTTTGTATAAATTTTTTATTATTGTAGTATTGGGACGGTGCACACCAATTATATGGTTCAAAAACTGACTAGCTTTATGTAGTGTAACTTTTCCCGATCACGTATAATTGGTTGTTGATATAGTGGTGAACGTGTCCAGTGGATCGATTCCTCCGTTGAGATCTGGTGTACCAAGGGTAGTCTCCGTAAATTTTGGTTATTAGTTTTTTGATTTTTGTATGAACAAGTAACCAAATTAGTGTTTCTCATTTACTTTTTGAGTGTCAAAGTGTGTTATTTTCTGAAATGTTTGGATGAATATTGCTCATACTATGGATTGGGGAGACTATGAAACCATATTGAGAAGTCACAGCCTTATATTTTAGTCATTATGAATTTTCTAATAATGTTTGTCCCTGGCCATGCATGTACCAAAATAGTGAGTCCTAGTACTTATTTTTAGAGTGGAAATGTGTTGCATTGACTGCAATTTCAGGATGAATAGTGTTCATACTATGGATGGGGTACACTGTGCTGAAACAAACTGGACAAGAAGCAGGCTGATACTTTAGTCAGTATGAATTTTAGAATAATGTTTGTCCCTGGACATGCATGTACCAAAATACTGAGTCCTAGTCAGTTTTGAGTGCAAATGTGTGGCATTGACTGCAATTTCAGGATGAATATTGCTCATACTATGGATTGGGGAGACTATGAAACAAACTGGACAAGAAACAGGTTGATACTTTAGTCAGTGTGAATTTTAGAATAATGTTTGTCCCTGGACATGCATGTACCAAAATAGTGAGTCCTAGTCAGTTTTAGAGTGCAAATGAGTGGCATTGACTGCAATTTCAGGATGAATATTGCTCATACAATGGATGGGGTAGACTATGAAACAAACTGGACAAGAAACAGGTTGATACTTTAGTCAGTGTGAATTTTAGAATAATGTTTGTCCCTGGACATGCATGTACCAAAATAGTGAGTCCTAGTCAGTTTTGAGTGCAAATGTGTGGCATTGACTGCAATTTCAGGATGAATATTGCTCATACTATGGATTGGGGAGACTATGAAACAAACTGGACAAGAAACAGGTTGTTACTTTAGTCAGTGTGAATTTTAGAATAATGTTTGTCCCTGGACATGCATGTACCAAAATAGTGAGTCCTAGTACTTATTTTTAGAGTGGAAATGTGTTGCATTGACTGCAATTTCAGGATGAATAGTGTTCATACTATGGATGGGGTACACTGTGCTGAAACAAACTGGACAAGAAGCAGGCTGATACTTTAGTCAGTATGAATTTTAGAATAATGTTTGTCCCTGGACATGCATGTACCAAAATACTGAGTCCTAGTCAGTTTTGAGTGCAAATGTGTGGCATTGACTGCAATTTCAGGATGAATATTGCTCATACTATGGATTGGGGAGACTATGAAACAAACTGGACAAGAAACAGGTTGATACTTTAGTCAGTGTGAATTTTAGAATAATGTTTGTCCCTGGACATGCATGTACCAAAATAGTGAGTCCTAGTCAGTTTTAGAGTGCAAATGAGTGGCATTGACTGCAATTTCAGGATGAATATTGCTCATACAATGGATGGGGTAGACTATGAAACAAACTGGACAAGAAACAGGTTGATACTTTAGTCAGTGTGAATTTTAGAATAATGTTTGTCCCTGGACATGCATGTACCAAAATAGTGAGTCCTAGTCAGTTTTGAGTGCAAATGTGTGGCATTGACTGCAATTTCAGGATGAATATTGCTCATACTATGGATTGGGGAGACTATGAAACAAACCGGACAAGAAACAGGCTGATACTTTAGTCAGTATGAATTTTAGAATAATGTTTGTCCCTGGACATGCATGTACCAAAATAGTGAGTCCTAGTCAGTTTTGAGTGCAAATGTGTGGCATTGACTGCAATTTCAGGATGAATATTGCTCATACTATGGATTGGGGAGACTATGAAACAAACCGGACAAGAAACAGGCTGATACTTTAGTCTGTATGAATTTTAGAATAATGTTTGTCCCTGGACATGCATGTACCAAAATAGTGATTCCTAGTCAGTTTTAGAGTGCAAATGAGTGGCATTGACTGCAATTTCAGGATGAATATTGCTCCTACAATGGATGGGGTAGACTATGAAACAAACTGGACAAGAAACAGGTTGTTACTTTAGTCAGTGTGAATTTTAGAATAATGTTTGTCCCTGGACATGCATGTACCAAAATAGTGAGTCCTAGTCAGTTTTAGAGTGCAAATGAGTGGCATTGACTGCAATTTCAGGATGAATATTGCTCATACAATGGATGGGGTAGACTATGAAACAAACTGGACAAGAAACAGGTTGATACTTTAGTCAGTGTGAATTTTAGAATAATGTTTGTCCCTGGACATGCATGTACCAAAATATTGAGTCCTAGTCAGTTTTGAGTGCAAATGTGTGGCATTGACTGCAATTTCAGGATGAATATTGCTCATACTATGGATTGGGGAGACTATGAAACAAACCGGACAAGAAACAGGCTGATACTTTAGTCAGTATGAATTTTAGAATAATGTTTGTCCCTGGACATGCATGTACCAAAATAGTGAGTCCTAGTCAGTTTTGAGTGCAAATGTGTGGCATTGACTGCAATTTCAGGATGAATATTGCTCATACTATGGATTGGGGAGACTATGAAACAAACCGGACAAGAAACAGGCTGATACTTTAGTCTGTATGAATTTTAGAATAATGTTTGTCCCTGGACATGCATGTACCAAAATAGTGAGTCCTAGTCAGTTTTAGAGTGCAAATGAGTGGCATTGACTGCAATTTCAGGATGAATATTGCTCCTACAATGGATGGGGTAGACTATGAAACAAACCGGACAAGAAACAGGTTGATACTTTAGTCAGTGTGAATTTTAGAATAATGTTTGTCCCTGGACATGCATGTACCAAAATAGTGAGTCCTAGTCAGTTTTGAGTGCAAATGTGTGGCATTGACTGCAATTTCAGGATGAATATTGCTCCTACAATGGATGGGGTAGACTATGAAACAAACTGGACAAGAAACAGGTTGTTACTTTAGTCAGTGTGAATTTTAGAATAATGTTTGTCCCTGGACATGCATGTACCAAAATAGTGAGTCCTAGTCAGTTTTAGAGTGCAAATGAGTGGCATTGACTGCAATTTCAGGATGAATATTGCTCATACAATGGATGGGGTAGACTATGAAACAAACTGGACAAGAAACAGGCTGATACTTTAGTCAGTATGAGATTTAGAACAATTTTAGTCCCCTCTGGCATTGCTGCATGTACCCAAATAGTGATTCCTAGGCAGTTTTCGAGTGCAAATGTGTGGCATTGGCTGCATGAAACAGAATTGACCAGAAATCTTCTACTTATACTTGAGTCAGTTTTAAAATTTATTAGTCCTAGTAATATTAGTTAGTATGTTTATGATTGTGCGAATTAGGCTGCAATTTCATGATCAATATTTCGCATAATATTGATTGAATAAAGAACTATGAAGTATAATGGATAAGTTACAAACGGATGCTTGCATTTGGTGTAACATAGTATGCCTCACTCATCCAATCTTGGATGATTTGGTGGAACTGGTGCTGTACTCTGACACGGTTGTGGTTGTGTCAGAAGATGAATCGGATACCTCCTCACTTCCATCCGTCGGGTCACGAATCCCAACATCCTTGCTGAAACATTTTACTAAATCCGATACTTTTTTAATGCGTCGAGGGTTGGTTTCTTTCAGGCCGGAAATCTGAAAGTATGGGCAAAATTGTCGTTTCTCCCCCACCTTACGTTTGTGGAAAGTACATATATAACCCGCCACTCGTTCATATTGGTCGTAGTCTCCGAAAACGTACCTATAAACTTCTCCAATTTCAACTGGTCCGTTTTTTTCTGGAGTATAACGAACTTGTTCGTTTACTTCGTAAATAGGAAACAATATCTCTGGATCCTGATCTTTCAACAGCACAGAACATTGGAATTCACGTTTGGTTTCCTTCTCCTTAATCTTGATAGGATAAACTTGCAGTGTTACAGTGGCGTTAAGATGATTTTTTGCAACATCTATAATCATTTCTTCGCTTTCATTTGAACCCTTTTTTTCACAGGTTTTAGTCGTTGTGTCAGTCAAACCAGTATCCTTGGAATTACCCTTACTTGTGTCAATTCCCGACTCTTTAGATTCGTTTGGCTTATTTTTCGAACCCTTACTGGTTACTTTCGATCCACTGATGTTCTTTCTCCCATCGTTGATATTGTTCGTCTTGCCAACATTGTCACCGTCAACGTTATCATCCCAGGGTGGTATGAATCCACGCTTGGAATCATTTGTCGTATTGAGATTGAAAGTAACCCATCCTACCCGGTATGTGTTATTTGATTTGTTGAACTCATTGATTTGAACCTTGGATCTTTTGAAGCAATCCCAAGTTAGAAAGTCCGATGGTTCGTAAAAAACAAAGTCACGACCCTGGAGGTGTTCGAATGCCAGATTCAATTCTCCCTTTCCCTTTCCATAATTGTTGACAACCTTATCGTCCAAAAATTGAACTACAAGGTTAGCCTATGATAGATCATCCGACTTTTCCAACAAATATATTGCTAGTTTTTCTGTCAACGGGGTAAATATGGTACCCATTTCTGGGAGGTAGCTATACTGAATGAATTTTTCCACCCAAGTATGACGTTGGAGAACTTCCGGATCAATTACGAATATCTCACGGAACACGTATGGAATGTGTTCCATAAGAACTCGTTGGTGCACCTCTTGTTGTGAGTTAACATCGTATTGAAGGAATTTTGTAACACAAGTTTGATTCTTATGTTGTTCTTCCAATCCGGACAGTTCCAAAATACCTGTTACAAGTTCTTCTGGTTTATCGTCAAAATTGACATGGGCAAATTTTGTCTTACTCAGAACACATGCCGTTGGGAAAATGTACAATCGATCATTCCTTTGAAAATACGGGACACTTCCCTCCGTCGATTCGGTGACCATAGCTCCTTTTAGAAAATTCCTCTCGGTCAATACCAAATCTTCAATGGTTTCCATCACATGATCGTAACTGACAAATGATTGGTTATTGGTTTTGAAGACTTTTGGTATCATTTTCTCACAAACATTGTCAATTGAACAATCAAAGGACGAACCAACGCCGTCGACTCGAATCATTGATGCACATAGTACTTGAGAAATGATCAAATTACATGCTGTTTCCAACGAATCGACCACGTTTACCCCAATCTTGTTCCCATGTTGGACAAATTTTGTTATAAGCCATTGATGCACCAAATATAGGATTCCTTTCGGCACCTTGAAATATGCCAGATCTATTTTTCCGGTTCCATGTTTGCATGGCGACAGGGTGACAAGGTCCTCATCATGATCGAAATGTATGTTGTAATATTTTGTGACCGTGTGCTTGTAGTGGATGACGTAGTGGAAAACCAATTGAGTATTGAGTGGTAATAACACTTTACCCGTTTCCGGAATTTTCGTGTCCCCTTGTCGATGAAATCCTACTGGAACCCACTTCTCCCCAGAAAGTACCGTGGTGCCCAAGACAAATGAATTGTTAATTAATTCGGGTAAGTAATACTGATAAAAACCTTCGTGTGTCAATACTTTGATGTCGACGTGTCTCATGTCGATGATGGTACAAATGGTTTTCGCCTTCCCTTGAAAGCGTAACCAATGTTCACGAATGAGCTCCTGAAAAGCAGTTTCTCGTTCCGTTATCTTCATCAACTTATTGTTTGACACAATAAGTTCTTTAAACTCGATGTTTTCTGTTCGTAAGGATTTTAAGCATTCAATACGCTGCTTCTTGAAATGTTTGTCTAAGTCCACCTGATTGCAGCTATGAGTCATTGAAACACGTAGAGAGGTCTTTGCCATAAGGCAGTCCAAGAAGTTCCTCATTGATCTGACGTATCCTTTCAACTGACTGGGAGAACAATTGTCGCCTTTGGTATGGAAACACAAATCCTCAGACGAAATATCCGACCCAGGTGGATACTTCACATTCTTCATGTACCAAACCAATATCTCACGGTACATTATCATGTACTTCTTCATTGTAACGTAGTTGACGACGTTGCGCCCATAAATAGCATCCACGCCTGATGTGTCGTTAACATTCTTCAACAGTGACTCGAACCTATCCCACTTGTTCGCCATGTCGTAGTCATTGAATCGATCGGTTAATTGCTTCCTGCTCAAAAATTTCAACACTCCAGTCATACCGTTGTCAATTTCAAACAAAAATAAATCCACCATGACGTTTATTTGATGGGGAATAGGCCCTAAGTCACTTAAGGTTGTATCGGGTTTTTTCTTCTTTCCCTTCCCCTTCTTCTTTTCCGCAGAGTTAGTAGTAGACATTGACTTCGTGAAATCTGGTGTAGGTTCGGATTCAATAATTTTTGATACAAGGTAAACCCTCGTCAACAATGCAGTGAAACATGTTGTAACCTCAAGACTGAGGTTCCTCACAAACTCCTCTGTTCCATATGACTCACCCTTCAAAGCCTTTGTAAGGTTATTAATTACTGCCTGTCGATGATCTCTTTGATCGGTATCATGTTTGTCAAGACTATTGGTTGGTGGGTCTTTCAATCTACCCTTCTTACAACTTGTCGTTTTCTCATTTGAATTTGGGTTGGCACCGCGCTTGCGAGCACTATTAGTCGTAGGCGTTTTCTCATTTGAATTTGGGTTGGCACCGCGCTTGCGAGCACTATTAGTCGTAGGTGTCATTGGCAATGTAAAATGTTATCAGTATTTGAGACAATCTTTTTATTGTTTGAAAACAATGAGAATCACTGTTGTGTGAATCTAGTTTACCCGAGTTACGAGCAAACATTGAATGAAAGAAGGATAGTAGTACAACTTGAAACTTCTTTCACCAGATATCACCACTCACGTAGCGACGCGACAGTGGTAATCATGTCTCAAAAACCATTTCTCAAAAAATCGAAAACGTAGAAGGTGCCCGTAAACGTGTCCTTGTTCTCGTAAAGACGTTCTACCACTAACCTGAGAAAGAGTTAAACAATATCGTCACAATAATTGGACAAATAAAACCTGCAACGACGAATGCAAGGGCGGGGATTTGTCTGTGAATCCGTTGGGATCAAAAAACCATTTTTTGTAACTGGAACCGCCGTTCCCGAAAAACGGAAAAAAGGGTTTTTTGGGTGGAATGAAAGGTGAGAAGAAGAAAAGATAAAAAGGAACATTTTCCAATTTGGAAAATGGCCCCATCGCTGAATTGTTCCATTGTGTGTACAAAAGTACAGTCGTATGAACACCTAGTAGCGCTAAATAGGGAAAAGGGCATTGGTTGGTGTAACTCCGTTGCCAAAAAACAAATGATCCGATCGCTGAATTGGTGCAATTTGTGTAGAAACGTACAGTCGTATGAAACTTTTCACGCTAAATACTAAAAAGGGCTTTTGTTGCAACGCCGTTGTCAAAAAAAAAATGGTCCGATCGATGATTTGGTGCATTTTGTGGGGTACAAAGGTACTTTGGTATGACCAGTACTATCGTATGAACCATGACGCTAACTACGTATGAACCATATCAGGCTAAATAACAAAAATACCATTTGTTGCAACGCCGTTGCAAAAAAAACAAAAAGTAAAATACTTAACGGACCAATGTAATTCTGACGTTCGAAGTTTGTTGTACTGTTGTATGATCCATATCACGCTAAATACCAAAAAGACAATTTGTTGCAACGCCGTTGCAAAAAAAAAAAAGAACATAATACTTAACGAACCAATATCATTCTTACGTTCGAAGTTTGTTGTACTGTTGTATGATCCATATCACGCTAAATACCAAAAAGACCATTTGTTGCAACGCCGTTGCCAAAAAAAAAAAGAACATAATACTTAACGGACCAATATCATTCTTACGTTCGAAGTTGTTTACTTAGCAGAAAATGTATGGAACTGGTGGTGTCATTCTTATCACGCTAAATACCAAAAAGACCATTTGTTGCAACACCGTTGCCAAAAAAAAAAAGAACATAATACTTAACGGACCAATATCATTCTTACGTTCGAAGTTGTTTACTTAGCAGAAAATGTATGGAACTGGTGGTGTCATTCTTATCACGCTAAATACCAAAAAGACCATTTGTTGCAACGCCGTTGCAAAAAAAAAAAAGAACATAATACTTAACGGACCAATATCATTCTTACGTTCGAAGTTGTTTACTTAGCAGAAAATGTATTGAACTGGTGGTGTCATTCTTACGTTCGAATGTTGATACTTGATCTATCGGACACGAACCGATGTCGTCCTTACGTTCGAAGTTTGATATAAGTACTTTGTACGGAGTAGTTAGCTTACAATGAAAGTATGTTGCTCACTAACTTCGGTCACTTTTTTTCACTTTCCGACAAACATCAATTTCCAACTTATCTGAGTAGAGTGTTGTTTCTTTCCAACAACACTCCGTCCGAGAACGTGGGATCCGACCCTCTTCGTCACATGCCTTAGGGCGACGATGTCACGAGCACAACGATCCGTTCTCAGATATTTCAGTCCGATATAACAGCCTTGTACTGCAAAAGAAGTAGAAAGCATTCGATTAGGGATTAGTTGCTGGAAAGATATTCTTGTTTGGACGGCCGCCTTACATAAACATCTTGAAAGCACAAAATCTGCATCAATTGCCTATATATCAACAGGAACAAGTCCCTGTTTTTCGTGACATAGGAATTACTACAAGTCTGCAAATCAACGGCAGCAGAAAGAACAACGACAACGAATAACAACGTATCGGTGACATCAACGGTAAAACGAATCAGAACAAGCAACGGTACGAATGAGATAGACAACAATGATAATACTTCCTCGACCGGCATTACTGATAATGTATTTCCTCACTTATGTTTTTCTTCCTTATTTCATAGGACCGGAACGGAATAACAGATTGGAAACAACAGATTAGAAATTGGCAATCGCAACGGTAAGAATGAGAGAGGAGAAAGACAATGATCTTACTTCTTCTGGCATTCCTGATAATGTATTTTCTTCCTTCTCTTTTTCTTCTCATTTTCATAGGACCGTAAGGGATTGGAAACAACGAATCGGAAGAGCCAATCTTTCCTGGTGTGGCAAATCTTTCCTATAGGTGCAAAGGATACAACAAATCGAACGCGACACTGAATCGAAGTCAACACAGAATCGAAGGTAACAACAACGGCAACAACACAGCAACACCACCAATCAACAACAACAACGAAAGGAAGCAAACGGTGTACGTTGGTAGCATGTAGATTATATTATTCTGTTGTTATTATTTACTGTACTACATCAATAGATACTCACCCATTTTGTTCAATTATCATACCAAATATTCCAATAAAGTCGTTGACAACGTCAACAACTCGTTGAACCGCAGATAGCAACAGCGGCAATTGGCAGCAGCGAGAGCAACAGTGGCAATCGGCAGCAATAGCCACAGCGGCAGCGGAAAGCAGCAGCGAGAGGAACAGCGGCAATTGGCAGGGAGAGGCGCAGCGGCAGCGGCAAGCGGCAGCAAAACCAACAATAGCGGCAATTGGCAGCAGCGAGAGCAACAGCGGCAATCGGCAGCGACAGCCACAGCGCCAAGCAGCAGCGAGAGCAACAGCGGCAGCCACAGCGGCAGCGACAGCCACAGCGGCAGCGCCAAGCAGCAGCGAGAGCAACAGCGGCAATCGGCAGCGACAGCCACAGCGGCAGCGCCAAGCAGCAGTGAGAGCAACAGCGGCAATTGGCAGCGACAGCCACAGCGGCAGCGCCAAGCAGCAGCGAGAGCAACAGCGGCAATCGGCAGCGACAGACACATCGGCAGCGGCAAGCAATCGGCAGCGACAGCCACAGCGCCAAGCAGCAGCGAGAGCAACAAAGCGGCAATCGGCAGCCACAGTGGCAGCGGCAGCGCCAAGCAGCAGCGAGAACAACAGCGGCAAGCGGCGGCGACAGCCACAGCGGTAGCGGCAAGCAGCAGCGAGAGAAACAGCGGCAATCGGCAGCGACAAAAAGCGGCAAGCGGAAAGCGGCAAGTGGAAAGCGGCAAGCGAAAAGTGTCAAGCAAAAAGCGGCAAGCGAAAAGTGTCAAGGAACAAGCGCACGGGCGAAACAACTAACGGCAACGAATCATTGGCTTCAAATTGCTACACGTACTCCAACCATGACAAGAAATCAGTTCTCGGACCGGGCTATGAAGCAAAAAAGAGATAGGAAACATGAGAAAAGAAGAAAGCAGAGAATGTCATCGAACTTTCTTAGGATTGCAGCACCGGTGTCAACGAGCCATAAAACTTATACAAAGTTGTCCGACATAAAACCAATGAAGAAGGAAAGGACAAATAGGCGTAGTACTTGCAAAGATTGTGTCAGTACAATAGCGTTGAAAAACAAAGACAGAACAACTGTGGTCAAAGGAAAATACATGGAGACAAACTGGGGTGGCAAAATAAGAGGAAAGAAAAAGTATCAACCGGAACAGGCTTTGTTGATAGATAAATTCGATAGATTGGATAGTAGAAACGACGAGCATATTGTTGCGTTTGACGAGAATAATCCGTCGTTGCGCATTTTCGCAAAAGTTTCCAGAAAATTTGCCAAGCGACACCTTGCTACGAAGAATAATATCAAACTGTTAAGAAAGTTTGCTCCGGAAATTGTTGGATCCAAACCGACAGTTGCCAGAGGTCAGAAGCGCGGCAGTATCAACGATGATTATGCTATCATTGGAGTTAGACCAGAAAGATTGTCTTCCAACAATGGTGAGTACGTGTTCAAAAGTCATGTGAAACCAAACATGAAACTGGAGCTGGAACACACGACAGTGAGAATTGTGAAGCATATGCATCATAGTTTAACACACATCGAACCATTTGTTGAGGATGAAATGGATGTGTTGTCTCAGATTCTGACTCGTACGCAGCTCAATGCCATTGGGAAACAGGCATTAGCTTTTTCGATTGGTCGAAATTACCATTCTCGATGCCATGTTGATGATGACATGTATTATACTCGTTTAACAGTCATAGCTCCGTCGGGAGTGCATGCTGACGAAGTGATTTATTATTTTGTCTTCCCAACGTACCGCATCAAAGTGCCGTTGCGTTCTGGGGATACTCTGCTCTTTAATCCGTTAGTGTTTCATAGCTGTTCGAATCCCAAATACGAAGGGTGTTATATTATGAGCGCCTATGTATCGCGCAAAACTATACTAAGAAGTAATCCATTATAATAATAACTTGATACTCATGACAAAAAATTTATGACTGTACCGTACTAGTACTATACCGTCGAAAATACAGGAAAAGGGCATTTTGTGCAACGCCGTTGCAGAATATAGAAAAACGCTAAATAAACATGAGAAGGGGGGTATGATTGTACCATACTAGTATACAATCCAAAAAACGGGAAAAGGGCATTTGGTGCAACGCCGTTGCAGAATATAGAAAAACGGTAAATAAACATGAGAAGGGGGGTATGATTGTACCATACTAGTATACAATCCAAAAAACGGGAAAAGGGCATTTGGTGCAACGCCGTTGCAGAAAATAGATAAACGCAAATTACACATGAAAAGGTGGGTATGATTGTACTGTACTAGTATACCATCCAAAATACGGGAAAACGGCATTTTGTGCAACGCCGTTGCAGAAAATAGAAAAACACAAAATATACAGGAAAACCAGCATCCAAAACACGGGAAAAGGGCATTTGGTGCAACGCAGTTGCAGATAATAGAAAAACGCAAAATACACATGATAAGGGGGTATGATTGTATTATACTAGTATACCATCCAAAACACGGGAAAAGGGCATTTGGTGCAACGCCGTTACAGAAAATAAAAAAACGCAAAATACATCTGAGAAGGGGGGTATGATTGTACCATACTAGTATACAATCCAAAACACGGGAAAAGATAATAAACTTGTTCATTGAAGTCATGTGCTGTTTTCACCATCTCGTACTATTGATTGTAAATCCTTCTTTTCCAGTGAAGCCATTGTCTCGCGGAAATTAAACAACCATTGTTCACGATTACCCAGCACAAAATATTGATCAGGACTACCATGGTTTCTAACAACGGCAGCTTCGGACTCAATGGCGTTGCAGTCGAACAAATACAATTTGTTCCGAAGCTCACCTAGCTTTACCAACGCATGATGGTGTTTTTTTCCTTTGTCCCTCTTGCTCGGTATGGGGTCTGCAGAAACAAAGCAACGAGCGACGGCATAATAACCATCGTGCACTAATTCGAAACCACTAACGGAGCTACCCACGGGGAACGGACCTTCGAGGTAAAGCAGGCACAGAATCTGACATGGATAAACTTTCAGTCCACGTCCATCAAGGAGGTCGAGTTGAAAATTAGCCCAATCGTACCATACATTGGACAATTGTCCAGAATCAGACTTAAACGATGGGTGGGCACGAAACAATAATTTCATCTCGCGAGATTGGTCATACCTCTTGTGCTCCGTGGTTCCAAAAACCTTGCTGCTGCCCACAGCCGGTAGGACCACGTCACAACAAAATTTGAGAACATCAGATGGAAACCAGGGTAAACTTGAGTTTTTTTTTTCATCCCACTTCATGTAAGGGAGACCATTCATCACACCAATCCAAAACGAAGACCCACCTGACCAACCACCCTCCTTAGGATGATTTGGTCCGGTTACGGGTCTATGTTCGAACAAATCAAATTCACGGTCAAGTCGATCAATAGTTCGATACTCCATCACTCGGTTGCAAGTTTGCTTGATAAGTGTGGACTTGTTTCGTTGAGTTCTCTTAGCAGGAGCCTTCACTTCAGTTTTATGATTGCTCTCACTCGCGGCAGAGTCCCACCCAGTTGGAGGACCAAATAATCTCATGTACTGTGATAAATGAAAATACATGTGATTCTTCACAAGATTGTTACCCTCTCCCTTACTTCGTTGAAGATTGTTATTTATACAGTTAATGAAAAGAACAACCATTTTGTCCACATTCAAAACACCTTTCTTGTCTTGTTTGAAAACCTCGTCGAACGTTCCAGCATACTTTAGGAACTCTTCCATACCCAACAACAACTCAATGGCGTAAATACGTCGGTCAATTTCCTCTTCACACTTTCTGCTCTTGTTCTCGAGATTGGAAGGAGTCTTTCGAGACAACAACAATTGACGACCTCCAGCAGACAGAAGTGACAGCATCTGAATATAAAGCATTCCAATGTACTGGTTACCCTCCTTCTTCGCTGTATGTATTGATTCTGAAAAATTGGTTCGTGGGAAGTCACGATCGGATTGCCTCTGGACAGCACCACCGTAGTAACTGGCTAACCTTTCCATCTCACCAAGAAGCCGCTGGTTATTGCCTAAAAAGTCCTCGCGGAACGTCTCTGCTGCACGCTTTGCGCAACCAAGTTGGTGCATATGGAGTCTCTCTCCGGGAGACGCTAGATGAATATTATGTGGGTTTTCCCCAAAATCAAGATCATAAAAAGCATTGCCGTTATGTACACCATGGTGAGAAATGTTTTTGAAATACTGTTCAACATTCACTCCTTCGCCAACCATTGGAGCAGTAAAATCAGATATATTCCAGAGCCGAATGGATTGGTACTCATCCCCATTTTGGTGCTTAGACACTTGCATGTTACCACTTTTAAGTGAAACAGGAACCTTCAAAACATTCACACGAGCGTTAATACCAAGTGCTCTGGGACAATTGCAATGCCTACAGATCATCTTTGAATTCGACGTTTGATAATGACCACAAAGTTGGTCGTGCTGGGGAGTATCACCTATGAAATAAGCAACCGCAAATTTCATTCGAACCGACCATTTCTTCTTGTTCCACGGCAAATTAGACCATTCAATACCATCCGTTAGGTTGCAGGCATCTTTCAAAGATGAAAGAGCCAAACGAAGGCCAGAGTGAAGATTGTTCACATTGTCAATTGATTCGGCACCTTTATCACCGGGACATGTTGGGTGATAGTATATAGCCTCCCACGCATCCGGCCGGGAGTTTCGAGTTAGGGTGTTGAATATGCCAAGAGTCATGTTCAGTGGGGTAAGAGTGGTTTGACAACTATTGTCAATTGCAATTCCATCCATGTAGAGAATAATAGGAACCAGAATTTCATTCGATCCAGATTTGCATCTCTTCTCCCAAGTGTTGATCCACCATTCACCGTGATGCAGTTCGTCAATATCAATATTCCCTTGAAGTAATGGATAACGGACTGGTAAGGTGGGGTCTTCAGCATGGGGGAATGACAGATTATCTTCCTTCACCAAAGTCACATTTGTTAATAGGGAATGAAGTGCTTTTTGGAACGACCGGACGTAGATTTGTTTGCGACTGGAAACATCAGCATTCTGTGATTTCTTAGAACACCAGTCAATAAGATGAGGTTCAAACCCATCGCCTTTTATTTCAGGCACAGTTGCGGAAATCTCCTTCATAACACTTGCCCTGGTCTTTATGAGATTGCCTTTAGTCCATGAAAATAAATTAAGCCGCTCCGATTCAATAGCCCATTCATACAATTCCTTCTCGGCAACTAAGGGTATGCTATGATTCCGCATGATTTTCATTAACTTGATCTTGACCTTCAATTCGTCAGATATGTTCCTCCCTACATTGGGTGTCGTAATTAATAGCGCGTTTGAAGCACGATGGGAATCGTCAACATCAATGTTGATGCATTCTTCATCATTGACAATCGAAGAGTGGGGGGCCTCTATGATCTCACTTCCTTCTTCCTCATCGTCATTGTTAGGAAAGAAAAAATTGTCATCGGAGACAGAATCATTGTCATCGTCTATGTTTGATAATTCCTGACCAATCAAGGCACGCCCAATCGATTCGACAGAAGGGTCATACATAACTTGATTGTCGAGCAACTCTGGTAATGCGCCGTCACTACTCTGTGGACCGTTACGGGTGTTCGTTAGACCTAATTGTTGACTAACATCCTCAAGCTTCTTCCTCTTTTTTCTAATGAATACGCAAGATGCAAAATCTACTATCCCCGAAGATTGCGTGAAATAAGAATAGCATGATGCGTCATTCACAATATGGTCCCGAAGACCGGGAGAAACAACTACTCCCGTTTTCTTTCTTCGTCACGCTGTAAACAAGGGGGGTTTCTTCTTCTTGGTAACCTTCTGCTTTCCGTAACCAGTAGTGATCAGAGGAGAGTCCCGGTAGCAACGTAAACAATATACCTGATATTTAGGTATCGTCACCATCGTTAGTACGATAGCCAGTAATAACAATAGAAATGAGGAAACGATTGAGATTGGAAAATTGCGACCATGCACTGTTTGTTTCAGGCATAAAATTCAGTAACATGCCACTACTTCGGAAACAGATGCCAGAGGGGTAGGAAAATGAAATGTGCATAAAAATATTAGGAGTTCGACATTAATTTTAATAAATAGGATGAAATTACAAAGGGGGACCAGTGGAGTTCGACCCAAATATGCGCGTGATTCTGAAATAACCCTGAATCTCGTTTGTGTGACGGCAATGCTGATTAGTAGTCTAGTAGTAGTACCTAGTAGTACTAGTAGTAGTGCAAAGCAAAAAAGGATCCATAGTAGTAGCAAGATGGGCGGTCGTGCAATGTACCGTAGTAGTACTAGCAGATCACCGCCATGATCTCCTGTGCAAGTAATAGTATGTGATGATGGAACAACCTAGAAAAACTGGGTAAGAGGAGTACTACGGTACGAGTATCTGAAGATAGAAGGTATCCATTGTCCAGTATGCATAATATGGAATACTGTAACGGTTAAGATTACAGTACCGTAATAGTATTACCGGGTAAATCTTCTTTTGTATTCGTCGGAAGTTGAACCAGAACAGTTGAGCTGTTGTTCGTGTCACTTTGTTCCAAAATCATTGTGACCAGTGCTGATTCGCTTGTGACGCGATGGCGTGACCGGTAATACTGTGGGATTCAGTATTTGCTGTCAATGAACATAAGCCTGAAACTTTTAGCTTCGGTACGTACCACTTTTATTTCGTACGAGGGTTACAACGAGAGGGACGACTACAAATAAAGTATTGAATGCCAGAATGTCTTCGCCAGTCGTATGTAAGATTACCGTACTCGTAATCTTATGTGCCCCATACGAACTTTTTTGTTCCGTGACACGATTTTTTTCTTACAAGTAAGCTACCGTCACAATGTTGAATGCACCGTATTACCGTAAATCTTACTTGTACCGTACCGAATACGACCTAATGACGGTACTTCGTATTATTTTATTTTATTTTTTAGCATCGTACGTACCGGGGTACACGTAGGAGTACGAGTACCCGGCACATACCGGTACCGGCAGATAAAAAATTCAGAGTTTCAATCGCATAACGGGAACGAAGCATTATTTCAGAATCCGCTTCAACGAAGTCAACGAAGAGCTCAGAAATAAGGTGACCGAACCGCAGCTTCTCGACCGACCCCGATCATGGATGCCGGCAAGATTGTGAAAGCAGCTGCAACTGCTGCATTGGCCTCATCTGGGAATGTTGTTCAAAACTGTCCCAGTATGGTTCAACCCAAGTATCACCATCCGGATGTCTGCGCAACAAAACCGGCACATCGCATTGGTGGTCACGAAAGTCGAAGGTCGATCTATGACTCTTTGAAAGATAGTGGTTTGGGCGCGTCGCTCGTACCCAATTTCAAAACGGTAACCTGCCCGCTGGGCGAGGTGCAATCCCTGGAAAATCCTTCGGCCAAATTAGGATTTGATACCACCTGGATTGTCGAAAATACATCGACGAAAAGCGTCGTTCTGGCGCGGGTTGTAGACGGCATCGAGTATTCGCCCTTCCAACCCGACAAGAAACCAATGGAAGATCCACAAGCAATTTTGAAACCTGGAGGTGAGTGCATCGACTCGATTCTGGAAGAATGACGACGCAAGGTGGGAATGGCATCCCACAGGAATTCCACGGCTTTTCTTCTTATTATTATTATTTGATCTGTTCCCATATATTGTGTTTGCTTGTCGCTTTCTATAAGAATGGATATCGGTGCCTACATTTGAGTCTTTTGTGTATCACGCGCGTGAAATCGATGGGGAAGGCAGTGCGGGAAATATTGTATTGCAACACCGAGCAGGTAAGGTATCGGTATCGTTTCGCTGCACTCGTTGAAAGAAAGAAACTATCATCGGTTTTTCACGACACACGAAAGTTTTCTCATTCCGTTCTATATATATACACACACACACACACACACACACACCTCTTCTTGGATAAAATTGACAACAGGCTTGATCCCAATCGGAAATGGCTTCTCGTGCGGTTCTGAGAATATCGATGTGGAACCTTTCGATCCCAAGACTGTAGGAACCGAAGACAATCCAATACCGCAAAAAGAAGAAGCCGGAAGAGCCACAACCGGGCAGAGGCTGTGCAACACAATCGAAACGGGATTTCGCAATGAAGCAAGATGCCCGCTTAACCTATACTGGGCTAATCAAATCGTACCTGTCCCCGACTCAGAATTTATACATTGCACTGAGAAGTACAAGTTTCACATGGGAACGAACGATGCTCCCCAAGGTATGTGCAATGATCTTGTTCGAGGAAGGAAAAGAGAAAGTTGAATCTGCGATTATTCCTTAGTTACACGAACAGCGTTTCGATCAAACAATAACCATGCTCTTTGTTGTGTTGCTCCTCTGTAATCTTCTAAGATTTTATGTATGACTGGGTTAGCAGAACCAAGTATGAGGGCGCGCTCATGGGCCACACATTCGTAGCTCGTCTCGCAGATGATCCATCGGTATTTGTCGATCAATACACGCTGGAGCCCACTCGTATCATCGATTGTCCAACAACAAAGAAGCAGGAGGTGGTCATGGCATCGGTAAACGAGGATGAAGCGGCGTCGGTGGAAGAAGTCGATACAACAAGTATCAATGATCAATCGACGAATAACTTGGTTGGTGCCGAAGAATTACTGAATGATAGCGGAAATATCGGACAAGTGGCCGCTGGAGTCTGTAGTGGTTCTGTTTGAACAGCTTGCTCTGATATTTACGATCTCTCGTCATCCTTCACAAAACCAGATTGTGTCATATTCTAGAAATCACGCGGTTAAGGACATACAGACAGACTAAACCAGTTACTCGTGATAGCCGCCAAAGCAAATAACTGTTTATACGATTCATCTCAACGCATATACGACCCATAAAGAGGGACCGACAGAGGTGCAATTCGGTCCGGGTATAACTTAATTCTAATGCTCACAATTTTAGAATCTAATCAATATTACTGCAATCTCCCTACCGTAATCTATCGACACGAAATAGGAATCAGAGTTTATCAGACCCAAGACCCTAACCGAATAAGGAGCGTCTAGTCGACAATAGACGAAGCGAGACTGATTACCGACTGATCACCGGTTAATCAAAGACTCCCCTGAAGGCTATGTCCATGTTTGAGCACTTAGATGGGTAATGGCACTAGTGCAGCCGGGCTTGAGCTAATATCTCTTGCTTCCCTCAAACGACATAATGGCCTAGGGGAACAAGCAAACGCCATCGATACAACATATCGAACACGGGGACAGAACAGCCGCAGTCTCTACATTCAAATGTAAACGTGTCCCAATTCAGGCATGGAAGAGATCCACACGGCGTCTCAAAATGACACGATAAAGACGAGCCGACGACCCCACCAACAACAACAACAGTAACACCAACAGTTAGGAGCGTAAAGCTCATGAATAGCGGTAGGTGAGAGTAAAGTTAGGAGGGATCAATCCCTCCATACGGGTAAATATGATACCAACAAGAGGTGGAACAGCGTACAGACGTGTGCACTAAGCTGTTCTAAGCCTCTACACGGAGAGGGCAGTTGAATTATTCTACAGTAATTTCAACTCCCGCCAAATAGGGGGATCCGGCGGACTTGTAACCGTAAAATAACGGGAAAACAAACTAACGGCCCCAATCCCTGTGAAAACAATTCAACGGCCCCAAATTCCCACGGGAACGTGTAGCGGGCCGGATCTAACGGTCACTATATTCCCGCACGAATAAACTCAACGGCCGGCAGAGGGATTCATAAGCCAAATCAACGGCCATGATTCAAAATCGGAACCCGAACAGTTTGCTTAAGTACGGGGCAACTGAGCGGTTTCCATTCGGAATAGAAACGTTTGCAGAACTTTACAAGGAGAAACCACTAGAAATATCCACTACTAGTGATATCGCGAGGAAAGTGATTGCTTGAGAAATACAAAATTCTTTCAGAAAATCATTCATATATCACTTACAGAACAAGTAAACAACTATTCCGGACCAGATACCAACCATGGTGAGAGGAAGAACAGCTCGACAGAACCAACGCAACGACAATACGGCCGCTAATCCAGCGGCTGCAGCAGCTAACCCAGTAGCTGGTGGACCTGCCAACAATGGACCAGCCATTCCTGCCAATCTTGGTTTTACAGCAGCGCAAATGGAATTCATTAGGACCATGATGGATACTAACCGGGCCCCGTCGCTCACACAGGAGGTTCAAGATGCAATCGAACGCGCTAATCAACTTGAGGGAATCCCTGGATATGCAGGGGAAAGGACTCTAACCCCGACAGAGGTAGTTTTCAGAGAAATCTTGGAATCCTTCGGGCTGAACCGGATCACGGCGGATAAGCTTTTCCGGACTGGCTACAGCAGTACTGACTCCCTACGAGACATGAATGAATCTGCTATCAAATCCCTGGTGAACGGTGTCAACAAGACCAAACACAACTACTGCCCGGACCCAAAACAAGTGTATGTGGGGAGGGTTTTTGGAGATCGGCTCAAGTTGTTTGTGGCTTGGATCGAATTTCAGCCTCTCATTGGGGCTACAGCTACTCCAGTTGACTGGGTGGCTGACCCGGATGCAGAATCCAAGACCCGGGATCGCCTCAAGTCTCTCAAGGAGGATGATAGCAACACAGCAGCCGGGGACCTTACTCTCCCAGAACCACTCACTGCAATGTCGAAATTCAAGGATTTTGACGAACGGTTCAGGGAGTATCTTAGACACAAAAGGGGTGTCACCAAAACATCTCTACTAGTATACACAATTCGAAAGGACTCAATTGTCGGTGATGCTGAGAGGGGGGGGGCTGTCGGATCTACCCCAACGGATATGTATGCCAACTGGAATGAATACTCTATACGATGCACCGTCCATTCAGGATCCCACTGGACAAAAGACAACAATACACTATGGGGAATCCTTTTCAAATTGGTGGGAGCGGGTCCCGGTTGGTCCTACATCCAAGGCCTTGGCTCAGAAGGGGATGGGAGGAAGGCATATTTCACCCTCTATTCCCAGGCATACGAATCAACGAATGTAAGACTTCTCATAGAAGAAAAGAGGGCCTTCCTACAGAGTTCTACCTACTCCGGGGACACCAAGAGCTACAGTTTTGACAAGCACAAAAGGCGTTGGTATGATGCAAAGGAGTTCCTGTTGCGGCATAAGGCCTTCCCACCGGAAGATCAGTTTGTTACTGACTTCTGCCACTCTATCTCGGATCCAAGACTCGAGATGGCAGTCCAATTGGTCCTAAATGAAGCAGGTGGCATGTATAACAACTTTGACAAAGCGGCTGCCCACTTCACTCAAGCGCTTGGTATCAAGAAGATGCAAGCCAGTCGCAAAGGCAGTCGCAGAAATATCTCTTCCTTTAAGGGAAAAGGGGGCAACAAACGCAACAACGATAGCAACTCTTCCTCCAACAAGAGACACGGCAACAAGAAATAGAAAACTTCAGGTACATACGATGGACCTCTGGAGGGAAAAATCTATCCGAAGGAAATCTGGGTCACTATGTCTGCTGCCCAGAAGAACCAAGTCCGGTCCCTACGCCCAGCTCTCAACTCCAATTCAAAGTCTGCGCAAGTTTCTCTTGTTGAAGCCAAAGGGGACAACACTACAGCAAAAGGGTCGGCCGGCGACCAGTTCAGTAGCCATACTCACAAGAAGAAGAACCAAGACTGATTTGCCGGCCGGGGCCTGTCAATTGTATCCCGGGTAGGCCGGCCGATAGTCCATATCAAGAGTTTTGGCTCACCATCTCAAGATAACGGTCGATGCGAGTTGGACAGCCATGCTGATACAACAGCCGCGGGATCAAATATGGTATTACTGGATTCATTGGATTCTATCTTGACATATGTGGATGTTGCACCATTTTCAGATACATACTCACCGCTTAAGAATGTCCCTATTGCCCGTTGCGCCACAGCTTGGACTGACCCAACCGATGGGATTACCTACATCTTGGTCTTTGGGCAGGCTTTGTTTTTTGGCACCAAGTTGCAACACAGCTTGGTATGTCCCAATCAAGTCCAGGACTGCAACTTCAACAAGGTTGAGGATACTCCACGAAGATATGACTCCAATTCTACACACGGGATTACATTTCAATCAGAAGATACTGAACTCTTCGTCCCTCTCCAAGTTGACGGAGTCATATCCTATTTTGACTCCCGCAAGCCTACAAAGAAGGAACTGGCGAACTGTGAGCATATACTGGCTACTGATACCCACACCTGGGACCCCTACTCCGCTCACTTTGCAGAGGAGGAAGAAGCCACCAATGCTTCTTTCCCGCGAGTTGTTGCCACTCTTTCAGGGTACCTGCCGGCTTGCGGGACCCCAGTCCAATATTCATCCACGATTCATCCTGAACCACTCGGCACAGGGTTCGACACGAACCGGCTACTCTATTTGGCTTCTGTCTGTACCAATAGAGTTCCTTCCAAACGCACTGGCTATACCCCAACGGACGTCTCCACCCGATTCATTTCAGCCCTTGCTGGAACCACCGGGGAGGACCAAGAAAATCTTCAAAACTCAGCAAATTCTATGCTTTCTGATGTTTCCACCAAGCCTTCATTATCTGAAGCTGAGCTTGCCATTCAACAGGAAGCCAAGGCTCGAACCAAGGAGAGGAAGCTACTAAGGCGGCAACAAGATGTCCTAGACCAAGAAATGTCTCTCGACAAGAAGTCTTTCATACGACGAGGACAATGGGGACCTCCAATACGGATCCCCGACAAAGTTGACAGGTATGATGCCAAGGCCATTGCTAAGATGTGGAACATCAGTGAGAAGCGGGCCAAGGCTACTATTGAAGCCACTACCCAGGATGGCATCCGACAATTGTCCCAGCCTATCACAAAGAGACTGAAGACACAGAAGTGGAGGAATAGGAGGATGCTCAAGGGTTGTTGGTACGCCGATACTATGAAGTTCAAAGTTCCCAGTATCATCCGAAATGATACAGCAGCTCAGATCTTTGCAAATGGAAAGGGCTATGTGGCCTTCTATCCTGTCAGAGGAGAAGTTCGATGCCATGATGGCTTATCTTGCTTTATCAACAAAGTGGGAATCCCAGAGCACCTAGTTACCGATGGAGCAAAGGCCCAGGGGAGTCACGAGACACACAGCACTGGCTGGCACAAACTCCGATCGGAGTATCGCATCCGACAAACATACATACAACCTCACTGCTCTTGGCAGAATACAGCTGAACACAGTGCCGGGGACTTAAGAAGGGCAATCCGTTGGATGACTTCTAAGAAGGGCAGTCCCAGGAGGTGCTGGGCCTTCTGTGGAATGTTAGCGGCCGGCCGGATGAACCTCGTGGCATCGAGTGATCCTTCTTCGATGGGAAGGACTAGCTTTGAACTGGTGCATGGGTATACTCCAGATATCACCCTGTATATGATCCATGACTGGTACGACTTCATTTGGTGGTATGATCTGAATGGAAAGACAAATAGGCTTGGCCGGTGGCTGGGCCCATGCGGAGACACTTTCGGTGGTGGAGATTGCCACTATATCTTATTTAAGACTGGGAAGGTTCACATAACAAACAGCACTCGAGCTATATCTGAGGAAGAATGGAGACATCCGGATATCCTATCACAGTTGGAAGCACACAACAAAGAAATCAACGCAAAGGTAGGCGATGAGGTTAAACCCTCTGATACTTATCTTGAAAATGAGCTTGGCGAACCACCTCTGGGCCTATTTGATGGCAAATATGAGGGGGAGGATGAAGTGCTCATGGCAGAAGCTGAGGCTTCTTCCCCGGATGTTGATGACCTATCTGATAAAGACCTTGATGAGTATCTTGGGACTGAAGTGTTACTCCAGATAGGGGACCAACATATCCGGGGGCTAGTCAAGAGCCGTTGCAGGGACAAGGACGGTGTGCTGATTGGTGAAAAGAACAACAATCCCCTCTTAGACACGAGGTCTTACGAGGTCACTATGCCAGACGGATCTATAGAAATCTATACAGCCAATACACTTTCAGAGAGTATCTATTCTTCTGTTGACGATGAAGGGCGCATGTATTGCCTGATGGATGAAATTATCAATTTCGAAAGGGATTCGGAGGCCTTAACTATCGAACAGGCTACTTATACAACAAAGTCTGGACAAACTAGAACAAAGCCAACAACCAAAGGATGGAGGTTCCTTGTTAGATGGAAGGATGGCACTACATCCTGGGCAAAGTTAAGTGATATGAAGGAAAGCTTCCCGGTTGAAACAGCAATATACGCCCGTGAAGAAGGCGTCATAAATGAGCCAGCGTTTAAGTGGTGGGCTTATAAAGTACTTCGGAGAAAGGACCGGATCTTATCTGGCGCTAAAACCAAATACTGGACCAAGTCCCATAAGTACGGGGTCCGGCTCCCTAAGTCTATTTCAGAAGCAAAAGCAATTGATAGAGAAACAGGGACCGATCATTGGGCTCGGGCTATTGCAAAAGAAATGAGGAACAGCTCTATTGCTTTCGAATTCAATGAGGAAGACAAGATACCAGTGGGGCATACCAAGATAACCATGCACATGGTCTTTGATGTCAAGATTGACTTAACACCGAAGGCCCGGTTAGTCGGAGATGGACACAAAGTCCCAGAAATCTCCAAGGAGTATACTTATTCCAGTGTACCCAGTAGGGATTCGGTTCGATTGTTCTTCCTAGTGGCAGCACTCAACAACCTCGACGTACTCAGCACGGATATACAGAATGCTTACTTAACAGCACCCATAGAAGGAGAAGTACTTCACAATAGCTACAGAGGCCCAAGGGTTTGCGTCAGAACTATGTGGAAGGCCCTGCAAGATTGTAAGGGCTTTATATGGACTCCCAGTTGCTGGGGCATCTTTTCGATCACACTTGGCTAGTCACTTAAGGGAGCTTGGTTACGTATCTTGCAAAGCGGATCCTGATGTACATCTCCGATCTGCGTTCAAACCAGATGGCTCAGCTTACTACGAGTACTGTGTGGCCTATGTCGATGATATCCTTGTATGTGGAATGGATCCAAAGTTCCAGATGGATGCGATAGAAAGGCAGTTCAAGTTGAAGAATGGAACAGTTGAAGAACCTTCTTTCTACCTGGGAGCTGATATAGGAAAGACCTACATAGATGGTAACCCGTACTGGTCCATGGCTTCATCTAAGTATACTGCAAAAGCCATCAAATCAGTTGAAGAAGAACTACTAACCGGAAAATACGCGTTTAAGGTACTACCCAAGACAGCAAGGTCACCATTGAGCGCTGAGTATAGGCCTGAGATAGACGCGTCACCAGAACTCGATCCGGAGAAACAAAACTACTATCAAGGTTTAGTTGGGATACTCCGGTGGATATGTGAACTCGGTCGATTGGATATCATTATGCCCGTGTCACTTATGTCTCGATATCTCGTGCAAGCCAGGGAAGGTCATCTCAACCAGTTGTTTCACCTGTTTGCATACTTGAAGAATTACAGCAAGTCTAAGTTGGTGTTCGATGCATCTATGCCTGAGGTAGATGAGTCAAATTTTCAGTCGTGCGACTGGAGTGAGTTCTATCCAGAGGCCAAAGAGCTATTGCCTCCAGATATGCCTGAACCAAAAGGAAAGGCTGTTATTACCACATGTTTTGTAGATGCGGATCATGCGGGATGCAAGGCTACCAGAAGATCTCATACAGGAGTCATCATCTTTGTTAACAGAGCACCTATTTTGTGGTTCTCCAAGAGGCAAACAACTGTTGAGACATCTACATTTGGCTCGGAAATAGTCGCGCTTAGGATAGCAATCGAGATGGTAGAAGGGCTAAGATACAAGCTACGGATGATGGGCATACCTATAGAAGGACCTACCAATATCTATTGTGACAATGAGTCAGTCGTGAAGAACACTACATGACCAGAAAGCCCTTGTAAGAAGAAGCATAATAGTGTTGCTTATCATAAGGCAAGGGAGTGCATAGCAGCAGGAACTATCCGGATTGCAAAGGAGCCAGGCGAGTCGAATATCGCGGACTTACTCACTAAATTAATGAGTGGAACCAGGCTAATTGAACTAGCGATGAGGTGTATGTGGCGAGATGGGGTTGATGAAAAAATGAGGCCCGCGGGATAGGTATCTTCTACTAGTTCTCTACTACCACGAAGACACGGGGACTCTAGAAATCACGCGGTTAAGGACATACAGACAGACTAAACCAGTTACTCGTGATAGCCGCCAAAGCAAATAACTGTTTATACGATTCATCTCAACGCATATACGACCCATAAAGAGGGACCGACAGAGGTGCAATTCGGTCCGGGTATAACTTAATTCTAATGCTCACAATTTTAGAATCTAATCAATATTACTGCAATCTCCCTACCGTAATCTATCGACACGAAATAGGAATCAGAATATCACGGCTCGCGCCATTGAATCATACTTCGTAGAATTCATGTAAAATAATGAAATTTTTGAAATGTTTTCAGCGCTAATGTCATGCTGGACAAAGATTCGGTGATCGGCGTAGAAAGCCGTTTTGTTTTAATGTTAGTACAGCCTCTCTGTGCTTATTTCGGATCATGGGTTGCCACTTTCTTAGTAAGACCGATCGGGAACGTTATTCAATTGACCAATTCTTGCTCTTGCCAAAGTGCGAAGTGGTTGACAATGCCATGGCTTCTGCGGATATATCGCAACGCACGACAGGAGAGTATACCACTTCGACAGTATGCTATTGACGAATTCGAACATATTCAGCCCCCAACACCACTGAAGATGGACAACGATACAGCGAAGGGAATATTGATCGGGACAATCAAACAAAAGCGCTCAAAGCCAATCAATATGAGGTTATATTGGTTGAAAGATAGACCAGAACAACGTCACATAAACGATGCTCGTGCTTTCGTAAAATTCGTGCGATATTTTAAAATATTCCGAAACATTTTGTTGCGCGCACAATAAATAATTCTCTACCTATTTTTGCACGCAACAATTTCAAGTAGGACTATTTTCCTATCCATATTTTCACCCCCTGTTTCATGGTTGCTTCCAAATTTTTCTATTCTACAATTTTGTTTCATGCTTACCCCGTTAATATTTACTCGCCATTTAATTTTTGTTATTTTCCACACGAAACTCATCTTTTGTAATAATATCCTCTATGTACACTGATATTGTCGTAGCGTTGATACCATTTTCTGAACAAATATAGGAGCTTCTTGATAACCAGCAATGTATTCTGTTATGTTGCTTTCACAATACTCACACTACATTTATCGAATATCAAATTCCAACAACCATATTTTTGTACTAATAAGAAAATATTTTATCCGCATTTGCAATACTCTCCGACATTTTACAATATTCACGATACGCTTATCAAATACGGAAATACAACAAACATATTTTGTAACAAATACGAAAGTATTTTATTAGCCTTTGAAATTATCTTGTTTATTGTATTATATTCGAACAGAAGACCCGGAACAATATTGTGCTAACCATAAAATAATAATGAACTAGCCGTTCTACTATTGATGTTGATATCATCCATTACTCTTGTTCGTTTTTATTGTATTCCATGAAAAATTTGTAGTCCTCATCATCTTCGCCTAGAATCTCAACCAAGGTACGTTTTCGCTTCCGTGTTTTTCCCTCTTTGTTCTCCTCCTTATCTTGTTGTTTACGATTGCCATTTTGCTTTTGGTACATTTTAAGTATTTCCGTCTCTAATTCTTTTGACTGTTGTTCCTCCCTTCGTTCTTCTAATTCGCTTACTAGGTATTCGTAAAGATCTTGTCCCTCGTTACTCCACCCCTCCTTATTTCCAGACTTACCGTCAGTGAATTTTTTTCTCAACCTCGTGCCCTTTGTTGTGTTTATCCACGAGTCGTAGTCGTTGTAAAGGAAAAGCAATGCAAAAGCTTCATCGCTTGGGGTGAAAATGTTACTGATTGTCATTCTGACTGATTTTCTTTTGAAGTCTGTCTGTTTTGGTGACACCGCTCCAAGAATTCTTTTCATGAAGTATTTGAATTCTGGTGAATTGTTCCGCCGATAGTCTTCGTGCAATTGGTACCTATTTTCTGAGTTAACGTCTTGTGTGTCCGTGATTAGAACCGTTCCTGGGAAACTATCTGGTATCAGGTTGTTTCTTTTATCGTCTACGTGTCAGTGTTCATACGACCAAAATGTTAGAATGGCTTATGAACGATTGCATGCCGGCAATCATTTTCTTGTTGGTTGCGTACCTTTGTAGTTTTTCCTGGCAAGAGTTTGAGCATTGTGCCTACACGCAGTCACTGCACGGCAATAAATTCCACTCCACTTTTGGTCTTTTATATCAATCGTATTTGGTATTTCATTGTTATTCGCTTGTTTTACAATTTTGAATATCGTCGCCTTCACGAATGTAATCTCTGGCGGGAATTTAAATTTCCTGAATGCTTTTTCTTTGACGTGTTTGACAATGTTGTTTTCCAAGTTATCGTTATCGTATTGTTTTGTTGTCTGTAGAATATTTCTGTTGCTACTGTTGGTGGTTGTATATGTTTGGCTATCGTTTGTGTTTGTTCGGTCACTTCCCGATACACTGCTGTTTGGGCTGTTTGTGTTATTGGTAACAAAGGTTCTACCTGTCACCGGACTGCAAATAGTACTCAGTTCCACCATAATTTTTTTGTTAACTCGTGCACATAAACTTACCGTTTTTACCTTTGATTGATTTGGCGCGCTATTTTTATGATAATAATGTTGTTTGTAGGCATCGTTTGGTAATTTTTTTTCATTCCTACTGTACACACTGTAAGCTCTTGATTTACTGTCTCCAAGGAATAGCTGTATTTCAACTAATTGTACTATCTGTGAGTGTTGTTCTTGTACTGTCGCCTGCCTATCTTATTTTCGAGCGTGCCGTGATATTCTGGAATGTCGAGTCCTCAAAATTTTGGCGCGGACCACAATCCGTAGGTTCCACTGAGGGTAATCGTACGTAGCCCAAGCATTGATTCTCGTACCTATTGTCTTTTCATTTTCTGCAACGGCGTTGCAAGAAAAGCCCTTTTTGTTGTTTTGTTATTTTCTATGGAGTACATTTTTCGAATGTACCGACGTCTTTTTGTACTAGTCCATCAAAAACAGCCTAACTTTAAGTAGTGTAACTTTCCTCGTCAGGATATGATTGGTTCTTGATATAGATGTTAACGTGTCCAGTGGATCGATTCCTCCGTAGAGATGTGGTGTATAAAGGGTAGTCTCCGTAATTTTTGGTTATTGTTTTTTGATTTTTGTATGAACAAGTAACCAAAATAGTGTTTCTCAGTTACTTTTTGAGTGCAAAAGTGTGTTATTTTCTGAAATGTTTGGATGAATATTCCTCATAGTACTATGGATTGGGGAGACTATGAAACAATATTGACAAGTCTCAGGCTGATACTTTAGTCAGTATGAATTTTATAATAGTAATGTTTGTCCCTGGCCATGCATGTACCAAAATAGTGATTCCTACTCAGTTTTTGAGTGCAAATGTGTGGCATTGACTGCAATTTCAGGATGAATAGTGTTCATACTATGGATGGGGTAGACTATGAAACAAACCAGACAAGAAACAGGCTGATACTTTAGTCAGTATGAATTTTAGAATAATTTTTGTCCCCCCTGGACATGCATGTACCAAAATATTGAGTCCTAGTCGGTTTTGAGCGCAAATGTGTGGCATTGACTGCAATTTCAGGATGAATATTGCTCATACTATGGATTGGGGAGACTATGAAACAAACCAGACAAGAAACAGGCTGATACTTAGGTCAGTATGAATTTTAGAATAATGTTTGTCCCTGGACATGCATGTACCAAAATAGTGAGTCCTAGTCAGTTTTAGAGTGCAAATATGTGCAATTGACTTCAATTTCAGGATGAAAATTGCTCATACAATGGATGGGGTACACTGTGAAACAAACCGGACAAGAAACAGGCTGATACTTTAGTCAGTATGAATTTTAGAATAATTTTTGTCCCCCCTGGACATGCATGTACCAAAATAGTGAGTCCTAGTCAGTTTTGAGTGCAAATGTGTGGCATTGACTGCAATTTCAGGATGAATATTGCTCATACTATGGATTGGGGAGACTATGAAACAAACTGGACAAGAAACAGGCTGATACTTAGGTCAGTATGAATTTTAGAATAATGTTTGTCCCTGGACATGCATGTACCAAAATAGTGAGTCCTAGTCAGTTTTAGAGTGCAAATGTGTGCCATTGACTTCAATTTCAGGATGAAAATTGCTCATACAATGGATGGGGTACACTGTGAAACAAACTGGACAAGAAACAGGCTGATACTTTAGTCAGTATGAATTTTAGAATAATGTTTGTCCCTGGACATGCATGTACCAAAATAGTGAGTCCTAGTCAGATTTGAGTGCAAATGTGTGGCATTGACTGCAATTTCAGGATGAATAGTGTTCATACTATGGATGGGGTAGACTATGAAACAAACCGGACAAGAAACAGGCTGATACTTTAGTCAGTATGAATTTTAGAATAATTTTTGTCCCTGGACATGCATGTACCAAAATAGTGAGTCCTAGTCAGTTTTAGAGTGCAAATGTGTGCCATTGACTTCAATTTCAGGATGAAAATTGCTCATACAATGGATGGGGTACACTGTGAAACAAACTGGACAAGAAACAGGCTGATACTTTAGTCAGTATGAATTTTAGAATAATGTTTGTCCCTGGACATGCATGTACCAAAATAGTGAGTCCTAGTCAGTTTTAGAGTGCAAATGTGTGACATTGACTGCAATTTCAGGATGAATAGTGTTCATACTATGGATGGGGTAGACTATGAAACAAACCGGACAAGAAACAGGCTGATACTTTAGTCAGTGTCAATTTTAGAATAATGTTTGTCCCTGGACATGCATGTACCAAAATAGTGAGTCCTAGTCGGTTTTGAGTGCAAATGTGTGGCATTGACTGCAATTTCAGGATGAATAGTGTTCATACTATGGATGGGGTAGACTATGAAACAAATCGGACAAGAAACAGGCTGATACTTTAGTAGTCAGTATGAATTTTAGAATAATGTTTGTCCCTGGACATGCATGTACCAAAATAGTGAGTCCTAGTCAGTTTTAGAGTGCAAATGTGTGGCATTGGCTGCAATTTCAGGATGAATATTGCTCATACTATGGATGGGGTAGACTATGAAACAAACTGGACAAGAAACAGGCTGATACTTTAGTCAGTATGAATTTTAGAATAATGTTTGTCCCTGGACATGCATGTACCAAAATAGTGAGTCCTAGTCAGTTTTAGAGTGCAAATGTGTGGCATTGACTGCAATTTCAGGATGAATAGTGTTCATACTATGGATGGGGTAGACTATGAAACAAACTGGACAAGAAACAGGCTGATACTTTAGTGAGTATGAATTTTAGAATAATGTTTGTCCCCCCTGGACATGCATGTACCAAAATAGTGAGTCCTAGTCAGTTTTAGAGTGCAAATGTGTGGTATCGGCTGCAATTTCAGGATGAATATTGCTCATACTATGGATGGGGTAGACTATGAAACAAACTGGACAAGAAACAGGCTGATACTTTAGTCAGTGTCAATTTTAGAATAATGTTTGTCCCTGGACATGCATGTACCAAAATAGTGAGTCCTAGTCGGTTTTGAGTGCAAATGAGTGGCATTGACTGCAATTTCAGGATGAATAGTGTTCATACTATGGATGGGGTACACTATGAAACAAACCGGACAAGAAACAGGCTGATACTTTAGTCAATATGAATTTTAGAATAATGTTTGTCCCTGGACATGCATGTACCAAAATAGTGAGTCCTAGGTAGTTTTGAGTGCAAATGTGTGGCATTGACTGCAATTTCAGGATGAATATTGTTCATACTATGGATGGGGTAGACTATGAAACAAACTGGACAAGAAACAGGCTGATACTTTAGTCAGTATGAATTTTAGAATAATTTTAGTCATTACCCAATAAGTTCTACTTAAGTACGTATGAAGAAAAAAATTCGAACCCCTAACCCTAACCCCAACCCTAACCCTAACCTTAAGTATGTACGAAGAAAAAGAAAAAATTCGAAGTACGTACGAAAACGTTTGACCAATTCAAATGGATCTCGAACGTACGTTCAAAAAATTAGCATTCAGTACTAGCTAGCATGTAGATTCAGTACTAATTCCAAAATAATTCAACGTTCGAACGGATAACAAATGGATCTCGAACGTACGTTCAAAAAATTAGCATTCAGTACTAGCTAGCATGTAGATTCAGTACTAATTCCAAAATAATTCAACGTTCGAACGGATAACAAATGGATCTCGAACGTACGTTCAAAAAATTAGCATTCAGTACTAGCTAGCATGTAGATTCAGTACTAATTCCAAAATAATTCAACGTTCGAACGGATAACGTACATTCAAAAAATTCAAACGGATCACATACAGCATCATTCAGTACTAGCTAGCATGTAGATTCAGTACTAATTCCAATTATTCGAACGTTCGAACGTTCGAACGTTCAAAAAATTCAAACGGATCACATACAGCATTCAGCACTAGCACGTCATGTAGATTCAGTACTAAGAAAAAAGTGCACTGTAAAATCACTCACACTGTTCGAAAAGTGAATTTAGTTCACTTTCGAATCAAATTGACCGAGCTCATTTTCCAACTTATCTGAGTAGAGTGTTGTTTCTTGCAAGCAACACTTCGTCCGAGAACGTGGGATCCGACCCTCTTCGTCACATGCCTTAGGGCGACGATGTCACGAGCACAACGATCCGTTCTCAGATATTTCAGTCCGAAATAACAGCCTTGTACTGCAAAAGAAGTAGAAAGCATTCGATTAGGGATTAGTTGCTGGAAAGATATTCTTGTTTGGACGGCCGCCTTACATAAACATCTTGAAAGCACAAAATCTGCATCAATTGCCTATATATCAACAGGAACAAGTCCCTGTTTTTCGTGACATAGGAATTACTACAAGTCTGCAAATCAACGGCAGCACCAACAACGATTGTCGGAACAACATATTGGCAACAACGATTGGAATCGAAGGCAGCACCAAGTGGAAGGCAACAACGTGAGATAGATAGACATTGCTGCCTGCCTGTTGCATTGATGATGATGTTCTTTTTCCTCACTTCTATTTTTTCTTCTTATTTTCATAGGGACGGATCGGAATAACAAATCGGAACAATAGAGGCTCGGCGAATCTTTCCTGGTGTCGCTGGAGGTGCATCTTCTTCTTCCCTGCTGGAGGCTGCAACATCGGACCGGAACAGGAATCGGAACAATAGAGGTGCAGCGAATCTCCCGTTGAGGTGGAACAACAGATCAGAGCAACAAATCGTTAGCAACGAATTGATCGGACGCCAACTGTGTAGGTCAGCATGTAGATTATATTATTCTGTTGTTATAATTTACTCTACCAGTACTACATCAATAGATACTCACCCATTTTGTTCAAATATTACATGTTTTCATAGACCAGCAACAGCAACCACAATCGAATTGCAAATGGCAGCGGTAACAACAATAGCGGCGGCAGATAGCAAGCAACACGGAGCGGCAACAGAGAGCAATCAACAGCAATTGAGCAAACCGGAACGATCGAACCAACCGAAACCGGGAACGATCAAAACGCAAAGCGAAAGCAACAGCCACCAACAGGAACGATTGAACCATTGGCATCGGCATCTGCATCGGCATCAACAGCACTCCTCCTCCTCCAACACATCCCGTGGCAGCATACGATTTGACACATCGTCAGCAACAGCAACCGCAATCTTCAGCAATTCATCTACTACTCCATCGGCAACGGCATCCTTGTTGACCATGAGAAATTCAGAAAGAGCTATGAAGCAGCGAAGAAATAGGAAACTAGTATACCATCGAAAATACGGAAAAAGGGCATTTCGTGCAACGCCGTTGCAGAAAATAGAAAAACGCAAAATACACATGAAAAGGGGGGTATGACTGTACCGTACTAGTATACAATCCAAAAAACGGGAAAAGGGCATTTTGTGCAACGCCGTTGCAGAATATAGAAAAACGCTAAATAAACATGAGAAGGGGGGTATGATTGTACCATACTAGTATACAATCCAAAAAACGGGAAAAGGGCATTTGGTGCAACGCCGTTGCAGAATATAGAAAAACGGTAAATAAACATGAGAAGGGGGGTATGATTGTACCATACTAGTATACAATCCAAAAAACGGGAAAAGGGCATTTGGTGCAACGCCGTTGCAGAAAATAGATAAACGCAAATTACACATGAAATGGTGGGTATGATTGTACTGTACTAGTATACCATCCAAAATACGGGAAAACGGCATTTTGTGCAACGCCGTTGCAGAAAATAGAAAAACACAAAATATACAGGAAAACCAGCATCCAAAACACGGGAAAAGGGCATTTGGTGCAACGCAGTTGCAGATAATAGAAAAACGCAAAATACACATGATAAGGGGGTATGATTGTATTATACTAGTATACCATCCAAAACACGGGAAAAGGGCATTTGGTGCAACGCCGTTACAGAAAATAAAAAAACGCAAAATACATCTGAGAATGGGGGTATGATTGTACCATACTAGTATAAAATCCAAAACACGGGAAAAGATAATAAACTTGTTCATTGAAGTCATGTGCTGCTTTCACCATCTCGTACTATTGATTGTAAATCCTTCTTTTCCAGTGAAGCCATTGTCTCGCGGAAATTAAACAACCATTGTTCACGATTACCCAGCACAAAATATTGGTCAGGACTACCATGGTTTCTAACAACGGCAGCTTCGGACTCAATGGCGTTGCAGTCGAACAAATACAATTTGTTCCGAAGCTCACCTAGCTTTACCAACGCATGATGGTGTTTTTTTCCTTTGTCCCTCTTGCTCGGTATGGGGTCTGCAGAAACAAAGCAACGAGCGACGGCATAATAACCATCGTGCACTAATTCGAAACCACTAACGGAGCTACCCACGGGGAACGGACCTTCGAGGTAAAGCAGGCACAGAATCTGACATGGATAAACTTTCAGTCCACGTCCATCAAGGAGGTCGAGTTGAAAATTAGCCCAATCGTACCATACATTGGACAATTGTCCAGAATCAGACTTAAACGATGGGTGGGCACGAAACAATAATTTCATCTCGCGAGATTGGTCATACCTCTTGTGCTCCGTGGTTCCAAAAACCTTGCTGCTGCCCACAGCCGGTAGGACCACGTCACAACAAAATTTGAGAACATCAGATGGAAACCAGGGTAAACTTGAGTTTTTTTTTTCATCCCACTTCATGTAAGGGAGACCATTCATCACACCAATCCAAAACGAAGACCCACCTGACCAACCACCCTCCTTAGGATGATTTGGTCCGGTTATGGGTCTATGTTCGAACAAATCGAATTCACGGTCAAGTCGATCAATAGTTCGATACTCCATCACTCGGTTGCAAGTTTGCTTGATAAGTGTGGACTTGTTTCGTTGAGTTCTCTTAGCAGGACCCTTCACTTCAGTTTTATGATTGCTCTCACTCGCGGCAGAGTCCCACCCAGTTGGAGGACCAAATAATCTCATGTACTGTGATAAATGAAAATACATGTGATTCTTCACAAGATTGTTACCCTCTCCCTTACTTCGTTGAAGATTGTTATTTATACAGTTAATGAAAAGAACAACCATTTTGTCCACATTCAAAACACCTTTCTTGTCTTGTTTGAAAACCTCGTCGAACGTTCCAGCATACTTTAGGAACTCTTCCATACCCAACAACAACTCAATGGCGTAAATACGTCGGTCAATTTCCTCTTCACACTTTCTGCTCTTGTTCTCGAGATTGGAAGGAGTCTTTCGAGACAACAACAATTGACGACCTCCAGCAGACAGAAGTGACAGCATCTGAATATAAAGCATTCCAATGTACTGGTTACCCTCCTTCTTCGCTGTATGTATTGATTCTGAAAAATTGGTTCGTGGGAAGTCACGATCGGATTGCCTCTGGACAGCACCACCGTAGTAACTGGCTAACCTTTCCATCTCACCAAGAAGCCGCTGGTTATTGCCTAAAAAGTCCTCGCGGAACGTCTCTGCTGCACGCTTTGCGCAACCAAGTTGGTGCATATGGAGTCTCTCTCCGGGAGACGCTAGATGAATATTATGTGGGTTTTCCCCAAAATCAAGATCATAAAAAGCGTTGCCGTTATGTACACCATGGTGAGAAATGTTTTTGAAATACTGTTCAACATTCACTCCTTCGCCAACCATTGGAGCAGTAAAATCAGATATGTTCCAGAGCCGAATGGATTGGTACTCTTCCCCATTTTGGTGCTTAGACACTTGCATGTTACCAGTTTCAACTGAAACAGGAACCTTCAAAACATTCACACGAGCGTTAATACCAAGTGCTCTGGGACAATTGCAATGCCTACAGATCATCTTTGAATTCGATGTTTGATAATGACCACAAAGTTGGTCGTGCTGGGGAGTATCACCTATGAAATAAGCAACCGCAAATTTCATTCGAACCGACCATTTCTTCTTGTTCCACGGCAAATTAGACCATTCAATACCATCCGTTTGGTTGCAGGCATCTTTCAAAGATGAAAGAGCAAAACGAAGGCCAGAGTGAAGATTGTTCACATTGTCAATTGATTCGGCACCTTTATCACCGGGACATGTTGGGTGATAGTATATAGCCTCCCACGCATCCGGCCGGGAGTTTCGAGTTAGGGTGTTGAATATGCCAAGAGTCATGTTCAGTGGGGTAAGAGTGGTTTGACCACTATTGTCAATTGCAATTCCATCCATGTAGAGAATAATAGGAACCAGAATTTCATTCGATCCAGATTTGCATCTCTTCTCCCAAGTGTTGATCCACCATTCACCGTGATGCAGTTCGTCAATATCAATATTCCCTTGAAGTTCTGGATAACGGACGGGTAAGGTGGGGTCTTCAGCATGGGGGAATGACAGATTATCTTCCTTCACCAAAGTCACATTTGTTAATAGGGAATGAAGTGCTTTTTGGAACGACCGGACGTAGATTTGTTTGCGACTGGAAACATCAGCATTCTGTGATTTCTTAGAACACCAGTCAATAAGATGAGGTTCAAACCCATCGCCTTTTATTTCAGGCACAGTTGCGGAAATCTCCTTCATAACACTTGCCCTGGTCTTTATGAGATTGCCTTTAGTCCATGAAAATAAATTAAGCCGCTCCGATTCAATAGCCCATTCATACAATTCCTTCTCGGCAACTAATGGTATGCTATGATTCCGCATGATTTTCATTAACTTGATCTTGACCTTCAATTCGTCAGATATGTTCCTACCTACATTGGGTGTCGTAATTAATAGCGTGTTTGAAGCACGATGGGAATCGTCAACATCAATGTTGATGCCTTCTTCATCATTGACAATCGAAGAGTGGGGGGCCTCTATGATCTCACTTCCTTCTTCCTCATCGTCATTGTTAGGGAAGAAAAAATTGTCTTCGGAGACAGAATCATCGTCATCCTCTATGTTTGATAATTCCTGACCAATCAAGGCACGCCCAATCGATTCGACAGAAGGGTCATACATAACTTGATTGTCGAGCAACTCTGGTAATGCGCCGTCACTACTCTGTGGACCGTTACGGGTGTTCGTTAGACCTAATTGTTGACTAACATCCTCAAGCTTCTTCCTCTTTTTTCTAATGAATATGCATGATGCAAAATCTACTATCCCCGAAGATTGCGTGAAATAAGAATAGCATGATGCGTCATTCACAATATGGTCCCGAAGACCGGGAGAAACAACTACTCCCGTTTTCTTTCTTCGTCGCGCTGTAAACAAGGGGGGTTTCTTCTTCTTGGTAACCTTCTGCTTTCCGTAACCAGTAGTGATCAAAGGAGAGTCACGGTAGCAACGTAAACAATATACCTGATATTTGGGAGTGCGGACCATCGTTACTGCTGAAGCCGTACGATAGCCAGTAATAACAATAAAAATGGAGAAACGATTGAGATTGAAAAATTGCGACCATGCACTGTTTGTTTCAGGCATAAAATTCAGTAACATGCCACTACTTCGGAAACAGATGCCAGTGGGGTAGGAAAATGAAATGTGCATAAAAATATTATGAGTTCGACATTAATTTTAATAAATAGGGTGAAATTACAAAGGGGGACCAGTGGAGTTCGACCCAAATATGCGCGTGATTCTGAAATAACCCTGAATCTCGTTTGTGTGACGAAGGCCAGTTTAGAATCTATTGGGAAACAGGGACGCATAGTAATCTTGCTGATTGCCTCATTGGACGACATCCAGGGAACCATCATAGGCGCGTACGGCCTATCTATTTATATGATCCTCAACTTAGTCTGGAAACCGTCTAGGGGTGTATTTGCCAGGACCCATAAATAATAGTAGCGAGAATTGCAAGGTGCCTCAGAATATAATTTCTCTTCGCAGTTTCATATTTCACTTATGGGGTTATCTTTCTGAAAGCATTTGAAGAGTAGATTTCAGTGCATGTTTCCCCCCCTTTTGATGCCCAGTAGGGACAAATAGTTGGCAACTGCTGCCTACAGGATGTCTTGCGCAAGCATACTCCTCGACCGACCACTTTCAACAAAATACGTAACGGGGTGCATTGTTTGCATTATTTATGAAGCATCATACCGGTATGAAACGTCTCCGTGTTTTTCAAAGTATTAAAGCGACACACCTGCTTTTACCACAACCAGCACACCCTGAAGTCTATCGTCCAGCTGCGGCGCACCAACCCTCTCAGGTGCATCGATTGCCTGCATACTTTTTCTCGTGTTAGAAAATCGCGTGTCCATTGTTTGACCTCCAATTCTGAGAGATGAATCCCTTCAAGACACAATATTGTTAAGCAACAACCTATGTTAGAAACTCCGACGATAGAATCATTCAACCCTAGAAAAATCAATTGAAGAAATTAAATTATCCTTATAACCTCATGTTGCAGGAACAACAAGCTACACTCTTGTCTCCAATAGGAATATTAGCAGCAACAACAAAAATGGTGACTTCCCAAGTTTAATACTAACAGAGATGAGAGCACAGGAACGATCAGCACTGTAACATCTATCACCTCCGGTTCAAGCACTAAACAATCCAATTGGGACAAGGACGTTGACGACAAGAACAACAAGAACAACAAAGCAATGATGTTGAAGACAATGTCCAAGACGCCAACAATGAATCATCAGCCCATGTCACACAGTCCCGATCTGTGTTCTCTCAAGATTTCTTTGAAAGGTATCATGGAGAGTATGGTGACAGTGGAGACAGTGATGAGGAGAGATCTCTGGCAGAGTTGTTCAACTCGGAATGCCAGATTAATCACGATAGAGACAACGGAAAAGAATCAGGTGTCGAAGATGAGAATGACGACGATATTCCAATCACTTGCGGACTCCATGCAAGGATGCAAGATGTTTTTCATTAGAAGGATGGGACTGCCGGTACAGTTAAGAACTCTGCATCATATCCAAAGCCTCTGAAGAGTATTCCCCCCTAGACCTCAAAGCTCAATTTGAAGAACCAAACTGAGAACAAGTCATCAACATCAACCCAAGTCAGTGAAATTCCTTTTGAAAACAGGGGGAAGCAAGGATCATGCACCCCGGTCCCTGGGCAGCAGACATCAAGAGAATACAACGGTTGGACATTTCATTACAACAATTGGGTTCCGGTTGGTGACACACCTGGATCTAGTAGACTTTAAGGTATTAGGGATATCTTTGCTGGAGAAGGAATAGGACTCCTTGATATGAGCAAGTTAAGGTTACATGGGCTTATAATGCAGCAGATATTAGAATTGGGCACACTCTTCTTGCTCTATCAGTTACTCTTACCCTTCCACCTGAACAAGCCTGATAATGATGATGATGTTTCAGATAGGAGGAATGCTGTCTACTGTGAGGTATTGAAGTGCTCCTTAAACTATGCTAATACTGAGCACAGAAGAGAGGGTTGTTGCATTTATCATATCAAGCTTTCTGATGTTGTACACTTTCATGGTGGAGTATTTGCTATGGTATTTGTGATGGGAGAAAGGAAAACGTTTGCTACCAGTGGAAGAGGGAAGGCATTATGTTCAGACCCAATATCAAATCCACCATGTCACTGAACAGGTGGAGGTAGATAGAAGCTAACTTACAACTGAATTGTGATTGAGAGGCTACATTTGAAAAGCAGCTGTTTATGACTCAGAATACTATGAACACATTCAACTTTGCTCACAAGTTTGATTATAAAATCTATGAAACTCTTCTTTGCAATGTGAACTACTTCAGTTTCACAGCTGGCAGTGGTCTGTTTATTGATGAATCCAGTTGGCCTTATTATGGGTTTGGGGGCCATTTGGTTGACTATTTATAGGATAAGATGTGTCAGACTGCCATTCTAACTGACATTGACAGATTTCACCTTTGAGAACTGTTTTGCAAGGTCTTTTCAAAAATTTTGATTCACTTTTGCAACCCTCTCTTGTGCACACTTTTATCATGCAAGGAAATCTACTAAGCTCATGATTCCTAGCCCCAATTGTGACCAACATACAACCCTAAAACATCTTCCCTCAGTCACTTATGATTTTTGTCATGAGTCACTAATTTTGAGTGGCTAAAATTGATTTCTTCTGTGGTTTAATAATTCATGTCATGAGTTACGCATTTTGTGACTGAAGTTAATTTCTTCTGTGATTATTCAATGATTTACATCATCCAGTCTTCAATTTCTTTTCTCTATTACTAAATCCAGTCTGCTATGTTACAAATATCATTCATTAGTACAATCAATATCTCAATCCCAACTTCAAATTTCCATTTATAATTTCTCAGATTTGGTATCTAAATTTTCAACTACCAGTTTCCTATTTATTATGATGTGAATGCCACAAACACCATACAAACACAAATAGAATCTCAGATTATACAAGAGCAATTACTGATTACTAAAGGTTGTTTGCCCTTATCCTATCCCATATCATCACACAAAGCTTGTAAGGCAGGACAGGTTTACCTTTCTTATTCTTCGTGCACATACCGCTGCTGCTGCTGCTGCTGCTTCTGGTGTTTGATAATGAATCGTAAGCACCACTCTCCTGCTGCAACCTATCTCTCATTAATTCCTCAAATTCTTTTCCCATTCCTTGCTGATTTTATAGGCTGCCAGCGTCCAAGGGGTGGATCATTATCTCTCAGATCAGCATTGTCATCTCTCAGATCGGCATTGTTGTCTCTCAGATCATTATTGTCATCTAGCAGATCAAGATTGCCATTGTTGTCTTTCGGTCTACTGTTGCCATCTCTCAGATCATCAATGCCCACCTTTTTATTGCTGTCAAAAGGGGGGCACAATTTTTCCCTGATAGACCTTCTGCTGATGAATTGTTTTTGCTGATGGATCTTCTGTCTTCCTCCCTAATGGATTAGCTTTGTTGTGGATGGAATGCTGCAAAGAAGGAAAAATTGAAAGAAATTAGACAAAAAGTACTTTGGTAACAATTAGGAAGGGGTGTGATAGTTCTTAGAGGAACAAAAGGGATGAATTGTTACCTATTGGATTGTTGCCAATTCCCCACCTTTTGATTGCCATCAAAGGGGACAAAAAGATCTTCTTCTTTGATGAATATTATGCTTGTCATACTGATGGATCATCTTTGCTGACAGACATTCTGTCTTTGTCGCTGATAGACAGCTGCTGAAACAAATTAAGAAAAACAAATAACAATTAGAAAGGGATGTGATTGTCATTAGCAAAGAAAAGGCATGGATTGTTTTCTCAAGGGCTGTCGTCAATTTTCCACCTTTTATTGTCCAACATTTGGATGTGGTTTTGCACGAATATGTAGTACACATACTGAAAATGATTGGAAAGAAGTATTTTTTGTGCACACCATTTGGTTTTGCTTTTGCTCTCATATTGAAAATGATTGGAAACACACGAAAAGATGTTGAGTAGCAGCAGTGCAAGCCTACCAGTGTGAGTCTACCGGCAGTGCAAGCCTACCTCTCATAGTACCTCTTCACTTGTTTCCATACATATGCTAGTACAGCACAGTACTCTAGTGCAACTTGAACCGTTGCAAAAGCAAAAATCCAGTATATTAAAAAATATCATGCACTTGTACAGCAGTAGCAACAGAGCAAGGAATTGAATCAAAACTACGTCACATAAACGATGCTCGTGCTTTCGTAAAATTCGTGCGATATTTTAAAATATTCCGAAACATTTTGTTGCGCGCACAATAAATAATTCTCTACCTATTTTTGCACGCAACAATTTCAAGTAGGACTATTTTCCTATCCATATTTTCACCCCTTGTTTCATGGTTGCTTCCAAATTTTTCTATTCTACAATTTTGTTTCATGCTTACCCCGTTAATATTTACTCGCCATTGAATTTTTGTTATTTTCCACACGAAACTCATCTTTTGTAATAATATCCTCTATGTACACTGATATTGTCGTAGCGTTGATACCATTTTCTGAACAAATATACGAGCTTCTTGATAACCAGCAATGTATTCTGTTACGTCACTTTCACGTTACTCACACTATCTTTTTCGAATATCAAAATCCAACAACCATATTTTTGTACTTATAAGAAAATATTTTATCCGCATTTGCAATACTCTCCGACATTTTACAATATTCACGCTAAGCTTATCAAATACGGAAATACAACAAACATATTTTGTAACAAATACGAAAGTATTTTATCAGCCTTTGAAATTATCTTGTTTATTGTATTATATTCGAACAGAAGACCCGGAACAATATTGTGCAAACCATAAAATAATAATGAACTAGCCGTTCTACTATTGATGTTGATATCATCCATTACTCTTGTTCGTTTTTATTGTATTCCATGAAAAATTTGTAGTCCTCATCATCTTCGCCAAGAATCTCAACCAAGGTACGTTTTCGCTTCCGTGTTTTTCCCTCTTTGTTCTCCTCCTTATCTTGTTGTTTACGATTGCTATTTTGCTTTTGGTACATTTTAAGTATTTCCGTCTCTAATTCTTTTGACTGTTGTTCCTCCCTTCGTTCTTCTAATTCGCTTACTAGGTATTCGTAAAGATCTTGTCCCTCGTTACTCCACCCCTCCTTATTTCCAGACTTACCGTCAGTGAATTTTTTTCTCAACCTCGTGCCCTTTGTTGTGTTTATCCACGAGTCGTAGTCGTTGTAAAGGAAAAGCAATGCAAAAGCTTCATCGCTTGGTGTGAAAATGGTACTGATTGTCATTCTGACTGATTTTCTTTTGAAGTCTGTCTGTTTTGGTGACACAGCTCCAAGAATTCTTTTCATGAAGTATTTGAATTCTGGTGAATTTTTCCGCCGATAGTCTTCGTGCAATTGGTACCTATTTTCTGAGTTAACGTCTTGTGTGTCCGTGATTAGAACCGTTCCTGGGAAACTATCTGGTATCTGGTTGTTTCTTTTATCGTCTACGTGTCAGTGTTAATACGACCAAAATGTTAGAATGGATTATGAACGATTGCATGCCGGCAGTCATTTTCTTGTTGGTTGCGTACCTTTGTAGTTTTTCCTGGCAAGAGTTTGAGCATTGTGCCTACACGCAGTCACTGCTCGGCAATAAATTCCACTCCACTTTTGGTCTTTTATATCGATTGTATTTGGTATTTCATTGTTATTCGCTTGTTTTACAATTTTGAATATCGTCGCCTTCACGAATGTAATCTCTGGCGGGAATTTAAATTTCCTGAATGCTTTTTCTTTGACGTGTTTGACAATGTTGTTTTCCAAGTTATCGTTATCGTTTTGTTTTGTTGTCAGTAGAATATTTCTGTTGCTACTGTTGGTGGTTGTATATGTTTGGCTATCGTTTGTGTTTGTGCGGTAACTTCCCGATACACTGCTGTTTGGGCTGTTTGTGTTATGGGTAACAATGGTTCTACCTGTCACCGGACTGCAACTAGTACTCAGTTCCACCATAATTTTTTTGTTAACTCGTGCACATCAACTTACCGTTTTTACCTTTGATTGATTTGTCGCGCTATTTTTATGATAATAATGTTGTTTGTAGGAATCGTTTGGTATTTTTTTTTCATTCCTACTGTACACACTGTAAGCTCTTGATTTACTGTCTCCAAGGAATAGCTGTATTTCAACTAATTGTACTATCTGTAAGTGTTGTTCTTGTACTGTCGCCTGCCTATCTTATTTTCGAGCGTGCCGTGATATTCTGGAATGTGGAGTCCTCAAAATTTTGGCGCGGACCCGAACATTTTGTTCTTCCCTACCCTACCGTACTTACCCTACGGTACCATATCATTCCATATTTATTTATCTACTTATTGTTTTTCAATTTTCTGCAACGGCGTTGCAGTAAATTCTATATTTTGGGTGGTTGACACTCCCCCCTTAATTAATTATGGATTGGATCACAATTTGTAGGTTCAACGGAGTGAATTTTTTTTGTTGTTGTTTTGTTGCTTTCTGATGAGTATTTTTTTGAATGTATATTTTTTTTAGGTGATATTTTACATAATTTCCGTTCTATTTTTTGCACTTAATTTGTACCGGCGATACCTTCGATATTGTCATTGTTTTTTTTGTAATGGAATCCTTACAGAGTTGCAGAGTTAGTGTTTCACGCGTCCCCATGCTCCACAAGGAACGGGATAGTTGTTATATTCCTCTATATCTTCCGGCGAATTCCAACGTTTTTCGTAAAGACTTAGCCATTTCTCAATTTTCCACTCGTTTTCGTCTTGTTCGCTCTTTCCCCCCCTGTTTGTCACTTCTTTTACCTTCCGTTTTTTCTTTTTCGACTGTTTTCTTGCTTTGTTCATGAACGAATCCCACTTATGTTTTGTACATTTTTTTTCCGTGTTTTTGTTATTTATGTTCTCTTCTTTAATTGGCGGCAATATTTCTTGTGTTGAGTACCACTCGTTATCGTCTTTTGATCTGCAATACCATTCCAATCTGTCAGTTTCGATGATTGCCTCATTCGTCATTTTGCGCCAGTTGTTGAACCAAATGTACGTCATACAAGGACGGTTCCCAGGGTGGTAATGTATACATTCTTTTATGTGTTCTCTTGCCTCCGGTGTCAGATTACTCCATTTTTTTGCCGGGAAAGTACGACCGTCTTGTATCATTCTCTCTCGTTCTATTGATTTTACTTCCGGTCCAATACCCACGTTGTCGTAGCACTTAATGTCTTCCGATGTTTTCAATGCGGGATAACCACATGTAATGTATGCAAGAATGACTCCCATTGCCCATACATGGTCCATCCCGTCAGTGTTCCCTTCTTTGTAGTCGGGAAATACTTCCTCGGTTATGTACTTGAAGCATTGTTCCCAAATGTTCAAAGCTTCGTCCTCCTCGAAATGTCCTTTTTTGCTGTTGAGTCTTTGTCGCACTTCTTCTATCTTCTGGCATCCACTAAGGATTGTGTTAACCAAGTGTCCGTTTTTGGCACACAAGGCATCAAATCCTGTTTCGAAATGATACAGAAACGGGTTTCCGTCGTTGTTTACATCATCGTGGTTTAGCTCGTGCATCTGTTTGTTGTAATCCTTGGAGAAGACAGTACCCCGGGTTGGCACAACTGTTGTTCTGTGTGTCGGTTTCGGTGTTTTGCTTTTCATTTTCCTGTTATTTCCCATTTGTAACGCAGTCATGCACCTATTTGTACCACAGTACACCTAACGTTCGTACTCCCACGCCGCATCATAAAGTTGGTATTTGTTGTTTTCTCCAGGCGTTGTAACTTGCAGTTTTTGGTTGTGGCTGCTTTTTCCCGTTCACGCATAATTCTTACTATTTTTACGTACCCGTACCAACACTACGACGGTGCACGCAAATAGTCTGATTCAAAAACAGACAAGCTTCTTTAAGTAATGTAACTTTCCTCATCTGCATGCGATTGGTTCTTGATATATCGTTGAGATGAACGTGTCCGGTGGATCGATACCTCCATAGAGATGTGTACAAGATGTATTCTTCGTACTTCCTTGGTACTATTTTTTTAATATGGTATTGGTACGACGCACATAAATTGTCTGACTCATAAACAGACTAGCGTTAAGTAGTGTAACTTTTCCCCTTTGGATAAGATTGGTTCTTGATATACCGGTAGAGGTGAACGTGTCCATTGGATCGATTCCCCCGTAGACATATGTCCGAGGTGTGTCCTACGTATTATTTTTGTATAAATTTTTTATTATTGTAGTATTGGGACGGTGCACACCAATTATATGGTTCAAAAACTGACTAGCTTTATGTAGTGTAACTTTTCCCGATCACGTATAATTGGTTGTTGATATAGTGGTGAACGTGTCCAGTGGATCGATTCCTCCGTTGAGATCTGGTGTACCAAGGGTAGTCTCCGTAAATTTTGGTTATTAGTTTTTTGATTTTTGTATGAACAAGTAACCAAATTAGTAGTGTTTCTCCTTTACTTTTTGAGTGTCAAAGTGTGTTATTTTCTGAAATGTTTGGATGAATATTGCTCATACTATGGATTGGGGAGACTATGAAACCATATTGAGAAGTCACAGCCTTATATTTTAGTCATTATGAATTTTCTAATATTGTTTGTCCCTGGCCATGCATGTACCAAAATAGTGAGTCGTAGTACTTATTTTTAGAGTGGAAATGTGTTGCATTGACTGCAATTTCAGGATGAATAGTGTTCATACTATGGATGGGGTACACTGTGCTGAAACCAACTGGACAAGAAGCAGGCTGATACTTTAGTCAGTATGAATTTTAGAATAATGTTTGTCCCTGGACATGCATGTACCAAAATACTGAGTCCTAGTCAGTTTTGAGTGCAAATGTGTGGCATTGACTGTAATTTCAGGATGAATATTGCTCATACTATGGATTGGGGAGACTATGAAACAAACTGGACAAGAAACAGGTTGATACTTTAGTCAGTGTGAATTTTAGAATAATGTTTGTCCCTGGACATGCATGTACCAAAATACTGAGTCCTAGTCAGTTTGGAGTGCAAATGTGTGGCATAGACTGCAATTTCAGGATGAATATTGCTCATACTATGGATTGGGGAGACTATAAACCAAACCGGACAAGAAACAGGCTGATACTTTAGTCAGTATGAATTTTAGAATAATGTTTGTCCCTGGACATGCATGTACCAAAATACTGAGTCCTAGTCAGTTTGGAGTGCAAATGTGTGGCATTGACTGCAATTTCAGGATGAATATTGCTCATACTATGGATTGGGGAGACTATGAAACAAACCGGACAAGAAACAGGCTGATACTTTAGTCTGTATGAATTTTAGAATAATGTTTGTCCCTGGACATGCATGTACCAAAATACTGAGTCCTAGTCAGTTTTGAGTGCAAATGTGTGGCATTGACTGCAATTTCAGGATGAATATTGCTCATACTATGGATTGGGGAGACTATGAAACAAACTGGACAAGAAACAGGTTGATACTTTAGTCAGTGTGAATTTTAGAATAATGTTTGTCCCTGGACATGCATGTACCAAAATACTGAGTCCTAGTCAGTTTGGAGTGCAAATGTGTGGCATTGACTGCAATTTCAGGATGAATATTGCTCATACTATGGATTGGGGAGACTATAAACCAAACCGGACAAGAAACAGGCTGATACTTTAGTCAGTATGAATTTTAGAATAATGTTTGTCCCTGGACATGCATGTACCAAAATACTGAGTCCTAGTCAGTTTGGAGTGCAAATGTGTGGCATTGACTGCAATTTCAGGATGAATATTGCTCATACTATGTATTGGGGAGACTATGAAACAAACCGGACAAGAAACAGGCTGATACTTTAGTCTGTATGAATTTTAGAATAATGTTTGTCCCTGGACATGCATGTACCAAAATACTGAGTCCTAGTCAGTTTTAGAGTGCAAATGAGTGGCATTGACTGCAATTTCAGGATGAATATTGCTCCTACAATGGATGGGGTAGACTATGAAACAAACTGGACAAGAAACAGGTTGATACTTTAGTCAGTGTGAATTTTAGAATAATGTTTGTCCCTGGACATGCATGTACCAAAATACTGAGTCCTAGTCAGTTTTGAGTGCAAATGAGTGGCATTGACTGCAATTTCAGGATGAATATTGCTCCTACAATGGATGGGGTAGACTATGAAACAAACTGGACAAGAAACAGGTTGTTACTTTAGTCAGTGTGAATTTTAGAAGAATGTTTGTCCCTGGACATGCATGTACCAAAATACTGAGTCCTAGTCAGTTTGGAGTGCAAATGTGTGGCATTGACTGCAATTTCAGGATGAATATTGCTCATACAATGGATGGGGTAGACTATGAAACAAACTGGACAAGAAACAGGCTGAGACTTTAGTCAGTATGAGATTTAGAACAATTTTAGTCCCCTCTGGCATTGCTGCATGTACCCAAATAGTGATTCCTAGGCAGTTTTCGAGTGCAAATGTGTGGCATTGGCTGCATGAAACAGAATCGACCAGAAATCTTCTACTTATACTTGAGTCAGTTTTAAAATTTATTAGTCCTAGTAATATTAGTTAGTATGTTTATGATTGTGCGAATTAGGCTGCAATTTCATGATCAATATTTCGCATAATATTGATTGAATAAAGAACTATGAAGTATAATGGATAAGTTACAAACGGATGCTTGCATTTGGTGTAACATAGTATGCCTCACTCATCCAATCTTGGATGATTTGGTGGAACTGGTGCTGTACTCTGACACGGTTGAGGTTGTGTCAGAAGATGAATCGGATATGTCAGAAGATGAATCGGATACCTCCTCACTTCCATCCGTCGGGTCACGAATCCCAACATCCTTGCTGAAACATTTTACTAAATCCGATACTTTTTTAATGCGTCGAGGGTTGGTTTCTTTCAGGCCGGAAATCTGAAAGTATGGGCAAAATTGTCGTTTCTCCCCCACCTTACGTTTGTGGAAAGTACATATATAACCCGCCACTCGTTCATATTGGTCGTAGTTTCCGAAAACGTACCTATAAACTTCTCCAATTTCAACTGGTCCGTTTTTTTCTGGAGTATAACGAACTTGTTCGTTTAATTCGTAAATAGGAAACAATATCTCTGGATCCTGATCTTTCAACAGCACAGAACATTGGAATTCACGTTTGGTTTCCTTCTCGTTGATCTTGATAGGATAAACTTGCAGTGTTACAGTGGCGTTAAGATGATTTTTTTCAACATCTATAATCATTTCTTCGCTTTCATTTGAACCCTTTTTTTCACCGGTATTAGTCGTTGTGTCAGTCAAACCAGTATCCTTGGAATTACCCTTACTTGTGTCAATTCCCGATTCTTTAGATTCGTTTGGCTTATTTTTCGACCCCTTACTGGTTACTTTCGATCCACTGATGTTCTTTCTCCCATCGTTGATATTGTTCGTCTTGCCAACATTGTCACCGTCAACGTTATCATCCCAGGGTGGTATGAATCCACGCTTGGAATCATTTGTCGTATTGAGATTGAAAGTAACCCATCCTACCCGGTATGTGTTATTTGATTTGTTGAACTCATTGATTTGAACCTTGGATCTTTTGAAGCAATCCCAAGTTAGAAAGTCCGATGGTTCGTAAAAAACAAAGTCACGACCCTGGAGGTGTTCGAATGCCAGATTCAATTCTCCCTTTCCCTTTCCATAATTGTTCACAACCTTATCGTCCAAAAATTGAACTACAAGGTTAGCCGATGATAGATCATCCGACTTTTCCAACAAATATATTGCTAGTTTTTCTGTCAACGGGGTAAATATGGTACCCATTTCTGGGAGGTAGCTATACTGAATGAATTTTTCCACCCAAGTATGACGTTGGAGAACTTCCGGATCAATTACGAATATCTCACGGAACACGTATGGAATGTGTTCCATAAAAACTCGTTGGTGCACCTCTTGTTGTGAGTTAACATCGTATTGAAGGAATCTTGTAACACAAGTTTGATTCTTATGTTGTTCTTCCAATCCGGACAGTTCCAAAATACCTCTTACAAGTTCTTCTGGTTTATCGTCAAAATTGACATGGGCAAATTTTGTCTTACTCAGAACACATGCCGTTGGGAAAATGTACAATCGATCATTCCTTTGAAAATACGGAACACTTCCCTCCGTCGATTCGGTGACCATTGCTCCTTTTAGAAAATTCCTCTCGGTCAATACCAAATCTTCAATGGTTTCCATCACATGATCGTAACTGACAAATGATTGGTTATTGGTTTTGAAGACTTTTGGTATCATTTTCTCACAAACATTGTCAATTGAACAATCAAAGGACGAACCAACGCCGTCGACTCGAATCATTGATGCACATAGTACTTGAGAAATGATCAAATTACATGCTGTTTCCAACGAATCGACCACGTTTACCCCAATCTTGTTCCCATGTTGGACAAATTTTGTTATAAGCCATTGATGCACCAAATATAGGATTCCTTTCGGCACCTTGAAATATGCCAGATCTATTTTTCCGGTTCCATGTTTGCATGGCGACAGGGTGACAAGGTCCTCATCATGATCGAAATGTATGTTGTAATATTTTGTGACCGTGTGCTGGTAGTGGATGACGTAGTGGAAAACCAATTGAGTATTGAGTGGTAATAACACTTTACCCGTTTCCGGAATTTTCGTGTCCCCTTGTCGATGAAATCCTACTGGAACCCACTTCTCCCCAGAAAGTACCGTGGTGCCCAAGACGAATGAATTGTTAATTAATTCGGGTAAGTAATACTGATAAAAACCTTCGTGTGTCAATACTTTGATGTCGACGTGTCTCATGTCGATGATGGTACAAATGGTTTTCGCCTTCCCTTGAAAGCGTAACCAATGTTCACGAATGAGCTCCTGAAAAGCAGTTTCTCGTTCCGTTATCTTCGTCAACTTATTGTTTGACACAATAAGTTCTTTAAACTCGATGTTTTCCGTTCGTAAGGATTTTAAGCATTCAATACGCTGCTTCTTGAAATGTTTGTCTAAGTCCACCTGATTGCAGCTATGAGTCATTGAAACACGTAGAGAGGTCTTTGCCATAAGGCAGTCCAAGAAGTTCCTCATTGATCTGACGTATCCTTTCAACTGACTGGGAGAACAATTGTCGCCTTTGGTATGGAAACACAAATCCTCAGACGAAATATCCGACCCAGGTGGATACTTCACATTCTTCATGTACCAAACCAATATCTCACGGTACATTATCATGTACTTCTTCATTGTAACGTAGTTGACGACGTTGCGCCCATAAATAGCATCCACGCCTGATGTGTCGTTAACATTCTTCAACAGTGACTCGAACCTATCCCACTTGTTCGCCATGTCGTAGTCATTGAATCGATCGGTTAATTGCTTCCTGCTCAAAAATTTCAACACTCCAGTCATACCGTTGTCAATTTCAAACAAAAATAAATCCACCATGACGTTTATTTGATGGGGAATAGGCCCTAAGTCACTTAAGGTTGTATCGGGTTTTTTCTTCTTTCCCTTCCCCTTCTTCTTTTCCGCAGAGTTAGTAGTAGACATTGACTTCCGGAAATCTGGTGTAGGTTCGGATTCAATAATTTTTGATACAAGGTAAACCCTCGTCAACAATGCAGTGAAACATGTTGTAACCTCAAGACTGAGGTTCCTCACAAACTCCTCTGTTCCATATGACTCACCCTTCAAAGCCTTTGTAAGGTTATTAATTACTGCCTGTCGATGATCTCTTTGATCGGTATCATGTTTGTCAAGACTATTGGTTGGTGGGTCTTTCAATCTACCCTTCTTACAACTTGTCGTTTTCTCATTTGAATTTGGGTTGGCACCGCGCTTCCGAGCACTATTAGTCGTAGGCGTTTTCTCATTTGAATTTGGGTTGGCACCGCGATTGCGAGCACTATTAGTTGTAGGTGTCATTGGCAATGTAAAATGTTATCAGTATTTGAGACAATCTTTTTATTGTTTGAAAACAATGAGAATCACTGTTGTGTGAATCTAGTTTACCCGAGTTACGAGCAAACATTGAATGAAAGAAGGATAGTAGTACAACTTGAAACTTCTTTCACCAGATATCACCACTCACGTAGCGACGCGACAGTGGTAATCATGTCTCAAAAACCATTTCTCAAAAAATCGAAAAGGTAGAAGGTGCCCGTAAACGTGTCCTTGTTCTCGTAAAGACGTTCTACTACTACCACTAACCTGAGAAAGAGTTAAACAATATCATCACCATAATTGGACAAATAAAACCTGCAACGACGAATGCAAGGGCGGGGATTTGTCTGTGAATCCGTTGTGATCAAAAAACCATTTTTTGTAACTGGAACCGCCGTTCCCGAAAAACGGAAAAAAGGGTTTTTTGGGTGGAATGAAAGGTGAGAAGAAGAAAAGATAAAAAGGAAACTTTTTCCAATTTGGAAAATGGCCCCATCGCTGAATTGTTCCATTGTGTGTACAAAAGTACAGTCGTATGAACACCTAGTAGCGCTAAATAGGGAAAAGGGCATTGGTTGGTGTAACTCCGTTGCCAAAAAACAAATGATCCGATCGCTGAATTGGTGCAATTTGTGTAGAAACGTACAGTCGTATGAAACTTTTCACGCTAAATACTAAAAAGGGCTTTTGTTGCAACGCCGTTGTCAAAAAAAAAAAATGGTCCGATCGATGATTTGGTGCATTTTGTGGGGTACAAAGGTACTTTGGTATGACCAGTACTATCGTATGAACCATGACGCTAACTACGTATGAACCATATCACGCTAAAAAACAAAAATACCATTTGTTGCAACGCCGTTGCAAAAAAAACAAAAAGTAAAATACTTAACGGACCAATGTAATTCTGACGTTCGAAGTTTGTTGTACTGCTGTTGTATGATCCATATCACGCTAAATACCAAAAAGACAATTTGTTGCAACGCCGTTGCAAAAAAAAAAAAGAACCTAATACTTAACGAACCAATATCATTCTTACGTTCGAAGTTTGTTGTACTGCTGTTGTATGATCCATATCACGCTAAATACCAAAAAGACCATTTGTTGCAACGCCGTTGCAAAAAAAAAAAAGAACATAATACTTAACGGACCAATATCATTCTTACGTTCGAAGTTGTTTACGAAGTTGTTTACTTAGCAGAAAATGTATGGAACTGGTGGTGTCATTCTTATCACGCTAAATACCAAAAAGACCATTTGTTGCAACGCCGTTGCAAAAAAAAAAAGAACATAATACTTAACGGACCAATATCATTCTTACGTTCGAAGTTGTTTACTTAGCAGAAAATGTATGGAACTGGTGGTGTCATTCTTACGTTCGAATGTTGATACTTGATCTATCGGACACGAACCGATGTTGTCCTTACGTTCGAAGTTTGATATCAGTACTTTGTACGGAGTACTCGTAGTTAGCTTACAATGAAAGTATGTTGCTCACTAACTTCGGTCACTTTTTTTCACTTTCCGACAAACATCAATTTCCAACTTATCTGAGTAGAGTGTTGTTTCTTTCCAACAACACTCCGTCCGAGAACGTGGGATCCGACCCTCTTCGTCACATGCCTTAGGGCGACGATATCACGAGCACAACGATCCGTTCTCAGATATTTCAGTCCGATATAACAGCCTTGTACTGCAAAAGAAGTAGAAAGCATTCGATTAGGGATTAGTTGCTGGAAAGATATTCTTGTTTGGACGGCCGCCTTACATAAACATCTTGAAAGCACAAAATCTGCATCAATTGCCTATATATCAACAGGAACAAGTCCCTGTTTTTCGTGACATAGGAGTTAGAAGTCTGCAAATCAACGGCAGCACCAACAACGATTGTCGGAACAACATATTGGCAACAACGATTGGAATCGAAGGCAGCACCAAGTGGAAGGCAACAGCGTGAGATAGATAGACATTGCTGCCTGCCTGTTGCATTGATGATGATGTTCTTTTCCCTCACTTCTATTTTTTCTTCTTATTTTCATAGGGACGGATCGGAATAACAAATCGGAACAATAGAGGCTCGGCGAATCTTTCATGGTGTCGCTGGAGGTGCATTGGCAATCGCAACGGTAAGAATGAGAGAGGAGAAAGACAATGATCTTACTTCTTCTGGCATTCCTTATAATGTATTTTCTTCATTCTCTTTTTCTTCTCATTATCATAGGACCGTATCGGAGCAACGGATTTGAAACAAGGGATTGGAAACAACGGATCCGAAGAACCAATCTTTCCTCGTGTGGCAAATCTTTCCTTGACGTGCACCGTCATCTTCCCCTGTAGGTGTGGCCAATTGTCCCGGTTGGTGATAATTACTACGAATCGATCGGCATGTACATTACTATATTATTGTGTTGTTATTATTTACTCTACTAGGTAGTACATCAATACTAGATACTCACCCATTTTGTTCAATTATCATATCAAATATTCGAATAGGATCTTCGATAACGGCAACGACTCGTCGAACCGCAGAGAGCAACAGCGGCAACAGCGGCAATCGGCAATCGGCAGAAAGAGCAACAGCGGCAATTGGCAGCGCTAGCCACAGCGGCAATCGGCAGCGAGAGCAACAGCGGCAATCGGCAGCGAGAGCAACAACGGCACGCAGCGACAGCGGCAAGCGGCAGCAAGAGCAACAGCGGCAAAAAGGCAGCGAAAGCAACAGCGGCAAGCGAAAAGTGTCAAGCGAAAAGCGGCAAGTGGAAAGCGGCAAGTGGCAAGCAGCAAGCGGCAGCGAGTCCTCCTCCACAGGCGGCAATCGGCAGCCAGAGCCACAGCGGCAGCGGCAATTGGCAGTGAGAGCCACAGCGGCAAGCGGCAGCGACAGCAACATCGGCAAGCGGCAGTGAGAGCCACAGCGGCAAGCGGCAGCGAGAGCAACAGCGGTAGCGGCAGCAAGAGCAACAGCGGCAGCGGCAATCGGCAGCGAGACAAACAGCGGCAGGCGGCAAGCGGCAAGCGGCAGCAAGACAAACAGCGGCAAGCGGCAAGCGGCAGCAAGAGCAACAGCAGCAAAAAGGCAGCGAAAGCAACAGCAGCAAGCGGCAGCGAGAGCAACAGCAACGAATCATTGGCTTCGAATTGCTACACGTACTCCAACCATGACAAGAAATCAGTTCTCGGACCGGGCTATGAAGCAAAAAAGAGATAGGAAACATGAGAAAAGAAGAAAGCAGAGAATGTCATCGAACTTTCTTAGGATTGCAGCACCGGTGTCAACGAGCCATAAAACTTATACAAAGTTGTCCGACATAAAACCAATGAAGAACGAAAGGACAAATAGGCGTAGTACTTGCAAAGATTGTGTCAGTACAATAGCGTTGAAAAACAAAGACAGAACAACTATGGTCAAAGGAAAATACATGGAGACAAACTGGGGTGGCAAAATAGGAGGAAAGAAAAAGTATCAACCGGAACAGGCTTTGTTGATAGATAAATTCGATAGATTGGATAGTAGGAACGACGAGCATATTGTTGCGTTTGACGAGAATAATCCGTCGTTGCGCATTTTCGCAAAAGTTTCCAGAAAATTTGCCAAGCGACACCTTGCTACGAAGAATAATATCAAACTGTTAAGAAAGTTTGCTCCGGAAATTGTTGGATCCAAACCGACAGTTGCCAGAGGTCAGAAGCGCGGCAGTATCAACGATGATTATGCTATCATTGGAGTTAGACCAGAAAGATTGTCTTCCAACAATGGTGAGTACGTGTTCAAAAGTCATGTGAAACCAAACATGAAACTGGAGCTGGAACACACGACAGTGAGAATTGTGAAGCATATGCATCATAGTTTAACACACATCGAACCATTTGTTGAGGATGAAATGGATGTGTTGTCTCAGATTCTGACTCGTACGCAGCTCAATGCCATTGGGAAACAGGCATTAGCTTTTTCGATTGGTCGAAATTACCATTCTCGATGCCATGTTGATGATGACATGTATTATACTCGTTTAACAGTCATAGCTCCGTCGGGAGTGCATGCTGACGAAGTGATTTATTATTTTGTCTTCCCAACGTACCGCATCAAAGTGCCGTTGCGTTCTGGGGATACTCTGCTCTTTAATCCGTTAGTGTTTCATAGCTGTTCGAATCCCAAATACGAAGGGTGTTATATTATGAGCGCCTATGTATCGCGCAAAACTATACTAAGAAGTAATCCATTATAATAATAACTTGATACTCATGACAAAAAATTTATGACTGTACCGTACTAGTACTATACCGTCGAAAATACAGGAAAAGGGCATTTGGTGCAACGCCGTTGCAGAATATAGAAAAACGCTAAATAAACATGAGAAGGGGGGTATGATTGTACCATACTAGTATACAATCCAAAAAACGGGAAAAGGGCATTTGGTGCAACGCCGTTGCAGAATATAGAAAAACGGTAAATAAACATGAGAAGGGGGGTATGATTGTACCATACTAGTATACAATCCAAAAAACGGGAAAAGGGCATTTGGTGCAACGCCGTTGCAGAATATAGAAAAACGGTAAATAAACATGAGAAGGGGGGTATGATTGTACCATACTAGTATACAATCCAAAAAACGGGAAAAGGGCATTTGGTGCAACGCCGTTGCAGAATATAGAAAAACGGTAAATAAACATGAGAAGGGGGGTATGATTGTACCATACTAGTATACAATCCAAAAAACGGGAAAAGGGCATTTGGTGCAACGCCGTTGCAGAAAATAGATAAACGCAAATTACACATGAAAAGGTGGGTATGATTGTACTGTACTGGTATACCATCCAAAATACGGGAAAACGGCATTTTGTGCAACGCCGTTGCAGAAAATAGAAAAAGACAAAATATACAGGAAAAGGGTGGTACGACTGTACCGTACTAGTATACCATCCAAAACACGGGAAAAGGGCATTTGGTGCAACGCAGTTGCAGATAATAGAAAAACGCAAAATACACATGATAAGGGGGTATGATTGTATTATACTAGTATACCATCCAAAACACGGGAAAAGGGCATTTGGTGCAACGCCGTTACAGAAAATAAAAAAACGCAAAATACATCTGAGAAGGGGGGTATGATTGTACCATACTAGTATACAATCCAAAACACGGGAAAAGATAATAAACTTGTTCATTGAAGTCATGTGCTGTTTTCACCATCTCGTACTATTGATTGTAAATCCTTCTTTTCCAGTGAAGCCATTGTCTCGCGGAAATTAAACAACCATTGTTCACGATTACCCAGCACAAAATATTGGTCAGGACTACCATGGTTTCTAACAACGGCAGCTTCGGACTCAATGGCGTTGCAGTCGAACAAATACAATTTGTTCCGAAGCTCACCTAGCTTTACCAACGCATGATGGTGTTTTTTTCCTTTGTCCCTCTTGCTCGGTATGGGGTCTGCAGAAACAAAGCAACGAGCGACGGCATAATAACCATCGTGCACTAATTCGAAACCACTAACGGAGCTACCCACGGGGAACGGACCTTCGAGGTAAAGCAGGCACAGAATCTGACATGGATAAACTTTCAGTCCACGTCCATCAAGGAGGTCGAGTTGAAAATTAGCCCAATCGTACCATACATTGGACAATTGTCCAGAATCAGACTTAAACGATGGGTGGGCACGAAACAATAATTTCATCTCGCGAGATTGGTCATACCTCTTGTGCTCCGTGGTTCCAAAAACCTTGCTGCTGCCCACAGCCGGTAGGACCACGTCACAACAAAATTTGAGAACATCAGATGGAAACCAGGGTAAACTTGAGTTTTTTTTTTCATCCCACTTCATGTAAGGGAGACCATTCATCACACCAATCCAAAACGAAGACCCACCTGACCAACCACCCTCCTTAGGATGATTTGGTCCGGTTATGGGTCTATGTTCGAACAAATCAAATTCACGGTCAAGTCGATCAATAGTTCGATACTCCATCACTCGGTTGCAAGTTTGCTTGATAAGTGTGGACTTGTTTCGTTGAGTTCTCTTAGCAGGACCCTTCACTTCAGTTTTATGATTGCTCTCACTCGCGGCAGAGTCCCACCCAGTTGGAGGACCAAATAATCTCATGTACTGTGATAAATGAAAATACATGTGATTCTTCACAAGATTGTTACCCTCTCCCTTACTTCGTTGAAGATTGTTATTTATACAGTTAATGAAAAGAACAACCATTTTGTCCACATTCAAAACACCTTTCTTGTCTTGTTTGAAAACCTCGTCGAACGTTCCAGCATACTTTAGGAACTCTTCCATACCCAACAACAACTCAATGGCGTAAATACGTCGGTCAATTTCCTCTTCACACTTTCTGCTCTTGTTCTCGAGATTGGAAGGAGTCTTTCGAGACAACAACAATTGACGACCTCCAGCAGACAGAAGTGACAGCATCTGAATATAAAGCATTCCAATGTACTGGTTACCCTCCTTCTTCGCTGTATGTATTGATTCTGAAAAATTGGTTCGTGGGAAGTCACGATCGGATTGCCTCTGGACAGCACCACCGTAGTAACTGGCTAACCTTTCCATCTCACCAAGAAGCCGCTGGTTATTGCCTAAAAAGTCCTCGCGGAACGTCTCTGCTGCACGCTTTGCGCAACCAAGTTGGTGCATATGGAGTCTCTCTCCGGGAGACGCTAGATGAATATTATGTGGGTTTTCCCCAAAATCAAGATCATAAAAAGCGTTGCCGTTATGTACACCATGGTGAGAAATGTTTTTGAAATACTGTTCAACATTCACTCCTTCGCCAACCATTGGAGCAGTAAAATCAGATATGTTCCAGAGCCGAATGGATTGGTACTCTTCCCCATTTTGGTGCTTAGACACTTGCATGTTACCAGTTTCAACTGAAACAGGAACCTTCAAAACATTCACACGAGCGTTAATACCAAGTGCTCTGGGACAATTGCAATGCCTACAGATCATCTTTGAATTCGATGTTTGATAATGACCACAAAGTTGGTCGTGCTGGGGAGTATCACCTATGAAATAAGCAACCGCAAATTTCATTCGAACCGACCATTTCTTCTTGTTCCACGGCAAATTAGACCATTCAATACCATCCGTTTGGTTGCAGGCATCTTTCAAAGATGAAAGAGCAAAACGAAGGCCAGAGTGAAGATTGTTCACATTGTCAATTGATTCGGCACCTTTATCGCCGGGACATGTTGGGTGATAGTATATAGCCTCCCACGCATCCGGCCGGGAGTTTCGAGTTAGGGTGTTGAATATGCCAAGAGTCATGTTCAGTGGGGTAAGAGTGGTTTGACCACTATTGTCAATTGCAATTCCATCCATGTAGAGAATAATAGGAACCAGAATTTCATTCGATCCAGATTTGCATCTCTTCTCCCAAGTGTTGATCCACCATTCACCGTGATGCAGTTCGTCAATATCAATATTCCCTTGAAGTTCTGGATAACGGACGGGTAAGGTGGGGTCTTCAGCATGGGGGAATGACAGATTATCTTCCTTCACCAAAGTCACATTTGTTAATAGGGAATGAAGTGCTTTTTGGAACGACCGGACGTAGATTTGTTTGCGACTGGAAACATCAGCATTCTGTGATTTCTTAGAACACCAGTCAATAAGATGAGGTTCAAACCCATCGCCTTTTATTTCAGGCACAGTTGCGGAAATCTCCTTCATAACACTTGCCCTGGTCTTTATGAGATTGCCTTTAGTCCATGAAAATAAATTAAGCCGCTCCGATTCAATAGCCCATTCATACAATTCCTTCTCGGCAACTAAGGGTATGCTATGGTTCCGCATGATTTTCATTAACTTGATCTTGACCTTCAATTCGTCAGATATGTTCCTCCCTACATTGGGTGTCGTAATTAATAGCGTGTTTGAAGCACGATGGGAATCGTCAACATCAATGTTGATGCCTTCTTCATCATTGACAATCAAAGAGTGGGGGGCCTCTATGATCTCACTTCCTTCTTCCTCATCGTCATTGTTAGGAAAGAAAAAATTGTCATCGGAGACAGAATCATTGTCATCGTCTATGTTTGATAATTCCTGACCAATCAAGGCACGCCCAATCGATTCGACAGAAGGGTCATACATAACTTGATTGTCAAGCACCTCTGGTAATGCGCCGTCACTACTCTGTGGACCGTTACGGGTGTTCGTTAGACCTAATTGTTGACTAACATCCTCAAGCTTCTTCCTCTTTTTTCTAATGAATACGCAAGATGCAAAATCTACTATCCCCGAAGATTGCGTGAAATAAGAATAGCATGATGCGTCATTCACAATATGGTTCCGAAGACCGGGAGAAACAACTACTCCCGTTTTCTTTCTTCGTCGCGCTGTAAACAAGGGGGGTTTCTTCTTCTTGGTAACCTTCTGCTTTCCGTAACCAGTAGTGATCAGAGGAGAGTCCCGGTAGCAACGTAAACAATATACCTGATATTTAGGTATCGTCACCATCGTTAGTACGATAGCCAGTAATAACAATAGAAATGAGGAAACGATTGAGATTGAAAAATTGCGACCATGCACTGTTTGTTTCAGGCATAAAATTCAGTAACATGCCACTACTTTGGAAACAGATGCCAGTGGGGTAGGAAAATGAAATGTGCATAAAAATATTATGAGTTCGACATTAATTTTAATAAATAGGGTGAAATTACAAAGGGGGACCAGTGGAGTTCGACCCAAATATGCGCGTGATTCTGAAATAACCCTGAATCTCGTTTGTGTGACGTACAAATCCAGTACTGGAAACAGACTCCCAAAAGGAATAAAGAGTCACTACCTCCACGAGGACAACCCATCACAGTCAAGCAAGAAATATGCAAGGCCAATTCACATGTGCAACCCGTTCACCCTAGTCAATGAAGTCACTGCTACTGATGGCACAATTGGATTTTCTCGTCCAGTTAGTTGCCTTGTGTTAAAAAGTTGCCTTGTGTTAAAAATTATGCCAAAAATTTGCACAAATTGGTTTGGATTTCAGAACCATTGGATTCTTAGGAGACACAACTTTTGGTTCACAATAGCTCGTACCACTGCTAACTAAGCGCATGGTCTTCTAGAGCAGATTAACAGCTTTCAAATGGTATCTTAGTTAAGATGATCCATTGGATAGTTTGTGAGCAATCACTACTAGTTATTTACACCAAATTGGAAAACCCACAATATGTGGGGATTGTTGAGTTGCCGTAGTGCAACAATAGACAGGATCAGTTTAGAACAGTAGTACTTGTTCTAGTAGTAGATAGGATCAATATTCTTATAGCTCCAACAGAGATTTTTTTGCCCCACTTGTTGTGACACTACTACTAGTACTAGTACTAGTACTAGCCAGTAATAGTGTGGTTTGCTCCTAGTAGTGTAGGAGTTAATGCATTCTGCTATTTGGTTCCTGAATATCATGTTGTTGTTGTTGTTGTTGTTGTTATTGCATCCAAATTTTCAATAGGAGCACCAGGAACTTCTTCCTCTTCTTGTTGGCCAACCTACTACTTATGCATTTCTTACAACTTGTTTTGCGCTCAATAGTCAGACTAAAGTTCAAGGATGTTGTCATCCTTGGTCAATTGAAAAATCTGAACACATTTCAGGCAAAGGAGGGTTGGGAAGAAGAAATGGCTCAGTCATACACATGGCCGTTCCGGCAGGGTCGGGCAGACGGTGCAAGAAGTTCGAGTAAGTCACTTGTGCGTACGAGTACCATACGTCGGAAATACCACAATTGTGGTATTTAGCCTGGGACTACTGTGGCACGTAAGTAGAAACCGGTACGCTTAATGGTACATACCTCTAATGACTATTTCTGCTGTTTTTTCTCTGTAGAAATCATGTCGTACCCCTAAAAAAACATGTGTACCGGTCGAATTTCCATACACAGTATTGTTGCATTTTTAGTGGTATAAGACTCCGTGTAACTCTTAAGGAAATACCACATATACCACAAGTACTTTAGATGACTGTTGTTCCTTACTCTGTTTCTTTCTAAGAAAACTCCCCAGAGGTGCTTCAAAAAACTCGCTAAAATTGCTCACTTGAATATTGATCGAAATACCAAATACGGTACAAATATCACCGAATCCAATACCAAATACGGTATGACGCCCAGCAATCAACCACCACCAAACCAAACAATAACAGGAGATGGTGACTACCGACGCTGCAAACCTAGCGCTTATGGAAGCGGATGCTGAGCAGCAAGATGAAGAGCAAGAGCAAACCACCAGAGGAGGACGAGGACGAGGATGAGGACGAGGACAAGGACAAGGACAAGGACAAGGACGGGTACGAGGATCGACTGGAGGAACAACAAGAGGAGGACAATCGACTGGAGGAAGAGGACGCGGATCGACTGGAGCAGGAAGAGGACGTGGATCGACTGGAGGAAGAGGACGAGGACTAGCAGCTTTGCGTGTCCAAGCAGCAGCCGCGCAAGCAGCAGCCGCACAAGCAGCAGCTGCGCAAGCAGCAGCCGCACAAGCAGCAGCAGCACACGAATCAGCAACAGCACGAGCAGCAGCCATAGCAGCTGAAACAGCTTGGGCTGGACGGATCCCTGGAGCAGCAGCAGCAGCAACAACAACAACGACGTGATCTACTCCAAGACCCAACCGTATCATGCCAATCACTGAAAACTCAATCAATGCCCCAACCCAGCTAAAGAGATACTACTCTATCTTTTGCAACTTCATGGAGCACAAGGCAGGTCACGAATTTGCTGATGACAAAGTATTTATGATTGAGGAGAAAGCAGCAGTGACACCAGAGGATGTGTACAAATTCATGGCGTTGAAAGCATATGGAGTAGAGAATCCTACTGGCAATGACAATCCAACCTTTGCGAGATCTTCAACTTTGGTGTACTACAAGAAAGCTATCTCCCAATTCATGGCATCCCAATCAGCATGGTGCGAAGCAACTCTCAGGGGGAATCCAACAAAATCGTGGAATGTTAATAATCTTATCAAAGCTGTTAACAAGAAAGAAACTAGAGGCAGTGGAGTGCCAAGCTGCGCTGATCGGGAGTGTACTTCTGAAGAGTTTATGCAAATAGTGGACATGATTTTCACCCAATCAGGACAGCTGATGGAAAATCTTTGTCACCAGGCAATGCTAAAGTTCCAGCTTCATCTATTGCTAGAATGGATGACACGGCACATGTGCAGAAGAAGAACTTGCAAAAGAGCCTACGATTCCCACAGTATCTTTGTATCAGATTGAAATGGTGTAAGAATGTTCAAGATGAAAGGAACTGTCCTCAGCAGCTACTAATTGGATCAATGAATTCAAAGTATTGTGTTTTGGTTGGGCTGGCTGTGTTCCTAGAAAAATGGCTTGCTTCGGGGGAAGGCATTACCAGTCAGTGGCTATTCAGTGATGGCACAACAAATGCTAATGATCCAGAAGATTTGCAGGCTGAGGAAGCGTGCCGCCAGAAACACGCATATGCAAACGCAGTGTCAGCCTGTATTAAGAGTTCTGTGTTCGAACGCGAAGGACCAGGTAAATTAGGAACACACTCTATTCGAAAGTATGGTACCAGCAAAGCCCGAATGTCAGGGGCCAGATATGAGGATGTAGATTGTCGCGCAAGATGGAAGAATCCCAATATGCAAGGGAGATACACAGCAGTTCAATTGGATTGGCCTGATATCACGGCAGCTGTGAAGCTTTGTGGCGGAGGCCCCTGTATTTACAAAGCAGTGGAGGGCAGTGGTGTGACAAACGATTGGCTAGGGAGTGATGTTGTGCCAGCAATCAAGGCCCAGTTTGGTCCTGGAGTTGCTAGGGTTCTTGAGCTGGCATTGCTGTGGGCAACGTTTGATGCGCATGCAGCAGATTTGGTCTCTCTGGATATCAGACACCAAGTCACAGCAAAGTACATCCAACTTGAAGCTGGGCTTGAGGATGGGGTGAATCCAGTAAAGAAGGTGATGATCTTTGCATCAGAGCATGGAGGGTGTGTTAGCCTTGATGAGATAGAGGATAACATGGATGATTTGATGACGCGGTCTGGACAGCAGTGGAGAAACAGTATCTATGCCAAGCTGTCCTCTAATCAGGTAGAACTTGGGGAGCTGAGGAACTTTGTCATCAGTAACATGGCTCAGCTGAGCCGGCAGAATAGAACAATCGAAAGGCTTATCCGTCACCTAGCTGCAGCTCCAGCGCGTCGAGTTGGAGGGGTAGTAACCCTTGGCGGTCAGCCAACTCGGCTTGGTACTCCCCATGTGCAGCCCCCAGCATTGCTTGGAGACTGTCCAAGGTCCCTTGCTGTGCTCTGGGATGAGTATGTGAATGGAATAGGAGGGAAGAAGCCTGCAAGGGAGTTTAGCCGGCATGAGCGCGGCGTCAATAGATACAAGTACACACGGCGACTTGTTGTTTGGAGGGTGATTCAAAAGCTCTTGGATCGGGGGCTCAATCTTGCAACAGCAATCAGTCGGATTCACTCTGTGTATGGAAATGTATCAGTGACTCAGATCATCAACCAGCTTCGAAAGGATGAAGGTCGTGGAGGGAATAACAGGCTGTATCGGTAGGCGTTGGTGGTGTTCATTGGCATTGGCGGCGGCGGCGTTTGGTTTATTGTTGTGTGTTGGTGTGTGATGGCGTCGTTGATCTTGCTGGAGAGCAAACCCACCTTCTTGTTGTTGCTAGGGGGGATTTTCCCTGTAGATTTTAGTGCAGTGTAACACGTTGGTTGGCACCTAAGTCCAATTGTAATGAAGCTCGCCCTGCTTGCTCTTCTTTGTATCGATCCATTGTCATTGTTGTCATCTAGTTGTTCTTTGTCTCGTATCTTGTTTGATTTGATAGCCATTCGATTGCCATTCGATTACCATTCCAGGTCAGCAAATCAGTAGAGGAACATGATGGTGTTCGAATGTGGTAGTATTTGTACATGTCCACCCTCATCTTCCCTTCCATTGGAGGGGAAACTGATGGGTCGGAGAAGGGTCGTCGACATTGACGACGTATCTTTGTGTGTTATTTGCAGTAGAATTGCCGTTTGAATACCCTTCTGGATTGAAAACCAAGTAGCGGAATGTGTAGGTATTTGAATTGGTGTCATTTTGTACTATTTGTATGGTGGCGGACCTTCATACTAGTCTGTTCTATGGAAGGAGAAACAGAAGGGTCGGTCGTCGCAAAATAATGGAAATTAATGAACGACATTGGTGATTTCGATGATCGGACTTCCCATAAAAAAATTGTCTTAGTGAGTTTTTTGGTGTGTTTTCAGGGTCTTTTGTCTTGTTCTTTTTTTGAAGGGACTTCAGTGTGCGGAGCACACATATGTTTATTTACTGTAGACTTGTACATGGTTTTGGTACTGGGTATTTATTGTGGTATTTTTATCTTGTAGTACACTCACCGTATCTTATGCAGTACGAGTACGAATCCATTACTTGTATTTTTGTGTGTGCTTCGAAAAAAAGAGCCTCTTTTCATGGCCTTCCTCTCTACGTCCATTTCAGTACTTGGATAACTAACTGTCGAGACGCGAGTACTCGTACCAGATACGGTAGGTTTCTAGTAGTAATAAAAAGATCAAGCTCCGTGTCATCGTGCAGCTGCTCGCTCCATCGTTTTGAGAGATCTTGTTGGTGGATCTTGATGGATATTTTCTGTTTTTCTCCGTTCTCGGTCATCCTCTTTGCATGCGCTCACTCACTCGCTCACTCACTCACGCATTCATTCACACGGATCGTTGGATTACTGGAACAAGAAGGCGAACACTCGTCTCTCAATTTTCTTCGATTCATTTCGATTCGTTGCATTTTATGTCAATTCAAACAATTCAATTCATCATTTCGTTTCATTTCATTTCCATTCGACACATCAAATCCTACAATAGTAAACATGCAGGTAAGCGCTATGGCATACGGTCTCTTTGCGATTCTATTGTTGCTGCGGCCCGTGGAGGGAATGATCCGTAGAAAACCGTTCCCGGAGTCATCGGTGGGCGAACACTCGCGACTTTTTGCAACAGGAGCTGGCGCAGTTTCCCCCGGCAGAGCCCTGTCGAATCAACCATCTCTGGTGCGTTGTGAAGTAGTGCATGTCATGTCACGAAGAACAACAGTCCCGATGCCATCGGGACGATTGCGTTCTCCGGGGCACCCGCCTTCCCCTGGAATGACATTGTATCGCATCGCATCGCATTGCATTGCAAAACTCATCGATCCCAATTCATTGGCGTTTTGTGTGTTTTGTTTGCTTTGTTGTTTCATTTCATTTCCTTTCGTTCGGTTCCGTAGATCTTCGTAAAGACCCTGACCGGAAAGACCATCACCTTGGATGTGGAACCCTCGGACACCATCGATAATGTCAAAACCAAGATCCAAGACAAGGAGGGAATCCCCCCCGATCAACAACGTCTCATCTTTGCTGGAAAGCAGCTGGAGGACGGTCGTACCCTGAGCGATTATAACATCCAGAAGGAATCTACCCTGCACCTGGTTCTTCGCCTGCGAGGAGGACACTGCCAGGTTCCCTGCGGAATCTTTGACGACCCTGCAATGGTCGACGAATTGAAGCAGCACGCGGCGACCATCCGAAAAGCTATGGTGCAGTCCAAGGAACTGCACGCCGATGGATGCCTTCAATCGATGAACCAGTTGGTTCGGTGGATCAACACAAAGGAAGAACACTGCTCCAAGATCATCACCGTTATTGCCGAATACTGCCTCTGCCAGAGGGTCAAGAAGGACGTCTTTTCGTGCGACAAAGACTACATCGACGCCCTCAAGGCCCACCACGCCGTCATGCAAGCGGCGATGAAGGCCAAGCAGACCATGGACACCGCCGGGGCCGATGCACTGGACCACGCGCTTGTCGACTTTGCCAAGATGTATACCAAGGAATAGATTTAGACCCGGCCGTCCGAAACGAATCGTTGGGGAGAAAAACGAACTCGAGCACGGAGGAATGGTTCTTCGGTTCGTTGATCCGAACTCTCCCGTGACAGAATGAATCGAGTCGACGATAACAGTTTTTGTTATAGAGTAGATCTCTGTATTTTACCACGTGTAGTAATCGAATGGAAATTTTACTCGAACGACTCCAGATTGTTAGGTGTATGTTAGCTGTAGATGGCTTCGCTAATTCTATGTATGTGTCCGACGTAGAGCGGTACCATTCCGACAATAACTTTTGCCGGATGGTAAGTACGGAACTACAACATCCCCTGCAGCGTCCTCATTCCCAGTCTCTGGTGGGTTGTCGCCCAGCACCAATTGACACGGCACGGCACGGCACTCCGACTTCAGCCCAAAGCCTTTCAAAATCCCAATTGTCGCGGCCGGAGGTTTAAGGATTAGCTCCGTCGAAAATCTGCCGGTGAAGCACTGTAGAAACCTATTTACAATCATTGCTACCGCGCAGGACACTTCAAACCCAAATTGGTGCTTTCCGGGTCCCGTCGAATCCAACCACATGGTATCATAATATCATACATCCCGAACGAGAAACTTCTGGCACCATTCCGTCGTCGCTAGATGCCCCATTCGAACCTAACCTAAGGAACTCTAGTAGTATAGGGCACTAAACGGTCACACGTGCATGCCATGTCATGCCGGGATTGGGACTGGACGAACGAGAAACACAATCCGAGCATCGAAAGACGATTCTAGGAAACCCTTGCTCGCTTTGGAAGCACCGATCCCTCGATGCTTTGAACGATGGCGGGGAATCCACAAACGTTTACTGGATCATTATCATTCAAACCCATCGCCAGACGAAAAGCGACGGATTTCGCAACGGTCGTTCAAGGCGGGACCTTTGGGGCGATAATGATGAAGGAAGGCAATTCTAGATGTGGCAGCACAATAGGAACTGCCACAGGAAATTCATTCCATCTTCTTTCGCCATTACCATAGCGTATTATTCTAATAATGCGATTCACACGAGGTCGTCGTTCTTGACGAAACAAAAAGGAGGCTCACCGACGCATTTCCTGGCGGTTGATGATGAACACTCGACCGCCAAGCGCTTCAAACAAGCACCGCACGAGACAGAGCTGGGAATGGTTGCCGCGCAATGGAGGTAATCCAGAATCGTGGGTGGATCGATGTGTCCAATACGTGGGGGTCAAAGAAATTTCCAGTTTTGGCTACAAGAAAATCTGCAGCACCAATCTCCCAAGAGCATCGATTTTTTCGTATCTCCTTAGGGATTGGAGGAATCCAGTCGGTCAAGACGAAGGAACACACAAAGAGAAAACGAAGGTTGTTTGCTTATAGACGCTGTGCAAGTATTCCTTATTTCCAGTAGCAATGCTTCAACAATTTCCTGGTACAGTATTATGGATTCTGTGCGGTTGCTTTTCGCATCTACCCTCGATGGCATGTTGCAGCCGTAAGCGACACGGAAAGAAAATGTGAGAAAAAGTAAGGATTACTCGTACTTCTAACACCCGTACGACTCAGGAGGTTCCGGTGTTTTTCTTTCCTTCCTCCGCAGATTTTTGGTAGCGGAGAACTCGAATACATCCCTAAAGGCTTTTGGCAAAAAAATTAGAGAAGCATTCTTCGTCGCATCAACAACGTCGTCAGAATACCGTAATTGGTTTTTAACCACAAAAGGAAGCTATCGTACACGTGGAGTTCGACGACGACAGAATCACTTTTCTTCGTGCTCTCATGAGTGTGCCGTCACAAGTAACGTACCTCTCCGGCGGTAGTACGGTACGAGTAGTCCTACATACCGGTACTCGTACATACCAGTGGTAACATAACGCATCGGGTACGAGTACTCGTACTCGTAATGTTGTTGCTTATTTTTTCTACAAACCATTATTTCCCCAATCGTTGGTGACCACGTACTTTCCAGGGGGACACGCGGACGACGACCGAACGCTCGAAGAATTCACACACGCGCGCAAACCCCGTGAAACGCAGCCCGAGATTTTGAAATAGACAGACGTGAAAATGCAATGCCATCGGTGCGATAAGTTTCGACTTCCACCGTCTACGGTACGTTGTTTCCGCGATGGGGGGCATCCATCAATCGGTTTTCTTCGCCACCAACGAAAAAACTGTGTGCAGAAGATCACAATAATATCTTTCGTTTAAAATATTATTTGAAAGAAGACGACCACCAAGATGATTTTCAGATCATCTGTATTTTTGCTCCTCCTTCCGGCCGTGTCTGGGTTCACGGCACCCAAGACAACGATCTCCTCCTCCGCGTTGGATGCCGGGAGAACTCTGTACGACAAGATCTTCGATGATCACACCGTGACCGAGGCCGATGGATCTACTCTCCTGTAGTAAGTTTTTTCGAAGTTTTTACTTTTCACGATTGGCAACTCTTTTCTTTTCCGATGTGATTTTGCATAAGACCCTTGTGAACGAGAGTCCTTTGCTACCTTGGCTCGTTCTGTTGTATGGAAACATCTATTTTATTTTCATGGAACCACCTTTCGATGCATCTTATCTCACATCTCACGTCGTCACTTTTATTTCTTTTTGACCGTCGCCCGTTTCTGCAAACAGCATCGACAGACACTTGGTGCACGAAGTGACATCCCCACAGGCCTTCGAGGGTCTCCGCCTGGCAAACCGTGGTGTTCGCCGTCCCGATTGCACACTCCTTACCGTGGATCACAACGTCCCCACCGAAGACAGACAGGAACTCAAGGACGTCGAAAGTTTCATCTCGGAAATCAACTCTCGTACCCAGGTTCTCGAATTGGAAAAGAATGTCGAGAGATTCGGCCTTAAATATTTCGGAATGGAAGATGAGAGACAGGGAATCGTGCACATCATCGGTCCGGAACAGGGATTTACTCTTCCCGGAACGACCTGCGTCTGTGGAGATAGCCACACCGCCACCCACGGTGCCTTTGGTGCCCTTGCGTTTGGAATCGGAACCAGTGAGGTCGAACACGTTCTGGCCACATCGACCCTTCCCCAGGTCAAGGGTAAGAATTTTTTGATTAAGATCGATGGAGAGCTCGACGAGGCAGTTACATCCAAAGATATCATTCTCCACATTTGCGGTGTCATCGGAACTGCTGGAGGTACCGGAAGTGTCATTGAATTTGCCGGAAGTGCCATCCGATCCTTGTCCATGGAATCCCGTATGAGTATTTCCAACATGGCCATCGAGGCCGGTGCCAGAGCCGGACTCATCGCGCCCGATGAGATCACATTTGACTACCTAAAAGGACGTCCCATGTCTCCTTCCGACGAGGATTGGGATACCGCGGTCGAATACTGGAAGAGTCTCTGCTCCGACGAGGATGCCGTTTATGATCAGGTTGTGGAGATCAAGGCAGAAGACATCGCCCCCACCGTTACCTGGGGAACTTCTCCCCAAGATGTTGCACCAATCACCGGTAAGGTCCCAGACCCCGAGGAAGCACCCGACGCTGCCCGCAAAGCGGCAATGGAGCGATCCCTCAACTACATCGGACTCGAGGGCAACCAGGCTCTCAAAGGCGTCAAAATCGACAAGGCCTTTATCGGATCTTGTACCAACGGCAGAATCGAAGATATCCGTGCGGTTGCCGCGATTGCTACGGGACGCAAGGTTGCCGAAGGAATCCACGCATACGTCGTTCCCGGATCCGGTCTCGTGAAGAAGCAGGCCGAAGACGAGGGTTTGGACAAGATCTTGATCGAAGCCGGTTTCGACTGGCGCGAACCCGGATGTTCCATGTGCCTCGCTATGAATGACGATAAGCTCAAGCCCCAGGAACGATGCGCATCGACTTCCAACCGTAACTTCGAGGGACGACAAGGTGGAGGTGGCCGTACCCATTTGCTTTCCCCTGCCATGTCGGCGGCCGCTGCCATTGCCGGGTCCCTCGCGGATGTTCGCGACTACCCTTACCTAGGAGATCCCGATAAGGATCCTCGCAAGACCGATACCAACAACCGCGGATCCAGAGTCTTCACGACCGAAAAGTTCGTCTCCCCCGGTCCCGTTATCGACCCACCTCCTCCATACATGAAGGACATGACCGGAGATGCCGAGATCGCTCCCGGACTTCCCAAATTCGAAGTGCTCAAGGGCAAGGTGAGTTTGCATACAATTTATCAAAGTTGAACGGATTGTCGTGCACAATCCGTGTCGTTCTTTTTTTACACGACCGATATTAACAGTGTTTTCAATTCATCCGTGATTTGATTTGATGTGATGCAGTCCGCACCTCTGGACATTCAAAACATTGACACCGATATGATCATTCCTAAAGAATTTTTGAAAACAATCAAGCGTGCCGGACTTGGATTCGCTGCCTTTGCCGAGCTTCGATACCATAACGCCGACGAGGTTGCTACCTTGGGAGAGGACGTTGCAAAGAAAAACGACGACTTCATCCTCAACAAACCAGAGTACAAGGGCACGTCAATTTTGATCGCCGGTGACAACTTCGGATGCGGGTCTTCTCGGGAACACGCTCCGTGGTCGATTAACGACATGGGCATCCGATGCATCATCTCGACATCGTTCGCAGATATTTTCTACAACAATTGTTTCAACAACGGAATGCTTCCTTTGACTTTGACCCGCGAAGAAGTTGAGGTTCTGTTGAAGGATTCCGAAGACCCTGACAATGAATTGACGGTCGATCTTGCGAACCAAAAGGTCATTCGTTCGAACGGTGAATCATTTGAGTTCGAGATCGATCCTTTCCGAAAAATGTGTCTCCTCAACGGACTCGACAAGATTGGTCTCACGCTCGAGAAGGTTGACAAGATCGCAGAATTCGAGACAAAGAGAACTGCACAATACCCGTGGTTGGATGGAGCAAGCATGAGGGTGCCCGACAAGGTCAAAATGCACGAGAAGGCCCCCATTTGGGCCAACTAGGTATTACATTAGTTTTGATAATTTTACAAATCAGGATATTTTGTCGTACTGCTACATTTTACGAAGCGAAAAACAGCCGTTATTTCAGAATTAAGGTTTGAACGTAGATGCGTTTTTCAGTTTGGCCGTGAATACGGTGACTTTAGAAACGAGGAGATCATCCTAGGACTATGATGAACACAAGTACGAGAGAAGTAAGAGCACCTACCGATAGGTTTCTTAGGATTTCACCTACGTGTAACTTTTTTTCCAACAAGTTGTTGCCCTGGATTACTGGAAATTCATGACGATGCATTTGACACGATCCCTGCTTTGTCAGGTGTCTACTCTGCTCTCTTTCCTTGAGCTTCTTGCACCAGCACTCTTTATGGTCTATGTAATGATTCTCATGCACTGGAAAAGGGGGTATTTTTTTCGTTGTTCAATGTTTTAATATCAATCATCTACATGGGCAAAAGTCGTCACATAAACGATGCTCGTGCTTTCGTAATATTCGTGCGATGTTTTAAAATATTCCGCAACATTTTGTTGCGCGCACAATAAATAATTCTCTACCTATTTTTGCACGCAACAATTTCAAGTAGGTCTATTTTCGCCACCGTTTTTTCCAGCCCCTTTTCATGCTTGCTTCAGAATCTTTCTATTCTACAATTTTGTTTTATTTATTCGCCATTCAATTTTTGTTTTTTCCACACGAAACTCGTCATGTTTTGTAATAATATCCTCTATGTACACTGATATTGTTGTAGCGTTGATACAAATTTCTTAACAAATATACAAGCTTCTTGATAACCAGCAATGTATTCTGTTATGTTGCTTTCACAATACTCACACTACATTTATCGAATATCAAATTCCAACAACCATATTTTTGTACTAATAAGAAAATATTTTATCCGCATTTGCAATACTCTCCGACATTTTACAATATTCACGCTACGCTTATCAAATACGGAAATACAACAAACATATTTTGTAACAAATACGAAAGTATTTTATCAGCCTTTGAAATTATCTTGTTTATTGTATTATATTCGAACAGAAGACCCGGAACAATATTGTGCTAACCATAAAATAATAATGAACTAGCCGTTCTACTATTGATGTTGATATCATCAATTACTCTTGTTCGTTTTTATTGTATTCCATGCAAAATTTGTAGTCCTCATCATCTTCGCCAAGAATCTCAACCAAGGTACGTTTTCGCTTCCGTGTTTTTCCCTCTTTGTTCTCCTCCTTATCTTGTTGTTTACGATTGCCATTTTGCTTTTGGTACATTTTAAGTATTTCCGTCTCTAATTCTTTTGACTGTTGTTCCTCCCTTCGTTCTTCTAATTCACTTACTAGGTATTCGTAAAGATCTTGTCCCTCGTTACTCCACCCCTCCTTATTTCCAGACTTACCGTCAGTGAATTTTTTTCTCAACCTCGTGCCCTTTGTTGTGTTTATCCACGAGTCGTAGTCGTTGTAAAGGAAAAGCAATGCAAAAGCTTCATCGCTTGGGGTGAAAATGTTACTGATTGTCATTCTGACTGATTTTCTTTTGAAGTCTGTCTGTTTTGGTGACACCGCTCCAAGAATTCTTTTCATGAAGTATTTGAATTCTGGTGAATTTTTCTGCCGATAGTCTTCGTGCAATTGGTACCTATTTTCTGAGTTAACATCTTGTGTGTCTGTGATTAGAACCGTTCCTGGGAAACTATCTGGTATCTGGTTGTTTCTTTTATCGTCTACGTGTCAGTGTTAATACGACCAAAATGTTAGAATGGCTTATGAACGATTGCATGCCGGCAATCATTTTCTTGTTCGTTGCATACCTTTGTAGTTTTTCCTGGCAAGAGTTTGAGCATTGTGCCTACACGCAGTCACTGCTCGGCAATAAATTCCACTCCACTTTTGGTCTTTTATATCGATCGTATTTGGTATTTCATTGTTATTTGCTTGTTTTACAATTTTGAATATCGTCGCCTTCACGAATGTAATCTCTGGCGGGAATTTAAATTTCCTGAATGCTTTTTCTTTGACGTGTTTGACAATGTTGTTTTCCAAGTTATCGTTATCGGATTCTTTTGTTGTCTGTAGAATATTTCTGTTGCTACTGTTGGTGGTTCTATATGTTTGGCTATCGTTTGTGTTTGTTCGGTCACTTCCCGATACACTGCTGTTTGGGCTGTTTGTGTTATTGGTAACAAAGGTTTTAACTGTCACCGGACTGCAACTAGTACTCAGTTCCACCATTATTTTTTTGTTAACTCGTGCACCTCAACTTACCGTTTTTACCTTTGATTGATTTGGCGCGCTATTTTTATGATAATAATGTTGTTTGTAGGAATTGTTTGGTAATTTTTTTTCATTCCTACTGTACACACTGTAAGCTCTTGATTTACTGTCTCCAAGGAATAGCTGTATTTCAACTAATTGTACTATCTGTGAGTGTTGTTCTTGTACTGTCGCCTGCCTGTCTTATTTTTGAGCGTGCCGTGATATTCTGGAATGTGGAGTCCTCAAAATTTTGGCGCGGACCACAATCCGTAGGTTCCACTGAGGGTAATCGTACGTAGCCCAAGCATTGATTCTCGTACCTTTTGTCTTTTCATTTTCTGCAACGGTGTTGCAAGAAAAGCCCTTTTTGTTGTTTTGTTATTTTCTATGGAGTACATTTTTTGAATGTACCGACGTCTTTTTGTACTAGTCCATCAAAAACAGACTAACTTTAAGTAGTGTAACTTTCCTCGTCAGGATATGATTGGTTCTTGATATAGATGTTAACGTGTCCAGTGGATCGATTCCTCCGTAGAGATGTGGTGTACAAAGGGTAGTCTCCGTAATTTTTGGTTATTGTTTTTTGATTTTTGTATGAACAAGTAACCAAAAAAGTATTTCTCAGTTACTTTTTGAGTGCAAAAGTGTGTTATTTTCTGAAATGTTTGGATGAATATTCCTCATAGTACTATGGATTGGGGAGACTATGAAACAATATTGACAAGTCTCACGCTGATACTTTAGTCATTATGAATTTTATAATAATGTTTGTCCCTGGCCATGCATGTACCAAAATAGTGATTCCTACTCAGTTTTTGAGTGCAAATGTGTGGCATTGACTGCAATTTCAGGATGAATAGTGTTCATACTATGGATGGGGTACACTACAAAACAAACTGGACAAGAAAAAGGCTGACACTTTAGTCAGTATGAATTTTAGAATAATTTTTGTCCCCCCTGGACATGCATGTACCAAAATAGTGATTCCTAGTCAGTTTTAGAGTGCAAATGTGTGACATTGGCTGCAATTTCAGGATGAATATTGCTCATACTATGGATGGGGTAGACTATGAAACAAACTGGACAAGAAACAGGCTGATACTTAGGTCAGTATGAATTTTAGAATAATGTTTGTCCCTGGACATGCATGTACCAAAATAGTGAGTCCTAGTCAGTTTTAGAGTGCAAATGTGTGGCATTGACTGCAATTTCAGGATGAATAGTGCTCATACTATGGATGGGGTAGACTATGAAACAAACCAGACAAGAAACAGGCTGATACTTAGGTCAGTATGAATTTTAGAATAATGTTTGTCCCTGGACATGCATGTACCAAAATATTGAGTCCTAGTCAGTTTTAGAGTGCAAATGTGTGGCATTGACTGCAATTTCAGGATGAATATTGCTCATACTATGGATTGGGGAGACTATGAAACAAACTGGACAAGAAACAGGCTGATACTTAGGTCAGTATGAATTTTAGAATAATGTTTGTCCCTGGACATGCATGTACCAAAATAGTGAGTCCTAGTCAGTTTTGAGTGCAAATGTGTGGCATTGACTGCAATTTCAGGATGAATATTGCTCATACTATGGATTGGGGAGACTATGAAACAAACCGGACAAGAAACAGGCTGATACTTTAGTCAGTATGAATTTTAGAATAATGTTTGTCCCTGGACATGCATGTACCAAAATAGTGAGTCCTAGTCAGTTTTAGAGTGCAAATGTGTGGCATTGACTGCAATTTCAGGACGAATATTGCTCATACTATGGATTGGGGAGACTATGAAACAAACTGGACAAGAAACAGGCTGATACTTTAGTCAGTATGAATTTTAGAATAATGTTTGTCCCTGGACATGCATGTACCAAAATAGTGAGTCCTAGTCAGTTTTGAGTGTAAATGTGTGGCATTGACTGCAATTTCAGGATGAATATTGCTCATACTATGGATTGGGGAGACTATGAAACAAACCAGACAAGAAACAGGCTGATACTTTAGTCAGTATGAATTTTAGAATAATGTTTGTCCCTGGACATGCATGTACCAAAATAGTGAGTCCTAGTCAGTTTTGAGTGTAAATGTGTGGCATTGACTGCAATTTCAGGATGAATATTGCTCATACTATGGATTGGGGAGACTATGAAACAAACCGGACAAGAAACAGGCTGATACTTTAGTCAGTATGAATTTTAGAATAATGTTTGTCCCTGGACATGCATGTACCAAAATAGTGAGTCCTAGTCAGTTTTGAGTGTAAATGTGTGGCATTGACTGCAATTTCAGGACGAATATTGCTCATACTATGGATTGGGGAGACTATGAAACAAACTGGACAAGAAACAGGCTGATACTCAGGTCAGTATGAATTTTAGAATAATGTTTGTCCCTGGACATGCATGTACCAAAATAGTGAGTCCTAGTCAGTTTTGAGTGCAAATGTGTGGCATTGACTGCAATTTCAGGACGAATAGTGTTCATACTATGGATGGGATAGACTATGAAACAAACCGGACAAGAAACAGGCTGATACTTTAGTCAGTATGAATTTTAGAATAATTTTTGTCCCCCCTGGACATGCATGTACCAAAATAGTGAGTCCTAGTCAGTTTTAGAGTGCAAATGTTTGACATTGACTGCAATTTCAGGATGAATATTGCTCATACTATGGATGGGGTAGACTATGAAACAAACTGGACAAGAAACAGGCTGATACTTTAGTCAGTATGAATTTTAGAATAATTTTAGTCATTACCCAAAAAGTTCTACTTAAGTATGTATGAAGAAAAAAATTCGAAGCCCTAACCCTAACCCTAACCCTAACCCCAAGTATGTACAAAGAAAAAGAAAAAATTCGAAGTACCGGTACGGTAATTACTTGTCCCGTAGAGTCGTGGATCCTACGAGGAAGATTTACTGGTAATCTTACGGTACGTAGTCAGAATTATTCGTCATTTTTCTGGATAAAAAAGATATGACCAAACTCGTACGGTACGTCCGTTTGAATTGAATTTTTTGAACGGAACGTTCAAACGTTCGAATTATTTTGGAATTAGTACTGAATCTACATGCTAGCTAGTACGTCCGTTTGAATTTTTTGAACGTTCGGAACGAATTATTTTGGAATTAGTACTGAATCTACATAGTACGTACTGAATGCTGTATGTGATCCGTTTGAATTTTTTGAACGTTCGAACGTTGGAACGTTCGAACGTTGGAACGTTCGAATTATTGGTAGATTTCTACACGATTTTCGTACTAGATAGTATTTTTTTTTCGGGTACTAGCTAGCATGTAGATTCACTACTAATTCCAAAATAATTCGAACGTTCCAACGTTCGAACGTTCAGCATTCAGTACTACCGGTAGCACGTTCAATTCAAAAAATTCAAACAGATTCGAATTTCATGTAGATTCAGTACTAAGAAAAAAGTGCACTGTAAAATCACTCACACTGTTCGAAAAGTGAATTTAGTTCACTTTCAAATCAAATTGACCGAGCTCATTTTCCAACTTATCTGAGTAGAGTGTTGTTTCTTGCAAGCAACACTTCGTCCGAGAACGTGGGATCCGACCCTCTTCGTCACATGCCTCAGGCGACGATGTCACGAGCACAACGATCCGTTCTCAGATATTTCAGTCCGAAATAACAGCCTTGTACTGCAAAAGAAGTAGAAAGCATTCAATTAGGGATTAGTTGCTGGAAAGATATTCTTGTTTGGACGGCCGCCTTACATAAACATCTTGAAAGCACAAAATCTGCATCAATTGCCTATATATCAACAGGAACAAGTCCCTGTTTTTCGTGACATAGGAATTACTACAAGTCTGCAAATCAACGGCAGCACCAACAACGATTGTCGGAACAACATATTGGCAACAACGATTGGAATCGGAGGCAGCACCAAGTGGAAGGCAACAACGTGAGATAGATAGACATTGCTGCCTGCCTGTTGCATTGATGATGATGTTCTTTTTCCTCACTTCTATTTTTTCTTCTTATTTTCATAGGGACGGATCGGAATAACAAATTGGAACAATAGAGGCTCGGCGAATCTTTCCTGGTGTCGCTGGAGGTGCATCTTCTTCTTCCCTGCTGGAGGCTGCAATATCGGACCGGAACAGGAATCGGAACAATAGAGGTGCGGCGAATCTTCCGTTGAGGTGGAACAACAGATCAGAACAACAAATCGTTAGCAACGAATTGATCGGACGCCAACCGTGTAGGTTAGCATGTAGATTATATTATTCTGTTGTTATTATTTACTCTACTAGTACTACATCAATAGATACTCATTTTTGTTCAATTATTACATGTTTTCATAGACCAGCAACAGCAACAACAATTGAATTGGAAATGTCAGCGGTAACAACAATAGCGGCGGCAGATAGCAAGCAACACGGAGCAGCGACAGAGAGTAATCAACAGCAATTGAGCAAACTGGAACAATCGAACCAACCGAAACCGGGAACGATCAAAACGCAAAGCAAAAGCAACAGCAACCACCAGGAACGATTGAACCATTGGCATCGGCATCTGCATTGGCATCAACAGCACTCCTCCTCCTCCAACACATCACGCGGCAGCGTACGATTTGACACATTGTCAGCAACAGCAACCGCAATCTTCAGCAATTCATCTACTACTCCATCGGCAACGGCATCCTTGTTGGATATCAGAGAAATATTAGACCACAACAGACCGGCACCTCAACCGGCCTGCAGCTACAAGCTACAGCTCCCGTTGCCCTTCTTTGCCTTTGGACTGAGTCAGCCCAACAGCCAGTTTGAAAAGGAAATTAACATGTTGACCATGAGAAATTCAGAAAGAGCTATGAAGCAGAGAAGAAATAGGAAACTAGTATACCATCCAAAATACGGAAAAAGGGCATTTCGTGCAACGCCGTTGCAGAAAATAGAAAAACACAAAATACACATGAAAAGGGGGGTATGACTGTACCGTACTAGTATACCATCCAAAATACAGAAACAGGGCATTTTGTGCAACGCCGTTGCAGAAAATAGAAAAACGCAAAATACACATGAAAAGGGGGTATGACTGTACCGTACTAGTATACCATCCAAAACACGGAAAAAGGGCATTTCGTGGAACGACGTTGCAGATAATAGAAAAACGCAAAATACCCCCAAACATCGGTAGTAATAAGAATAACATGTACCCGGATTACGTGAAATATGGTCGAGAAGACAGGGAGAAACAACTACTCCCGTTTTCTTTCTTCGTCGCACTGTAAACAAGGGGGGTTTCTTCTTCTTGGTAACCTTCTGCTTTCCGTAACCAGTAGTGATCAGAGGAGAGTCCCGGTAGCAACGTACACAATATACCTGATATTTGGGAGTGCGGACCATCGTTACTACTGAAGTCGTACCATAGCCAGTAATAACAATAAAAATGGAGAAACGATTGAGATTGAAAAATTCCGACCATGCACTGTTTGTTTCAGGCATAAAATTCAGTAACATGCCACTACTTCGGAAACAGATGCCAGTGGGGTAGGAAAATGAAATGTGCATAAAAATATTTTGAGTTCGACATTAATTTTAATAAATAGGGTGAAATTACAAAGGGGGACCAGTGGAGTTCGACCCAAATATGCGCGTGATTCTGAAATAACCCTGAATCTCGTTTGTGTGACGGTCTTCTCGTAGTCAGACGAGTTACCAACTCGGCAACTGAGTTAGATAATTGCTTTTCTTATTTCATTACATGTACTTGTGTGGATAATTGGACTTTCTACAAAATTGACAAGAAGTTACTGAATAGGAGTACATAACTTAAATTTAATACTATGCTACCGTAGGTATGCTTACTCCGTATTAAGAAGTACAAAATCATGATTTTTTCTCATAATCAATTTTTTTGTTGGGTATCTGTTTTTGCTGACGTCAGAAACGGGACTCGTTTATTTTAGACGTGCAGTACAAAGTTGAACTGTCCCGTTAGAGGATATCATCGATTTTCCTTTTCTCTGCCGATTCTCAAGATGACTGCATTTAGCCATTGCGAAACCTAATTGTTACGACTACGAGTACGTAGACGTACGTACCGTAAATGCGTTGACGGTTGAGACACCCTTCCACGAGGAAAAGCGGGCGTTATTAGCGTGAAAAAGGGTTTGAAAATAATGATACCAATCATGGCTTTGTGACGCCACAGATACATCGACGACAAGGACAACTAACTTCTACCCGCCAGATTCAATTCTACAAAAAGAAACGAAAACCGACGGTACGTGCCAATGATCTATAGCTTTCTATGTTGTAGTAGAAGCGGAGTTCCGATCTAATCTAATCTGATTTGATCTGATCTGGTCTGATCCGATCCGATCCGATCAACCGAAATTTTGTTGTCGATCCAATAAAGTGGAGGTTCGCGTTGTATTCATCCATCTACTGCTTTGACCCGGCTTCGCCAGTATAATTGATCGTGCGACCGATCAACAACCAATGATCGACGAAGCAAATGGGGCAGCAAACTGCCGATTGCGAATCGAATGCTTTTTGGTTATCGCCAACTAACTTGTGGTGTGAATATGTGAATGGATCTTTTTTACTGTCGTCTTGAACTTCCGGGCAATTGGGGCTTGGGCAATGCACACTAAAGAAACACTTTGTGAAGATTCTCCAACACTGGAAGATAACATATAACAGAAAGAAAAATGATGGTCAAAATGGGAAAAACGAATAGATATCTCGCTCTTTGTGTGCTTGTATTGATGGTTCTTGTGGCGTCACTGAGCCCTACCGTTCTCGCAGATGAAGCCGTTGAGGCCGATTCGGTAGAGGAAAATATCGAAGAAGCTGAAGTAGCGGCTGCAGCTGCCGTCGATGCTGCGGCCGAAGCAGCAGCTGCGGCAGCAAAAGAAGCGCTAGCCGAAAAGGCCGCGGAAGAAGCTAGAGAACACGAGCTCCGCCTCACAGCTCTGGCTGCGGAGAAGGCCGCCGCGGAAGCAAAGGCAGCCAAGGAGGCAGCTCTCCAGAAGGCAAAAGAAGAAGCAGCAGCCGCAAAAGCGGCAGCCGAGGAGGCAGCTAAACTGAAAGCAGCTGAACTTGCCAAGGCCGCCGAAGCAAAAGCTGCCGAGATCGCTGCCGCAGCAAAAGCGGCTGAAGAGGCTGCCGCGGCAAAGGCTGCCGAAATCGCTGAAAAGGCCAAGATTAAGGTCGCTAGCAAGGTTGAAGGTGCTCTCTCTTCCCTTTCGTCCAAGATCTCTAGTATGACGGATTCCGTCGTTAGCAAATCGCAATCACTTGTCGAAAGTACCAAGTCAATGACACCCAAACAAAAGAAGCAGGCTGTGGCCTTTGTTGCAGCTGCCGGATTTGGAACCGCATTTATTGTGGGTAAGAAATAAACGGAGCAAAGCAATTAATACCGGGACGATCGCTAATATAGCTCGGTGGTCGTGACATATTTCAGTTCAGTAAAGATAGTTAATAGATACAGTATTTTTGCATCAAGACCTCACAGTTGACACTGCTGTATCTTGATGCGTGACAAGAATTCTTTCTTCCTTTGGTCCTTTGGAACTGCGTTACGACGTCGAATTTGTGTGGGATGAATGCCGATTGGTGCCGATTGTTACCGTGTAAGCTGTTTCCGCCACTATTATTTTCAAGATGGAGAAGCGCCACAGTGACACAGCTTGGGGGGTATCTTCGACTCGCCCTATGATTTCATTAAAAGCGCGATGATCAACTACGTACCCGTAGATGAACGGCAGTCAAAAAAGTATGACCTAGTACCGTACCGTACGTACGGAGAGCTTAGATTATTGTGAGCACTGCAAGTCAAGAATCGTTTGTCCGTCTGCACAAACATGTTTCCAAGAAGTAATGTTTTTAAGCACAAATTTAGTATTGCTGAAAAACAGGAAAACAGTGCTAGGTTATAATCTCGAAGAGCAGGACTTCACTATCCAACGATCAATGCCACAGTTCATTTTACTGTACTCTTCAAACCCATCCGTGGAAGAGGAGCTTACTCTACTATCTGCTGTTCATTCTTGCTGTGTGCCAACATGATTTCCTGGGTAATATACACTGGTGGTCTCTTGCTCCAAAAGAGTTGTTAATCTTTTTCATACTCACACGGACACGGGGATGGTGATTCATAGCTGAAAAACTGACAAGCTGAGCCAAGTTGATTGACCAAACAGCTCGTCAATGCTCCATTTTTGTGAAAGTCAATGCATGTAGTCAATCAAATACAAGTTTGAAACAATTGTTGGAGGTAAAAGGGCCATTGATGATTGTTTCTACTAAGTCTGGTGGATAATAGAACTAAAATAGAAGTCGCTATCTTAATATTGATTGTTATTGTTATCCAATTCAGAAGCTAGAATCTATTTTCCTCCAATTCCTGAATCTCTCGCATTGCATCCTGTAATTTATTCCGCCTTCTCTCTTTATTCTGTTGTGTTAATACACTGTTTTCCTTATCCCTATGCATGATATCTTTATTTTTTTAATCATTAAGTGGGGGCATGGCAACATACTTATTTTCTTACTTAGGCTTCCTGCTTGTTCTTTTTAGTCTTGGTAGTGTAACAAACTAAGAGGAGTCTTTAGTAAGAAAAGAATATATTGTGCGCTAAGAGATTGAGAGTGTATGTATTTTCAATAGGACTGGCACCAAGTACAGTATCGGTGCGTCCAATACTCCTCCCTTGTCACTGGTCTTAAGACAGAATTCACATAATCAAATTCCAAATTGAACATCGGCTGATGTATCTTCAAGCCCATCCTGCTTCAGGGAACCTGGAAGTGTGGTCAATCTAATCATATGATGGATACAATCATTAATCATTTAATCGTACATATGTGGTGCGTTACATAGTCCCCCAATGATTAGCTGACACATCTGAGTGCGTTGATTGGTTAGATTCATTAGAATGTTCAGACTTGTCCGAACTGATCAAGTCGTTAGAGAGTACTTGCTCGGGAACAATGGAGTTGTCTTCTGCAACGTTCGCAGGCTGCTTATAAGGAATGAGCTTTCAAATGTTGAACGTCTTGGTGATGTTAGGAGATACTTGTAGCTTGACTGTCCCATTCGTGTGGACCTGTGTGATGGTATACGGTCCTTTTTTCTGTGGTTGCAGTTTGTCTGGATCCGGTTCCCGTACCCATACTTTATCTTTTACCTTGAAAGTATGCTTAATGGGCTTGGAATTTTGTGGTAGGAGGCTCATGTTGATCCCTTGCTGTCGGATTTGTTGTAATGCTATTAGGTTGGATGTAAGTGGAATATCCAATAGCATGTCTCTGTTGAACACCAGGGCCCCTGGAGAGCACCCCATTGATGCATTGATTGCACAGCGCAAGGCATGCATGCAGGTAGCTAGCGCATTATCCATGAGCTGTGTGACTTGCGTGTTGGATTGTGGAGGATGGACATGGACCAAGATTTGAAGGGTGTCCGCAGTGGTGTGATGAGCCCGTTCGCAGACTGTGTTGCTTTGAGGGTTCTTGACGGTAGTAGCAATACCTTCAATTCCATAGGTTGCTAAGGTAGCTCGGAATTCATATCCTAAGAATTCTTCTCCATTGTTGTACACACATTTGATGGGCCTTGGATATCACACTAGTAGCCAGCAGTTTGTGAATTGGTTGGAGACATGCTGACTTGACTTGTCCCTAATCCGAATGATTTCCAGTAAGTTAGTTACCGGGTCAATGTGCTTTGAAGTTGTAGACTTTTCATTGAGCTTTTACTTTCCAGGGCCCAATGAGGTCTACATGAGCTTCGCTGAAGGGTATAAGTGGTGCTTGTTTTGGTGGTAGTAAGCTGTAGCTTGTATTGCGACTCTCGTGCTTGATACAGTTGTCAGGACATACATACTCTCTGCACAGTTTTGCAAGTTGTTCCAAGCAGAACCTTGCTTTTATTGTTTCAAGTAACCGGGTGGAGCCACAGTGTCCCAGTAGGAGATGGTACCATTTCAGCAAGTTAAGGACAAGGGAATTTGGAACATAGATTTTCCATTTGTCTCTGGTTTTGGCCTTGGAATAACAGGTAATTTCTTGGTTGCCTAGCGTCCGCTTAAAGTATGTTGGTAAATGGAGTTTTGCAGACAAGGTGAGATCATTCTGTTGATGATTGAAAATGTAAGTGTATGTTACAGGGCATTCCATTTCTTGGAGCGTTGGCAGGTTTACCAAGCACTCATTTTTCAGCAAACAAGAATACAGTTCATTGTCTGCGTCATCACATAGGTTAGGAAATACCTCTGGGAATTCACTGTAAAACAGCTCTTCATCCTGTTCTGGAATTTGCAACAATAGAAAATCAATGAATGCTTCTTTCCCTTGGCGTTCTTTTCCCCCCACTGTGGGAGGCTCCATCCTTGGCAGTCTGGAGAAGGCATCTGCAAGGAGTTTCTTTTTACCTTCAATGTAGTGGAACTGGACCCCGAACTCTTCAAGGAAGAGCTTCCATTGCAGGACGCGTTGAATAGAGAGGGTTTTGAAGGTCAGATTTTGATGATCTATGTGGATATTAATGATACCCCCAAGAAGTATCTTGTGGTATTCCTTGCAGCATAGAATGACAGCCAATTAATTAATATACATATTTAAGTAACTTTAACCACTGAAGGTGGATCTAAACTACTCAGTCTGTATCCAGACTTTAACGTCGCCTCAATCAAAGAGAGTTTAAGCCCCAAGTTGTAGAACGACAAATTTGTCAAACAAATCCTGAAAGCAAGCAGGGAGGGTACAAGTAAAAACTGTTGAAGGATACCGGTAGCATAATCCGAACTGGGAGCAGCTACCAACAAACAGACAGGAGGAAGGGAAACATACTAGGAGCAGCACGGTGTGCAAAGGTGGGTGACTGGGGGAAGAACTAGGAAGGGCACCGGGTGCAAAACGTGGTGAGACACTGGGAGCAACACTGAGTGCAGAAGGTGGTGACATATTGGAAGCAGCATGGGATGCAGCGCCAGGAGCCAATCTTGGTGCAGCTCTAGGAGCATCACGGGGTGCAGAACCTGGTGAGAGACTGCCTGGTGAGATACTGGGAGCAGCACTTTGTGGTGGGGATACATTGGGAGCAGCGCTGGGTACAGTGCCAGGAACCACACTGGGGGCAGCACAAGGAGCAGCACTGGGTGCAGAACCGGGTGAGACACTGGGAGAAGCACTGGGGTGCAGAAGGTGGTGAGATACGGGGAGCAGCACAGGGTGCAGCTCCAGGAGCCACACTTGATGCAGCGCTAGAAGCAACACTGGGTGCAGAACTTGGTGAAACACAAGGAGCAGCACTGAGTGCAGAAGGTGGTGATATACTGGGAGCAGCACTGGGTGCAGCGCCAGGAGCCACACTGGGGGCAGCTATGGGAGCAACACTGGTGCAGGACTTGGTGTAACACTGGGAGAGGCACTGTGTGCAAAGGTTGGTGATATATTGGAAGCAGCACTGGGTGGAGAATCAGAAAGGGCACTGGGGTCGCGCTTGGTGAAACACTAGGAGCAGCACGGAGTGCAGAAGATGGTGATATACTGGAAGCAGCACGGGGTGCAGCGCCAGGAGCCAAACTTGGTGCAGCTCTAGGAGCATCACTGGGTGTAGAACTTGGTGAGAGACTGGGATCAGCACGGGGGGCAGAACCTGGTGAGATACTGGGAGCAGCACTTGGTGAAACACTAAGAGTCACACGTGGGCAGGGCGAAAAGCAGCACTGGGGGCATAACGGGGTGAAACAATGGAAGCAGCACTGGGTGCAGAAGGAGGTGATATACTGGGAGCAGCACTGAGTGCAACGCCAGGAGCCAAACTTGGTGCAGCGCAAGGAGCAGCACTGGGTGCATCATTGGGAACAGCACTGTGTGCAAAGGTTGGTGATAAAGTGCAAGCAGCACTGGGTGAAGAACTAGAACGGGCACTGGAGTCCGCGCTTGGTGAAACAATAGGAGCAGCACTGAGTGCAGAAGGTGGTGATATACTGCGAGCAACACTGGGTACAGCGCCAGGAGCCACACTTGGGGCAGCTCTAGGAGCGTCACTGGGTGCAGAGCTTGGTGAGAGACTTGGATCAGCACTGGGTGCAGAGCCTGGGGAGATACTGGGAGCAGCACTTGGGGAAACACTAAGAGTTACACGTGGTGCAGGGCAAAACTCAGCACTGGGGGCAGAACTGGGTGACACACTGGGAGCAGCGCCTGGGGCAGAAGATGGTGAGGCACTGGGAGCAACGCTGGGTGCAGCGCCAGGAGCCACAATGGGGATAGTTGTAGCAGCACTGGGTGAAGCATTAGGAGCCACAATTGGTGCAGCACTAGGATGGACAATGGGAGCTGCGCGTGGGCAAACACGGAAAGCAGGACTGGGTGCAGCACTTGGTGAAACACTAGGAACCACACTTGGAGCGGCACTTGGTGACACACCATTGAGTGTGCCATAATGGCACCCAGGGCTAGGCCCCATACAGCCAAGCCCTCATCAAGGCAGCCTCCTGGTGATACGGCTGCTGGAACTGGAGAGGGGTTGCAAAGTGTCGCCTGGCAAGCTGGATGGTCGCAAGCCATTGACGCTTGGCAGAGAGAGTGTAACCACGGAGCACTTGGAGGGGAATCTGGAGGAGGGAGTGAGATTGAGGCAGAGCACCAGCTAAGCCAATGGCCAATTCAGATGAAATGGAAGCATTGAGAGATTGGTGTTGTTCAGACTCAAGCAACCCTCCAGTGCCATGGAGCCGTTGGTTCCGGTACGTCCAGAGATCCCAACAGGTGAGGAAAAATTGATGAATCACTGCAGTGGCCCATCGACGAGGAGAACGCTTGCTACCAATCAAAGAATAGTAATCAGCTTGAATCTGATGCCAGAGGGGAGTCCACCTCCCAAGGAACCAGTTGTGCCATCCAATCTGACGCTGAGCCCTTATAGCAGATGCAATATCAGGGGAGTAGGAGGAAGGGTGGATACGCCAACCTTGACAAACCCTAGTGGTAACATCCACAATGGCGAGCGCCAGTGAAGATTCGGTAAGCTCAGAGGTAAGGTGCTGCTGCAAAGGGCCCCAAAAGGAAGACAAGCAGTGCTGGACAGCCCCGGGGTCGGCACATGAAAGAACATGGAAAAACTTTTCCTCTTCTTGGGCACACAGAGGGCATCGGGAGTGATCCTGGTGCTGGTAATGGAGTAACTGATTACCAACTCCAATACAACCCGAAGCAAACTTGACAAGCCACCGTTGCATACCAGGAGGGAGGCACTTGAAAGCAGAGTGATGGGCACACCAATGGATGGAATCGGAGACTTGTGGTGGAATGGAGATGTTGTGGTGAGTGTGCCAATAGTGAAGAAGGGGAGGACCCAAAATAAGAATGTGCAAGGCATCTCTGTCAAAGCGAGAGCATTTGAGACCGTTCTGTGAGAGAGCCCAGGGCTCAAACACAAGCCGGGGAGAGTGGTAGGGAGAGGAGCTATTCATGGATAGAAATGCCTTGGCCATGCCATCAACTTGATGATTGCGAAGCGCCCACCAGTCAAGAGAAAGACCCTCTTGACGACCCTGAACCCACTTGAAGGTGACAGTGATTGGAAGAGCAGAGAGCATATTGTGAATGACATAGACATAGTCAAAAGATTTCTGAGAAATAGACAAGGGCCAGGTTCCCTGAGCCTGTTTAAGAGCCGTATCCCCATCAAGGGCAATGGTGAGTGAGCCGGAGGGTACATCATAGAGGTCCACCAGAGCCATACAGCAGGTGAGGACACCAATGATGCCAGCCAATTCACTCCGGTAGGAAGACTGATCTTCGGGGGAGCCACTGACAAGGTTAGATCCAGTGAGGAACACCGTGGGAGACTTGGTGGAGGTGTTGGGGGAGAGGATGAAGGCAGATGTACCCCGGAGGAGAATGGGATCATAAGAGCCGTCACAGACAGCACTTGCAGAGCCACTCAGAATGGCATCGGCAAGAGCCTGGCATCCATCCTGGGGAAGGGAGTATTGATGGAGAAGGACTCGGGGAGAAGCGCAGAGAGCATCAAATGCATCCTCTGGGGTGACAGGGAGACCCGCAAAAGGATCGTAGGTCTAGGGATCCTCATCTGGTGGATGGGAGAGAAAGGTGGATGGACCAACAATCCGGAACACATTCCCACTGGAAAGGAGAGAGACAAGAGTGTCGGCACAGGCAGGTTTGGCGCAAAGGATGGTAGTCGTGTTGAAGCTGTAACAGCCGCGGCCTTGCGAAGAACCAACCTTCCAACCAGTGGGACATTTGGAGAAGATCCGGTTAGTAGAACGACACAAAAACCAAGGCCACACAGAGGAAGATTCTGAGGACAGCCAATGCCCCAGGTGGAAGGAGGGGTGGAGAGCTCTGTCAGAGGGCAAGGTCAATGGGGGTAAGAATGATTTCTGAAGGGCGCGTTGCCAAAGCTGAAGGGCTGGGAGAAGCCATGGAGGGGGGCACCGAGGCCAGTCAAGATGGGCGCAAAGATGGTTGGAGGACTGCAACTGGAAGGCCATAGGAGAAAGCCGTGTGCCATCTGCAGTGCAGATATCAGCAAGGGAGATGGCCTGGAGAGACATCCTGACAAGATTCAGAAGAGACAGTTCGGCGCCCCAAAAGCCAGCAGTGACAAAAGCTTGCATGAGGTAGCAGTCATTCACTCGAAGCAGAGGAAGTGTAGGAAAGTCTTCCACCAAACTCACTGGGTGCAAAGAAAAGAAATGCCACACATGCTTATACCAGCAAGGAGTGATATAAGAGGCATAAGGCTGGTAGGGGGTAATACCAAGATGAAAAGGGATCCCCAGTTCAAGCCAAAAGGCTTCAGCGGTAAGCCGGAGAATATGGCCCGTCTGGGAAACACGGACAGATTCTTGAAACAGAGTAGCAATGTGGCTGAATTCTTGGAGAAGAAATGGGTGAATGAAACCAAAGCCTTGATACAAAGATGGACCATAGAAGACCTTGCGAGGAAAGTTGTGAGACATGCCTGCCTTGTTGAGCACTGGGACCAGAGTGGGGTGGAGAATTTGGGTCCAGGCAGAAGGGCTGAGCTGAGTGACGGGCATGGGGTATTCAAAAGACTTCATAAATGAGTACTTGAAGGTGTAGAGGGAGGTGTTCTTCTCACACTTGGAGGACCTCATTTGAGAGCCAAAGGACCGGGACTGGGTCTGCAGGTGGTCAACTTGAGCTTCCTCATTCCCGTCCATAGAAATGTAGACACCCAAAGTCTTGTCAGCGTGATCAACCTCAAAGCGGTCAAGAGGGGACTGGGCACCAGATTTGTCAGTGATGGTGAAAACACCTGGCATTTCATCAACAGAGCGATAGTCCCAACCAGAACCAGTCCACTTGAAATCAATCAAGTAGCAGAAGGGCTTAGCAGGTTCAATAGCACCACCAGTAGCAATGAGACCGCCAGCCCAGCGATCTAATGCTGCCTGGAAATCAACAGCCAGAGCCTCACCAGAGGTAGTAGAGGAGGCACCGGCACAGAAAAGATTGGTATCATCCACAAAAGCAAAACCAACCAAAGAAACCAGCTGAAGGGATAGGGAGGTGAGTAGATGGACCCCATGTCCTGCATTCTGCATCATCCGGAAAAGGATGGTAGAAACCAGAGCCCACAGAGTAGGGCCAAGACCGTTGCCTTGTCCAATCCCACTTAGAGGAATAGATTCATCACCATACACAGGACCGGACCGGCCAAAGCCAGTTTCAATGTGATGGGTAGCACGCTGGAGAGTGGAGAGTAGAACCTCGCAAACATGAGCCGGAATCCCAAAGCTCTGAAGGGTGAGACTAGCAATGGGATGGAAGATTCGATCATAGCAGCCCTTGGCATCATTCATTGCAACCGCCCCGGAGCGGCGCTTCTGACAAAGGACGTCACAAATAAGCTTCTTGTTGAGACAAGTGTTGATGGCTTTGTGATGCTTCCGGCTGCCATGCTGGTCAACTGCCACCGCATTGGCGTGTTCGGCATGAGCAAGAATGCGTTTACCAATCTTCTTGTTGTTGATCTGAAACTCAGGAGACATCAGTTGGATGAGTCTCATCTTGTCAACACGGTATTAACCAGGTTTCTTGAAGATTTCAACATCGGTGATAACCTGCCAAGCAGAAGGCGAGAAGCCAGCGAGCAGAGGAGCAGTCCGCATCAAAGTACCAAAGGAATTCAGCTGTGTGTCCAAAGCAAAAGATTTATGGTGAGCAAAACTGAGGCAAGAAGGCTCGCCAGCAGTGCGTTCCTTCTGGCATTTCCAGGCAGCAGCATTGTCAGCAGGGCTAACAGAATAGTCAAAGGGAGCCAAAGACTGAATAGCCGCAGGCACTTGAAGGCAAGTAAGGAATTCAGTCAGGTACTGGTCAGTTCCTGGAGGAGGAACGTAGGTGCCAGCAAGGACCTCAGCTGAGGAAGGTCCAGTTCCCAAGTAGCCGAAGGTCTGGATGAAAGAGGGAATCATAGAGGGAGTGTCTAGGCATTGTTGCTGATGGCAAACATTGGAGGCAGCCATGGCTGGTACCATAGCGGACTGAGACTCCAAGACTTGTTCAGTGCCATCAGATCCAACTGCAACAGCTTTCAGAACAGCAGGCTTATGAAGACAACCGCAGATAGCGCGGGCAGCGAGCCCTAGATCCCGTTGGAGCCGTTCACGGCGCATGCGTGCCCGGATCTGGGAGGTGCTCTGGTTGTGGGGCTTGCCTTCAGTAAGAAGGGCGTCCACCAAGCCTTGGTTGAAGGAGTCACGCCACGAAGGAGCCAGAAGTTTGATGGCGCGGTATTGCTTGTAGGCTTGCTTCAAATGGAGGACAGCAGTGGCAAGATCACAGTGTTCACCTTTGTATAAGGAAAGCTTACATGCCAAGTGCTTCACAATGGTGTGACTGGTGGAGACACCCTGCCGGAGCTGCACGATCCACCTCCAGAAATCAATGGTGTCACGGTAAACCTGGAGCTTGGGAGACCAAGGGATCATGCCTGTGCGAAGCCGGCAAAGATGTTGTTCAACAGACAGCCGGATGGAAGCAGAGGTGGCATGGAGGACATCATAGGTACTAGTGATGAGAGTGTCACGCACAGTGGTATCACCAGATAAATACAGTGCCACCAGGTGCTCAAGCTTATTCCGAAGGGTGAACACACCAGCAGTAGCGAAAGCATGTTTTACCCTCTTGAGATAGCGCTGCCGAAGATGAGGGTGGGAAGATTTCAGGCAAGGAATAGATGATCGCACAGGAGGTGGAAGGTATTTGCCCAAGATGCTGCCGTTACAAACTTCGATCCAGAGCAAGCGATGATCAGAGACCATGCCCTGCGCACCATCAAAAGCACAGTAACCAGCTCAGAAGACGTCAACATGCTCAGTAGTCCAGATGGCATCAATGGGAGTCCTGGTAGTATTCCGATTGTGGGTGGCAGGCGAGGAAGTTGAAGGGTGGGTAGTCAAGATGGCATCCTTGAAGCCAAGTGCTTTGAGCTCAGAGGAAAGACCGTCAGACCGGACATCAGAATTATGGTAAATCCCTAAAATGACGGAGTCACCAGCCTCTAAACACGCCTGAAGGGCAGCTGTGAGGTCACGTCAAAAGAGGATGCGTGGGTTGGGACAGGGAAGATCCTCCTCAGCCTGGAAGTAACGACAGTGTTGGTTCCAAACAGAGCCAAGGTCCCTGTCATTTTCTACAGGGCAGTAGGCAGAAAAGAGGGTAACTGTAGCTTGAGCCCTGCCCTGAAACCGGAGGAAGGTCCACCGGCCAAGCCCCGATGGATCAGCACCATGGGCAAGCTTGTGAGAATGAAAGAGCCGGTCAATGGTAAACCCCGTACCACCAGGGAGGCACCAAGAGCCGGGGGATGCTTCATGCTTGTTGCTAGCAAGGTAGGTGAAACTGGAAGGGTAGACCTGGTGGATGCGAGAGTGGAAGAGGTCACAGAGGGGAAGCTGAGGTTCATTCAGACAATGCTCTGCATAGAGGGTAACCCCAGCCTTACTTTGAGCAACACGCCAAGAGTTGTGACGAGAGCGAGACATGAAGGCTGACTTCCGCTGGGGATCAATATTTTGGAAGGTAATGAGGGTGGAGTTGGAGGAAGGAGCCTGGGGAAAGGGATGGCCAAAATCATCAGCATCCTTAGCAACAAGGATGTCCCCATGAAGATCAGATTGTACAAGGCAGGAAACAGGAGGAGACGAGGAGGAGGGATGAATCCAGGGGGGAAAGAGAGTTGGTGGACCTCCCACCAGGCCCCAATGGAGATATCCTTACCATGATCAGAAGCAAACCGTGTCTGTCCCACGGAGGAGAAAGGTGGCAGCAAGCCTGGATGAAGCACCAGGAGGCACTGCAAAGACATCGCCGGGGGAAGCACAGGGAGGGTGTGCAGATCAAAGCGCAACACTGAGATCCCCAATTGAGTGATGCCTGGTGCAGTGCTAGGAGTAACGCTGTGTGCAGATCATGATGAAACACTGGGAGCACCAGTTGATGCAGCACTAGAGAACACTGGAGGCAACCCTGGGTGAAGCACTGGGGGGCAAGCCAAACGCATTGCTGGGGGGAGCACTTGGAGTGATGCCTGGTGCAGTGCGCGGAGAAACACTGTGTGCAGATCATGGTGAAACACTGGGATCACCTGGTGATGCAGCACTAGGCGTAACACTGGGTGCAACCCTGGGTGAAGCACTGGAGGGCAAGCCAAATGCATTGCTGGGGGAAGCACTTGGAGTGATGCCTGGTGCAGGGCTGGGAGAAACACTGTGTGCAGATCAGGGTGAAACACTGGGGTCACCTGGTGATGCAGCACTAGGTAGAACACTGGAGGCAATCCTGGGTGAAGCACAGGAAGGCAAGCCAAATGCATTGCTGGGGGAAGCACTTGGAGTGATGCCTGGTGCAGGGCTGGGAGAAACGCTGTGTGCAGATCATGGTGAAACACTGGGGTCACCAGTTGATGCAGCACTAGGTGGAACACTGGAGGCAACCCTGGGTGAAGCACTGGGAAGCAGGCCAAATGCATTTTGTGGGGAAGCACTGGGAGTGACGCCTGGTGCAGCGCTAGGAGAAACACTGGGTGCAGAGCAGGGTGAAACACTGGGGTCACCAGTTGATGCAGCACTAGGTGGAGCACGGGAGGCAACCCTGGGTGAAGCACTGGAAAGCAGGCCAAATGCAATGCTGTGAGAAGCACTGGGAGTGACGCCAGGTGCAGTGCTAGGAGAAACACTGGGTGCAGATCAGGTTGAAATGGTGGGATCCCAAGTTGGAGCTGCGCTGGGTGTAACAGTGGATGCAACCCTGGGTGAAGCACTGGGAAGGGTGGAACACTGGGGTCATCGGTTGATGCAGCACTAGGTGGAACACTGGAGGCAACCCTGGGTGAAGCACTGGAGGGCAAGCCAAATGCATTGCTGGGGGAAGCACTTGAAGTGATGCCTGGTGCAGTGCGCGGAGAAACACTGTGTGCAGATCATGGTGAAACACTGGGATCACCTGGTGATGCAGCACTAAGCGTAACACTGGGTGCAACCCTGGGTGAAGCACTGGAGGGCAAGCCAAATGCATTGCTGGGGGAAGCACTTTGAGTGATGCCTGGTGCAGTGCTGGGAGAAACGCTGTGTGCAGATCAGGGTGAAACACTGGGGTCACCAGGTGATGCAGCACTAGGTGGAACACTGGAGGCAATCCTGGGTGAAGCACTGGAAGGCAAGCCAAATGCATTGCTGTTGGGAGCACTTGGAGTGACGCCTGGTGCAGTGCTAGGAGAAACACTTTGTGCAGATCATGGGGAAATACTAGGATCACCTGGTGATGCAGCACTAGGCGTAACACGGGATGCAACCCTGGGAGAAGCACTGGGAAGCAGGCCAAGTGCATTGCTGGGGGAAGCACTGGGAGTGACGCCTGGTGCAGTGCTAGGAGAAACACTGGGTGCAGAGCAGGGTGAAACACTGGGGTCACCAATTGATGCAGCACTAGGTGGAGCACGGGAGGCAACCCTGGGTGAAGGACGGGAAGGCAAGCTAAATGCATTGCTGGGGGAATCACTTGGAGTGACGCCTGGTGCATCCCAAGTTGGAGCCGCGCTGGGTGTAACACTGGAGGCAACTTTTGGTGAAGCACTAGGAAGCAGGCCGAATGCATTGCTGGGGGAAGCACTTGGAATGACGCCTGGTGCAGTACTAGGAGAAACACTGGGTGCAGATCATGGTGAAACAATGGGGTCACCAGTTGATGCAGCACTAGGTGGAACACTGGATGCAACCCTGGGTGAAGCACTGGACGGCAAGCCAAATGCATTGCTGGGGGAAGCACTTGGAGTGACGCCTGGTGCAGTGCTAGGAGAAACACTGTGTGTAGATCATGGAGAAACACTGGGATCACCAGTGGATGCCGCAATAGGTGTAACACTGGGTGCAACCTGGGGTGAAGCACTGGGAAGCAGGCCAAATACATTGCTTGGGGGAGCACTTGGGGTGACGCCCGGTGCAGTGCGCAGAGAAACACTGTGTGCAGATCATGGGGAAATACTAGGATCACCTGGTGATGCAGCACTAGGCGTAACACTGGATGCAACCCTGGGTGAAGCACGGGGAAGCAGTCCAAATGTATTGCTTTGGGAAGCACTGGGAGTGACGCCTGGTGCAGTGCTAGGAGAAACACGGGGTGAAGATCAGGGTGAAACACTGGGGTCATCAGTTGATGCAGCACTAGGTGGAACACTGGAGGCAACCCTGGGTGAAGCACCGGAGGGCAAGCCAAATGCATTGCTGTTGGGAGCACCTGGAGTGACGCCGGGTGCAGTGCTAGGAGAAACACTTTGTGCAGATCATGGGGAAATACTAGGATCACCTGGTGATGCAGCACTAGGCGTAACACGGGATGCAACCCTGGGAGAAGCACTGGGAAGCAGGCCAAATGCATTTTGTGGGGAAGCACTGGGAGTGACGCCTGGTGCAGTGTTAGCAGAAACACTGGGTGCAGATCAGGGAGAAACACTGGGGTCACCTGGTGATGCAGCACTAGGTGAGACACTGGAGGCAACCCTGGGTGAAGCACTGGAGGGCAAGCCAAATGCATTGCTGTTGGGAGCACTTGGAGTGACGCCGGGTGCAGTGCGCGGAGAAACACTTTGTGCAGATCATGGGGAAATACTAGGATCACTAGTTGATGCAGCACTAGGGAGAACACTGGAGGCAACCCTGGGGGAAGCACTTGGGGGCAAGCCAAACACATTGCTGGGGGAAGCACTTGGAGTGATGCCCAGTGCAGGGCTTAGAGGCACACTGGGTGCAGATCATGGTGAAACACTGGGGTCACCCGTTGATGCAGCACTAGGTGGAACACTGGAGGCAATCCTGGGTGAAGCACAGGAAGGCAAGCCAAATGCATTGCTTGGGGAAGCACTTGGAGTGACGCCTGGTGCAGTGCGCGGAGAAACACTGTGTGCAGAGCATGTTGAAACACCGGGATCACCTGGTGATGCGGCACTATGCGTAACACTGGATGCAACCCTGGGTGAAGCACTGGAGGGCAAACCAAATGAATTGCTGGGGAAAGCACTTGGAGTGATGCCTGGTGCAGTGCACGGAGAAACACTGTGTGCAGATCATGGTGCAACACTGGGAGCACCAGTTGATGTAGCACTAGGGGGAACACTGGAGGCAACCCTGGGGGAAGCACTGGGAAGCAGGCCAAATGCATTGCTGGAGGAAGCACTTGGAGTGACGCTTGGTGCAGTGCTAGGAGAAACATTGGGTGCAGATCAGGGTGAAACACTGGGGGCACCAGGTGATGCAGCACTAGATGGAACACTGGAGGCAACCCTGGGTGAAGCACTGGAGGGCAAGCCAAATGCATTGCTGGGGGAAGCACTTGGAGTGATGTCAAATGCATTGCTGGGGGAAGCACTGGGAGTGACGCCTGGTGCAGTGCTAGGAGAAACACTGGGTGCAGATCAGGGTGAAACACTGGGGTCACCAGTTGATGCAGCACTAGGTGGAACACTGGAGGCAACCCTGGGTGAGGCACGGGAAGGCAAGCCAAATGCATTGCTGGGGGAAGCACTTGGAGTGATGCCTGGTGCACGGCTCGGAGAAACACTGTGGGCAGAGCATGTGCAAATACTGGGATCACCTGGTGATGCAGCACTAGGCGTAACACTGGGTGCAGTCCTGGGTGAAGCACTGGAGGGCAAGCCAAACGCATTCTGGGGAAAGCACTTGGAGTGATGCCTGGTGCAGTGCTAGGAGAAAAGCTATGTGCAGATCAGGGTGAAACACTGGAGTCACCAGTAGATGCAGCACTAGGTGGAACACTGGAGGCAACCCTGGGTGAAGCACTGGAGGGCAAGCCAAATGCATTGCTGGGGGAAGCACTTGAAGTGATGCCTGGTGCACGGCTCGGAGAAACACTGTGGGCAGAGCATGTGGAAACACTGGGATCACCTGGTGATGCAGCACTAAGCGTAACACTGGGTGCAACCCTGGGTGAAGCACCGGAGGGCAAGCCAAATGCATTGCTGGGGAAAGCACTTGGAGAGATGCCTGGTGCAGTGCTAGGAGAAACACTGTGTGCAGATCATGATGAAACACTGGGATCACCTGGTGATGCAGCACTAGAGAACACTGGAGGCAACCCTGGGGGAAGCACTGGGGGGCAAGCCAAACGCATTGCTGGGGGAAGCACTTGGAGTGATGCCTGGTGCAGTGCGCGGAGAAACACTGTGTGCAGATCATGGTGAAACACTGGGATCACCTGGTGATGCAGCACTAAGCGTAACACTGGGTGCAACCCTGGGTGAGGCACTGGAGGGCAAGCCAAATGCATTGCTGGGGAAAGCACTTGGAGAGATGCCTGGTGCAGTGCTGGGAGAAACGCTGTGTGCAGATCAGGGTGAAACACTGGGGTCACCAGGTGATGCAGCACTAGGTGGAACACTGGAGGCAATCCTGGGTGAAGCACTGGAGGGCAAGCCAAATCCATTGCTGGTGGGAGCACTTGGAGTGATGCCTGGTGCAGTGCGCAGAGAAACACTGTGGGCAGATCATCAGGAAGCACTAGGAGCACCAGTTGATGCAGCACTAGGTGGAACACTGGATGCAACCCTGGGTGAAGCACTGGGAAGCAGGCCAAATGCAATGCTGTGAGAAGCACTTGGAGTGACGCCTGGTGCAGTGCTAGGAGAAACACTGGGTGCAGATCAGGTTGAAATGGTGGGATCCCAAGTTGGAGCTGCGCTGGGTGTAACAGTGGATGCAACCCTGGGTGAAGCACTGGGAAGCACTCCAAAGGCGTTGCGGGGGAGAGCACCTGAAGAAACCCCTGGTGCAGGGCTAGGATAAACATGGTGGGGGGGACAAGGCAGAAAACAGGAGGAGCGGAAGAAGAGGAAGGGTGACTGAGAGATGCAGAGGTGAAATTTGGAGAAGTAGGCATTCCACCAGGCCAAAAGCAAGGGTTCCTAACCATGATCAGAGGCATACCGTGTCTGTCGCACGGAGAGGAGAGAAGCCGGAGCAGAACTGGTGGAGGCATTGGTATGGCTCAGCTCGCTGACACTAGCATCGGTGCCAGGAGAAAAAGCTATGGAGGTAAGACCAGAGCAGAGAGGAGAGTGGAGGGTGGTGGGGCGCTTGGCAGTAGGAGACAAAAGTTCAGCCATGGCAGTGCCATTGGGAGGGGCAGCAGTCGGAGTGGCACCCAGAACAGAAGTGATGTTGGAAGTGCCGGTAGCAAGAGTAGACATGGACTGGCCATCATCAAAGCCACACCCACCTCTCTCCTCACGAACCTGAAAAGAGAAGTGCATATCCAGGTCAAAAGTAACAGCGTTGGAAGGGGAGTCAATGGACAGATCATCATCCACGAGTTCCCAATCACAGACGTCACCACGACCAAAGAAGGGAAGAGCATCCTCCGGCTCCTGGTCCGGTGCAGGGGCATTTTCAACAACCCGTCCTTCAGTGGGATCCCAATGAAAATCCTCCAGCTCAGTGAGACACTCAGTAGAAAACCATTGGCGAACACAGGAGCCATACCAGGCCTCCAGGAAGATGGGGAGAAATGATAGCATGGTTTGAGCTTCAGCCGAGGTAGTAGTGTTGTACAGGGCCAGGATTTCACCACGGTAAGAGCTGGTGTCAACAGAGAGAAACAATGGCCACAACCAGATGTCCCTAGTACGGATTCCCAGAAGAACACGGCGCAAGGTGGTAGCACCCAGTCCCTGACCCAAATCTACAGGAAGATCCAAGTCAACAACACCTAGAACAGAAGCAGTTTCATGGGTCTTGATGAACTTGGCTTGACGGTGCTTGGCTTGACGAAGGGTCTTCAGCTTGGAAGGGGGAAGGCAGCGGTCAGAGGGATTGGTAGCAGTCTCAATAAACTTGTAGAATTTGCCATCAGGAAGGGAGGCTACTATATCAGACACAGAGCAGCGATTGAACTGGGCCTTCAATAGCTTGACAGTCTGAGAACGCTTAGTAGAATCACACAAGATATGTGCAGCTGGGACAGGAGAGGGATCGGGGGTTCTGGAATTGTCTAGCCAAATGTTCTTCCGGATGACAGCAATAGGGAAGGCTTGAAACCAAGGATGGGTCTGGAGCAGTGCATTGTAATGATCAAGATCAAAACTCTGCATATAGGACCCTAGCAGGAAACCACAGGTGACAGTAGTAGAGGCTTGAATATGATTGTACTTGAAGTCCATTTCACGGTCCTGGAGGCGCTGAAGGAGAGTGTCAGACAGCAGAGTATCCACGGGGACACTGTGTCCAATGTAGAACCAAAGCTGGGGTGCAGCTCTAACCCGGAGCCAGAGGGAAGCAACATAAAGCTCAAGAGTGCGCCGGTCAGGCAGGATAGACCAGAGCTTGGGGACGGGCTTAGCCTTGGGGTTGATGCTGGCGCGGGAAGGAAAAACATAGAGGACCAGCTTCCGGTCTACAGACCAGAGCAAGCTGAGTGCATCAGTCAGGGACTCTAGCATTTTGTCGTACAAGTCACTAGGGCAAGGTGACATCAGTCGGGGGAGAGACAGAGTGAAGTAGGAGCTGTAGGAGCACTTGGTACCTTCAGTGACATCAACCGGAGCCCTGGAATCACTGGAGCAAAACCCAAGCCATTGAAGAAAGTGACCGACAGAAGAAGAAATAACTGAAGCAGCACCAACAGAAGGAAAAAAGGAGACAGACCGAGAGCCTGACACCTGGGTGGAAGAGGTGGAGGTGGCTGAAGGAGCAGGAGCAGGAGGCTTAGTCTTGAAGAACCAGTGAGAGCCAAGTACCCTGTTGGCAGACAGCCACACCTGCCCTTCAGTACTAGGCATAAGGTTGCCTTCACAGTACAGGTCATCAAAGCATTCAGGAGACATCTTGGCAAGACCAATGAGGCATTTCCAGAGGGCTTGGCTGGGAGGGGATTTGGTCCACTCGGCAGAGCCTTGGAAGCAAGCTGAAGCCAGGGAAACCAGAGACTCCATAGTAGCGGACCTCCAATCAGAATCATCGGGATTGACCAAGGCATACACCGGGGCAACTGAGAGGCGGCACACATCATGAATGGATTTCTTGTCACGGCCATCCTTCTTGCTGAAGAAGTGGGTAGGACTGGGAGAGGCATTCCAAACCTGGGTTTGCGCTGGAGACTTCCGGAGGTGTTGGATGGAAGATGGGGTAGGGAAACGGCCATCACCATAAAAGCGTCAAAGGAAGGAAGCAGAGTGGGCCTGGTTTGCCGCGGCCAGAGCCTGTTTACGAAGTGCTTGACGATCCAATCAAGGGGAGGAAGTCAGAGAGGGGGACTGCTGGAGGAGAGACTGCTTGAGAGCGGGGGCAGGGGCGGGAAGAGGAGGATGTGTGGGGGTAGATGGGGCTGGCTGCTGAAGAGCTGAAGGAGTAAGGACAAGCTGCTTGAGAGCGGGAGGCTGAAGGGGAGGAGACTTAAGGGCGGGCTGTTTAGAGTCCCGTTGAGGAGCCGGCTTCTTAGCAGACCGAGTAGAGGAGGCCACAGAGGAATCAGAGGAAGAGACAGACATGGAGGTAATAGAGGACTGGCTGGCCAAGGAAGAGGAAGAAGACAGAGATGTATCTCTCCGGGGACAAAGAGAGGAAGGAGAAGGGGTGGCCTGGGTGGGAGCTGGGGGAGGGGAGGGGGAGGACTTCTTCAAGAAGGCGCGCTTGGGATATCAAGAGCCACGGGCAGAGGAAGAAGACAGGGAGGGGGAAGCCTGGAGTCTCTTCTTAGGGGAAGAAGCGGAAGAGCGGCTCGCAGAGGGCTTAGGAGGATTGGTGGGGGTAGGCATGCTGGGAATCGAAGTAGGTGAGACTGATGAGGAAAAAAACGTGATAACTCAGTCAATTTCTGGAGTCAGGGAACAGGGATGGTACCGGCTTGTCCGCAATAGAGAGGGGAAGCCGTTGACAAGAAGATAAGGCAGGGAGGGGGCAAAGCGAAGCAACGAAAATTCTATGACTGAGACGCAAGAATTCAGTGTCCGTCAGATCCAAATCGATGCTATGGAGGGAACTGTTGTTGGCTGGGCCAAGCGATGGAGCTGCTGCTGGTGGAAATAGAGCTGCTGCTGTTTGAATCAGAGCAGAGGCGAGGCGAGCAAAGGAGTGGCGGGTGGAGGAGGTCGATGCGAGGGAGATGAGGTGTGGGGGGCCGGGTGCGATAAGATCGTGTAGTCAAGGGCGAGCGGATCGAAGTGATGCGGAGGCTCCTGGTGTTGGAGGGTTCGAGCGAGGGAGTTGACACTGTGTGACGGATCAGAGTCAGTTCGATCGAAGGAGGAGGCTGGATGGGGCGATCGAAGCAATGGAGCTGCGGATGGAGGTGCGAGCGCGGTGTAAGCTGGCATCAAATGGGGAGGGACGCTGGTAGTAGTGGGTGCAGCCGATCCGATGAGGGGGGAATCAGAGCAGGCGATGGAAGGAGCGGCGGGTAAAGCAATGGAGGGGAGGGAAGCTGGGGAGGCGGTCGATCAAAGATGAGTCTGTTTGTCGGTGGAGATGGGTCTGCTGTCGGATGGGTTGCGGCGGCTATGTAGAAACTGTACTGGAGCCAGGGTAGAAAATTATGGGTTGTGACCGGGAGCTCCAACCAACGACGCCGTAAGTAAATCCAACAAAGCAAAGCATAGAATGACAGCCAAGTGTTCTATTTCCATAGTGGTATAATTCTTTTGGGCTGGATTCAGCTTTTTGCTCCAATGTGCAATGGGCTAGCCATTTTTCAAGATGGATATGCCTAGCTGTAGGTTGGAGGCATCCATGTAGACTTCAAACGACTGGTTAAGGTCTGGGTAAGCATTGAGCGCGTTGCTGGCTGCCATGGCTTTCATTTCATCAAAGGCTTGCTGTTGGGCTGGGCCCCATTTGAAGTTCTTGGAGACCTTATTGCGTGAGTGCTTTTTGGCATCCTTTGTGGTGCCTGTGATATCAAACAGAGGAGCTAATACATGGGACCTGCGAGGCCACATGTCTTGATGGTACCCCACTGCTCCAAGAAATGACTTGACTTGCGTGACCGTTCTTGGTCGGTCCATGCGCAGGATGGCTTCGGCTTTCTTTTCCATGGCTCGACTGCTGTAGGTGTCATCCAGAATCCTAGGAAATTGGTTTCTTGTACGGCCCAGTCACACTTGAGGGGGTTGCATTTGAGGCCATTGCCATTGAGCCAATTTAGAACCTTGTCTATTGCTCTCAGATGCTGTTGGAAGTTCCCATTTGTCCATATGCCAATGTCATTGATGTATACGGTGCATTCTGTATCCTGTAGGATATCTTCCATCAGTTGTTGGGCCACATTTGGTGAATTTTTTACTCTCATTGGCAGCCTTTGATATTTGTAGCATCCAAAGGGTGTCACAATGGTACAGAGCTTCTTGCTTGCTTCATCAAGTTCAAAACAATAGTATTGCATTGATAAGTCAATCTTGGTTGCCTTGTTTGTTCATGATGTCCTGGATTCTTGGTATCGGGTATGGTCTTTGTTCTATTCTTACTTGATTGAGTTTCCAAAAATCAGAGACCCATCAAACCCAATTGTCTTTCTTTGGAATTATGAAGGTTGGAAACGCCCATTCTGCTGGCCCATTACATCGCTTGAGTACCCCATCAGTTACCAAATTTTGGAGCTCCCGTTTGAATAGTTATTCTTGTTTGTATGCCACCGCGTACGGATTCTTGTGTACTAGTTTTGCATCCGGCTTGAGCTTGAGAGAGATCTTTTTATGTGGATTATGCCCAAGTTTTCCGTTGAGCACATTTGGGTATTTTTCCAACACAGCTTGGAATTGCTGTTGTTCACTTGCGGTCATGTGAGATTGTTGCTTTGCAACCATTGCTGGGCTGGTCTCTTTATATGCCCAATCAAGGATTACGTCCGCTGCAAATAGTTCTGAATCAACTGTTTCTTTGATTAGCAGTTGGAAGTATTGATCTCTGTGTTCAAGTGTCATGTTCCCTGTTTCAAACGTTGATTCTTTCTTCATTGATATGGTTCTTTGATTCCATTGGATCACTCCTTGCTCAAACAGTAAGTTAATTTTGGCTCCATGCAAGAAGTCCCGACCTAAAATGATGTCATATCTAGACTGCTGGGAGTCAAAGATCTGCGCTTCAAATCTTTTGATGGTCGTGTTGCCAAATAACTGGAACCTGAGATTCCTTTATTTGACATAGGCCAAGGTATCGAACGATCCATTGGCTGTTTTGGTAATGATTTGTTGATTGGATTGGATGGGGATTTCCCCAATGGGCATTGCTCTTTTGTTGATGAGCGTTGTTGTGCTTCCGCTATCCCGTAGGGCTAGAAGAAATCTTGCCCTGATAGGGATACCCTGGATGACCTGGATGGTCATCAACAGAATTGGAGCCACATTGCTCTTATCTCTTTTTCTGTTGCCCGGAGGTTTCATTTTCCCGGTGCTGTGCCGGAAAATTGTTTTTGACTCGTGTAATAATGACGTTAGGGCGTCTGGTAACCTCGCCATCCATGTTCTTTCAAGCAAGGTCAACGTATTTTTCTTTTCTGGTGACGTATTTTTCTTTTCCGACGCCGTATTTCTATTTTCCGACAACATATTTTTATTTTCTGATGCCGTATTTTGGTTTTCATCTTCAGACATATTTTCCATGTTTATTTTTGCCTCCGGGTTACCATTAAAACGGACCTTCCGGTGCTGAGGTTCACTTGCAACAGAATGGTTTTTATCTGTAGGTTTCTTTCCTTCTTGTGCTGGGAGTTCCCCTCCTTGTGTTGTCCCAAAGAGCAGGGCTCTATTGGCATCCAGCTCTAGGGGAGCTGGAGGCATGGTGACTGACACAGGTTGCTGGGCAGGGCGCAGTGCCTTGCATCCGCTGGCTGGGCTGGCAGGAGGTCTTTTTGCTGCCTCATTTCATGAATATCATGTTATGTTTTTGCTGTCACTACCATGTTCTGCATGGAAGGCTTCCGGTGCAGCATGCATGTGTGCTTGATAGGCTTCATTGTTTTGATTGGCGTTTTGCTCGCTTTTTCCATTATTATTCTGATTTTTGTGTTTGTAGTTTTTGCTATATCAATTGTTGGGACATTCAAACCATTCATGATCATGGCCAGGTTTGCAGCATGGGTTGTTGCCTTTTGCCTTTCCTTTGCCTTTGCCATTCTTCTGGCATTTGTTGTGGTTATTGTTGTTGTTGCTGTTGCTGCTGTTGTTTCCCTTACGTTTGTTCTTGTTCTTGCTGTCATTCTCGGAGTCCCGTTCCAAGCATTGCATGTGCTCCACCACAAACTGTATGGTTGTGTCGTTGCAAATGCCATGATGAATGCGCCCGTAATCATTGGGTGATTCCCAAAATACTTTTCTGGGTCCTACCCAGAACTATGTTTTTTTTTTGTATTTTGGGAATGAAAATTCAATAGACCCAGATTTTGGCGGGCCGGCGTCTAAAATCTCATTTTGGAATAAGAAATTTTAAATAAGAATTTAAATAAGCAATATTTAACATGTGCGCGCATTATTTAATTTAACATGTGGTTGGATTCCTAAGAAAAATCTGGGTAGGACCCAGATTTCTGGTCAACGTGAGCTCACGTTGACTAGAATCTGACTAGAATCTGGGTCCAAAAAGACAAAAACCGAGGTACAGATCCGGTCTGGGTAGGACCCAGAAGTATTTCACGAATGACACATTGACCCATAACAAGGGGAAACTGTGTAGGACCAAAGTGACTTGCTGGATATCTGTGAGATTTGTGCCATGTCCATGCAGTTTTTCCGTGTAATTCATCAACCCTTCCAACTGCAGCGCGTGATCCTTGGAGGAGATATCTTGTGGCTTTTTGCAGCCCTGGCTTCTCAAATAGTTATGCATGATATCCTTCACATCTTGTGCCTCATAGTATACTTTCAGGAAGTTCTTAATGGCCGTGTTGTATCCAATCCAATTGTTGGCTTGGCTGTACATTGCCCGCAACTGTTTGTACCAATTTATCCCACTTGGTCTGTGCGTTGGGTACTAGAATTCTTATGAAGTAATTAACAAGATCTTCATTGGAGATTTGAAGACAGTTGGCTGCATGCCTGAAAGATTCTTTGCAATAGAGCAACTCTTTGACGCCTCCCTTTTCTGTAGACATTGGGAACTTCATTGAATCTTTATTCCCATCACTGTTAATGGTGATGATTGTGAGTTTGGGGCTGTTCCTATCAAAGCTAGAGGTATACTAGGTTAGGGGAGGTTGTGGGTAGAGGTCTGTCATTGTCAGATTGGATGGTCAGTTTTCTTAGATGATGTTTAATTTTTCAGTACTGATTTGTAGTGTGATTCCGCGTAGTTCAGAACCAGTTATTACTGTGTAACAAACTAAGAGGAGTCTTTAGTAAGAAAAGAATATATTGTGCGCTAAGAGATTGAGAGTGTATGTATTTCCAATAGGACCGGCACCAAGTACAGTATCGGTGCATCCAATACTTGTCACCAGTCTTAAGACAGAATTCACATGATCAAATTCCAAATCGAACATCAGCTGATGTATCTTCAAGCCCATCCTGCTTCAGGGAACCTGGAAGTGTGGTCAATCTAATCATATGATGGATACAATCATTAATCATTTAATCATATGTACGTGGCACGTTACAGGTAGCAAGTCTTTTGGAAAGTACAGTCTTTTATGTGGGTACACATGTTTGGCTCTGGCAGCAAACTGGGTTTCAGTAATTTAAGACACCTTGTTTGTATGGTTGGAGGACTATCAGTTGCATTCATATCAACGACCAGCCTAACCCTCCTGTGATGACTGCATGTGTGATATTTAGTAAGATAATCAGCTAGATTGCGTTTTCCTGGTTCCCAGAAAACATCAAATGGTCCATCAGAATCTCATATTGATTGCATTGGACCTTTTCTGCTTCATTCATCACTTAAAGGATACTCATGCTAGCGTCAAATTCGTGCGATTTATTTAAAAAAGATGGAAACGCTTGTTATTTTTGCACGCAACAATTTCCAGGAGGACTATTTTCACATCCAAAATTTCACCCTGACTTTCATGGTTTCTTCACAATTTATCTCTGGCACAACTTCATTTCATGCTTACACCAGTAATAATTTAGACTCCACTTGATTTTCATTTCTCCCTTACGCAACTCATTTTTTGGAATATTATCCTTTATTTGCAATGATGATATTGTTGTAGTGTTGTTACCAATTTCTTCTTAAATGTATTTGCTTCTTGATAACTGGTAACCTGTTATGTTACCACCATTTCACAATATTCACATTACGAATATGAAATACCAAAAGCCAACAAATATAGTTTTGTACAAAGAAGAAAGTATTTTATCAGCTTTTGCAATAATTTTATTCAAACTATTCAATTGTAATAGAAGACAAACATACTGCACAAATTGACATAAAATAACAAGAATCAACTAACGGTGGTACTATAATGTTGTTGTCACCATTTACTTTTGTAAACTTTTCATGTATTCGATGTCATATTTGTAGTCCTTATTATCCTTGCCAATAGTCTCAACTATGTCACATTGTTCCATTTCCTTTCATCTCTGCTCCTTTTTACTTTCTTCATCCTCGTCATCTTGTGTTGCATGTTTGCCACTTTGCTGTTGTACATTTTAAGTAGTTCTATCTCTAATTTTTTCAACTGTTGTTCCCTCCTTCTTTTTTATATTTGATTTAGGACGTATCTGTAGAGATCTTGTCCCTCATCACTCAATCCCTCCTTATTACCAGATTTACTGTCAGTGAATTTCTTTCTCTTCCGTTGGTCCTTTGTTGTGTTTATCCACAAATTGTAGTCATTATAAAGGAAAAGCAATTCAAATGCCTCATTGCTTGGGGTGAAAATGTTACTGATTGTGTTCAGAATGACTTTTTTTGAAGTCTGTCTCTTTTGGTGACACCGCTCAAAGAATTCTTTTGACAAAGTGTTGGAATTCAGGTAAATTTTTATGTTGATAGTCTTTGTGCAATTGGTACTTATTTTTGGAGTTCACATTTCTGTTTTCCGTGATTAGAACTGTTGCTGGGAAATTATCTGGTATCTTTTTGTTCCTTTTATTGTCTACGTGCCACCAGTGTTAAGAAGATGATTGAGTGAGAGATGACAAAAATGATTATACTGGCAACCATTATGTTGTTGGCTGCTTACCTTTGTAGTTTTTCCTGACTGGAGTTTGAGCAGAAAATTCCACTCCACTTTGGTGCATGGGTATTCATCACATTTGGTATTTCATTGTTATTATCTACTTTTACAATTTTGGCAATTCATCAACTGTACGAAGAACACATTTGGCGGGAATATGAAAATCCTGAACGTTGTTTCCTTTGTCCGCGCGTTCCCTGACAATCTGGAATGTGGTGTCCTGAAAATCCTGGCGCGGACCACAATATTATTGTGTTCCCTACCCTATCAATCCGTAAGTTCCGCCCTTAGTCATACCCCAAGCATAGTAATATCTTGTGAGTCCAGATGGTTGATGAAACTAGTAATCTAGTACAGTAAGCATTTATGTTGGAGGGGTCAACTGAGTTCTGTACCTTTTCATGACAACCATTGCAGAAGTTTTGTGCTGGAATGGCGTTGCAGGCTTTCTGATTGAAACGTGTTCAAATTTTCCAATGGAAAATCTCAAAATTGTGCAACGGCATTGCATCATGCTCTGCTGTTTTAGTCGGTTATTTTTGTCAGTTTTAAACTTTTGTTTTGAAGCAGCATTGCAGCTTTTGCATTTGACAGCTGGTAATTGAATGGAAAATCTCAAAATCATGCAACAGCGTTGCATGATGTTCAGTTGTTGTCTGAATCTTTTTGTAAGTTTTAAACTTTTGTGCTGGAGTGTTGTTGCAGGTTTTCTGGTTGAACGTTGGCTCTAATATGTTATATGGTTCATTAGATTGTGATGTCTTCCTATGTCTGTTCTGGTGTGTCACGAAGCTATGTCATTTTGGTACACTGGTGAGTTTGTGTAATAATGTGGAGAATGAAGTACAATTTGTCTAATTTGTTAGCAAATTGTATCAAGTTTGATTGCTGGGACACAACTTGTTTTCTACTGCTTTATCAATTGTTAATCAAAAAATGCCAAAAACAGCAAAAGGAAAACCGAAAAGTACATCTAGAAAAGTTGCACCGCCCTGTTGAGTGGATGATCCAAACACCACAACTCCACCAACAGAGGCAGCTGCAGCCGCAACTGCAACTGCAGCCAAAATGAGAAGTTTGTCTCAAAAAGTTTCACCGACCTGTCAAGTGAATGGACCAAAGACCACAATTCCACCAGCAGAGGCATCCGCATCCACATCCGCGGCCAAAACAAGGAGTCTGTCTCAAAAATTCCACCGGCCCCTCAAGTGAATGGACCAAATACCACAATTCCACTAGCATAGGCAGTCACAGAGACAACCGCAGGTGCAGCTGCAATGCAGCCAAAATCAGAAGTTTGTCTCAAAACGTTCCACCAGCCCCTCGAATCAATGAACCAAAGACAACAATTCCATCAGCAGAGGCAGCCACAGCTGCAGCATCTTATCAACCTGAAGAAGGCAACGCCGTGCTTCCAACAGCAGAGGTAGTTTCAGCTGCAGCCGTAGCGTCTCATGCATGTGAAGAAGGCAACAATGTGATTCCAACAGCCAATATACCCATAGTTGCACGTGTTGCCGCTCCTGGAACTCAATAAGTACATGTTGTGCCTGCAACACCATTGGCACCCACAGCAGCAGCCACAGCATTACCACATGTAGCCACAGCCGCATCCACAGCTACACTATCTTGTGGAGGTGAAGAAGGAAACATTGGGCTTCCAACAGCAGTGGTAACTGAAGGTGATGCACACGCTGATACTTTACTGTCTGATGTTTTTGAGAATGATTCAGAATACAAGGTTCACGTAGAGGTGATGCAAAGACATGGTCTTCAGCCTTGATAAATAAGGTTTTCATTGTCATCAGTCTTTTTTTTCAGGAACCCCTCCTGACTTCCTCCAGAAGGTGATGGGTGAGAATGTACCAGTGGTATTGGGTGCTATTCCAAGGGTTATTGACATGATGGTAAATCTTTTCCTATGTAACTCTGGGGAGATTATTTCAACAAAGGTCAACATCTTGGATGCAACCCAGCTGACAACTGGTTTCAACAACTACAAAATCAAAGATAAATGTCACATCTTTCAGAGAGTGCTGAACTCTGTTATCCAGACCAATGATAGTACTGGCAGAACGGAGTACACCCGCATTGAAGGAGAAGACAAATTACCTGATGGTAAATTGCACGCAGTTTGGTCTACCAATGTGGTTAACTACAAAACCATACTGAAATACATGAAAGTTTACCTAAACCTTCTTTGATGGTACATTAGTTCTGTTGAATTCCCACTGGCACCTCGGAATACAGATCAAGGTCCATTTTTCTATCACAGATTTGAAAACAACATCATTAAAGGCCAACAATATGTCCGTCAGATGATCTCTTTCTTCAATGGTCTTTTGTTGCAACACACACTCTGACGTTTTCTTTTGGCAAGCTACTCCTTCAAACAAATGGATACCTCCATTAGAACAACTCGAGGCAAGGAAGTCTCAGCCCCAACAAAGACAGGTCCATCAGTAGATTTAGTCTTTTCTACTAAATCTGTGTACTACCTCAAGTTGCATTGGTCATCCAATGTGTGTCAAAGAGAGAACTTGCGTTTCAGACGGTCCTCATGTCTTTGTGGGCACAATTCCAACAAACGACAAAAAGATTTTTTCCCAAAGTTAAACTCGACCACTTTATCAATGAGACATTCCTTCATGGCAAATTGTATGAGAAGTTTCTTCCAGATCTGTATTTGTGTTCATTTGTGGTTGGTTGGTACAAGATAGAAATGGAAAATTTGGAAGGCAGAATTGGATTTAGACTGTTATCTCCACTTCATTTTTCAAAGCTTGTGGAGCACAGTAAAATTTTGAACAAGTATTACAAAGTAGTCATTGACTTTGAGGAAAATTTGGTGACTCTGTCTACTTTGAAGGAACGGGACATATTTGTTGATGACTTGCATCGAGAACATGAAGAGCATATAAAGACATTGCTGCAACAATTAATCCTGACTTTGTGTTGGGGTGATAATTTTGTTTCCAAGCCCACCTCTGCTCAAATGTTAAATAGTTTGTGCAATGAGTTCCTCGACAATGTTCTAACAAGTTGGTTGTCACATGATCCCACAGTCAAAGGTGGGCTGGTGGGTCAGAGTATGGTTGTGAAATCAATACTCCGTAGTTGATGTAGTGCTTGACACACCACAAAGAAGTCTTGACCTCAACACTGCAATTGAGAAGATGGACGTACATTTGAAAATAGAGTGCAAATTATTGTCAAAGTTATGCTATGGTGAACATTTCCGCGATAATCGGTTATAGATTTACACCATGAGTGGCAGGAATTCCATCCAATTTGACATATGAACTCCTGCAGAACTTATAAGAGGTTACCAGTCAAGAGCAACTTATACTTTACAAGAAGAAGAGAATTGGAAGCAGCCGGTTACAAGGCTCCTTAATTTCAACAAGAACTGCCAATACACAGTGGAGGACCGGTTGTTCTGCAAGCACATGAGACACATATTTTTTGAGATTTTTATCACCCACCTGGAAATACTAATTTGCGACACTAACTTTCTCAAAAGGTCCCTGGAGTTCCTCATTATGTACAATTACCTCCCGGTTGGGGGGAAATTGTTCACTCCTTTGACTCAGGAACTTCAGCCTGAAGTATTCAGCACAAAAAAAGTCCTTCAGGCAAACTTGGAAGTTGGCTTTGTATCAGAAGATGATGAAAATAATTTGAAATCCAATGGTCTTACTTTGAGTGAAGTTTTCAAAAAGATCAGTGTTTGAGGATTTCACCGTCACAGTGCAGCCAGCATTGCAAAATGGGACTTCCTATGAAAGCAACTCCATCAATTGGAATTGTTCAGCAAAAATAATGATACATACTCTGTTGGATGGCTAATGTTCACAAACAAAGGGAACGATGGAGTCAGGTCATTCTTCCAAGCTCCTTGAGTTGACAAATCAGCAGTTGATGATGTGTCACAGGAAGAATTAAGCAGCCGATCCACTCAACAAAAATGCTGGAGATGCTAACAAGCAATTGGAGAGTGATGGGGAAGGATTCACAAATGAATTGGAAGGAGATGAAAAACTAACCAATAAGAAGCTGCCACTGCAGCCCAAGGTACAAAGATTGTTTTTGCGCCTGGGTTACAAATGTAAAAAGATTGCAACAGAGCAATCAAATCAAAGTAACAAGCACAAGGAGAGGAAAGTTTCTCCAAACCTGGACCATGTTGAAAATCCAGGCTACACTATTCAAGTTCCTTGCCCCCCAGCCACATGAAGTACAGAACAATTGGCTGGTAACTTCAAGGTGTTGTTATCTGACGTTGATCCAAAGATTGAGTCTCCTTGTTATGCTATTGGTAGCAAGGAGACAATCAAGGATATGCCACCCCCTGAGACAGGAGTAGTCAAGAGTTATGGGTATAAGAAGAACAACCAATTTCCTTTGTTTCCTGGATACATGGTGTACAAGAAAAAACCAGATGGTACACAGGTGGCCCGTGCAAATTGGTACCTGTATTACCATATTGTGGTGCACCTTCGTACACCACATTGTCCAAAATATTGAATTCAAAGGATCCATTGTGCAATGTGCAAGTGGCCCAAAATTCAAATGAGGATGAAAGCCCGGATGGTGGCTCATAGTTCACCTATGCTTGGTCTTACCAACCAGAAACAAGTTCCCGCAAAATTCACGATGGGCATTAAACATGTCAAAAGGTCAACAACTTGTTCTACACACAAATGTGGACTTCACCATTTGGGTACTAAGTTTGTATCCAATTTGTATCTAGTAGTACTATTACAGCAGTGTACTAAAGAAACAATGTCTTATCCATTTTAATCAACATTGTACCATTTATTTAATATAAAAAAGACCATTGTCCCAAGTCATCTTCTTGTGACAATGTTAGAAAAAATTACTTTACTATAATAGTATAAACTATAACTTGTGAATAACTTTGGTTGTCCTTGGAACAATAACAAATAAGAAGAAGATGTTAATCTGGTTTTGGAATCTCATCATCATTCTTTGCATCCTGAACGACACAGCCATTCAATATTCTAAAAAGATGCTCCTTACTCTCATTATTCTTGTTTCAACAATTGTTTGACATAAACAAGGTTATGTAAAACACCAACCATAATAAGGTAATGACTAATTTAAGCGCTCCTCTATCCAATAATATATATATATATATATATATAATATGATTAGTTGAGATGTGCCTGGCATTTTTTTCATTGCTTTTGTTGGATTACTATGTTGCCCCACCATTACTTTGTTTCAAAATAAGAGAATGAAAACTTTTATTCATCTTAGTCGTCCTTCTTATTTATTTTCTTAGAAGAAGCAAAAAATGTTCTACAAACACATTAATGAAGCGAAAACTTTTAAATGATGATTAGTGCATTCTTCTTGTTCTTTCTAACAAGAACAAGAAAAAAAAGAATTAGCAGTACTACTTCAGATGGGCATCAGATCTAGATCATCAGCATACTATAATGGTGTATCATTGAATTACAAAATAACAAGATCAGGATTGTATTGTTGCGTGTTAGTTTAAACAAAAGAATTATTCATGTTGTTACTGTTAAAAAAATTTAAGTGTACAAAATTGAAGCATTACTCTCATGTATGCATGTCCCGGGACTTGAACCACTGATTTCAGTGTCATACTAAGTGTTAATCATTTGTACCAATACATTGGAAAGTAAGAGTATTTAAAGTTTGCACGTGATTCAATCATTTTGTTCCCGTGCCCTGTGGTACTACTGGTGTGTACTGAACATGGCATTTGTTTAGAAGAAGTATCCACAGCCCAAAAGTGAACATAACCAGTAGGGTCCAACAATTTCAACATTCTTGGTTTGAGTGCACGGCAATTACTTGCCAATCCTCCAAAGTTAGGAATAACAGGAAAATGGAAAACAAAACACAATCCAAGAAGATGAAGATAGGGGAAGCAACATCACCACAGATTACTATGTTTTACCCTGAGTACAACAAATGGACAAAAGAGCTGGGAGACAAAGACCTAAACCCGCCTTTATATCATTTTGAAACTGGATTTAATGCACTATGTGCCATAAATGGACAGTTTGTACTCACAATTCTTGACGGATGCAAGCAGACCAATGCTGTGAGAACAATACTCAACAGCAAACAAGGGAAATTTGACAAAGAAGAAGCTTTGTCAATTTGGGAAGAAGCCGTTAAGTATGTCAACCAGGAAGTGTTTCCAGACCATGAGGAAGGCAGCAGTATTGCTATGGACCACATGTGGGCTATGGGTGTCATTCTTTTGTTGTACCTTTTATGCAGTTATTCTGCACTGAAAGGAAGAGATGACATCAAGTGCTACAGCAACCTTGGCATTGGACCGGAAGTAGAATTGCAAGAACAAAAGAGACTAGAATGGGATGGTCATCCAATCCCAGCAAAGGGATGGTGTAATCTGACATGGCTGGCAAGAGCGCGCATAAATCATTGTATACATTTTCACCCATTGAACCGCCCCTGTCTATGGTCAATTATGCGGAAAGAGTGGATTGTAAAGACTAAAGAGGCAATCATTGAAAAGGAACGGTTGGTGAATGTGTACTACTCAACTGATTGTACCAATACCGGGTTTTGCTCCATAGACAAAAGGTATCCTGTAATGGTCAATTGCTACACAAAACATATGGATGAAGTACAAAAGGAAGACATGAACCCTTTTTTGTACTTATAATTTTGAAACAGGGTATGGCTGTCTATGCGGCAGAAATGGACATTTAGTATTTACAATCTTGGATGGATGCAAGTTGGTGAATACTGTAAGAACAAGGCTGAACAGCAGAAAAGGAAGATTTGAGGAAGAAGAATCTTCCTTGATTTGGAAAGAGGCCCTGGACTATGCCCACTACAAATTATTCCCCAACCTTGAGAAAGGTGACACTTAAGCCACAAGCCACATTTGGGGTCTGGGTATCATTCTTTTGTACCTTCTATGTGGTTATCCCACACTGAATGGGAAGGCAGACATCCACTGTTATGACACCATTGGCATTGGACCAAAAGTAAACTCTCAAGAGCAAAACAAACTGGAACAGAATGGGCATATTTTTCCTGTAATAGAATGGTGCAAGCTGACACAGCCAGTGAGAAATCACATTAAAGGATGTATACAATTTCATCCCGGGAATTGTCCCTGCCTGGCAACAATTTGGTTGAGTGATTGGTGTATAATGGGATCTAATGGTGAAGGAATCTATGAAAAATTTAATCTACAAAACCCCTACTGAGGAGTATGTAACTTATACAGAACAAGCGGATGAGGTATAGGTACTGGCCCAAGACACAGAAAGAAAATGTAGCAAAGAATAGTGGGATTCATTCATGAACAAATCAAAGAAACTGTCAAAGACTAAAAAGCGGAAACTGAAACAATTAAGGGACAATGGCCAAAAGGAGGAAAGAGACAAAAACAAAAAAAAACATTCAGCACTGGCTCCATCTTTACCATAAGTGTTGGAATTCCCCCAAAAATTTGGAGGAGTACAAATAAAATTCTCATTCCTTGTGGAGCATGGGGACACGTGAAACACTACTAATAACCGTTATTGCAAAAGTTTTCACTACTTCATAGTAAATTTAAGTCACGTATTTCAAAATGGAAGTGTACCAATTAATTTAAGGTGAAATATTGTTTGTTAAAAATTTAGAACTTGGGAACGCCGTTGCAGACATTTAACCCTGCAACACCGTTCCAGACAATGAACTTTGCAACACCGTTTGACACATTGGACTGGATTTTATCAAAACTTTCACCAATAAAAATCCATAAGTTTTTACAGTAATGAGTACCGTAATTCTATTACGACATTCTGGATCAAGCCACTTGTGAAACAAGGGGATGCACAAAACAGTAGTAATAACTTTTATTCTAAAACTTTTCAGTCCATAATTAAGAGTTTAGTCACACATTTCCAAACTAAAGTGTACAGATGAGAAGTATGGAACGCCGTCCCAGAAAATTGTCTCTGCAATGTTGTTCCAGACTCTAACCCAGTTCTGCACAACAGGCCAGAATTGGTTGAAACTTTCACCAATAAAATCAACAAATTTCTACGGTAATAAGTACTGTATTTCTACTGTAGTGTTCCAAGACTGAAAAAGGGGAATGAGAACTGACCATGTTAAAATCAACCGTGTAAACATGGAACGGAGTTTCAGCAATAGAGGAAATTTTGTAAAAAATAGTGATCCACCAATTTAAAAAAACAATCATTATGTTCACTTACCTGCAATGCTGTTCCAGGAATGCTTAAAAATCACTACTTGTTTTGCCGGCTTTCACTATCAATTCTAGTTTTTTTTCAACCAAGCCATTGTGTCACAGAAATTAAACAACCATTGCTCCCAGTTTCCAAGGACAAAGTATTGATCTTTGCTACCACAGTTTCTGACCACACCAACTTCAGACTCAATGGCATTGCAGTCAAACAAATATAATTTGTTTCACAACTCCCCTTGCTTCACCAACCCGTGGCAGTATTTTCCCCCGTTTTCCCTCTTGCTCAATATTGGGTCAACAGAAACGAAGCAACAAGCAATGGCATAGTAACCATTGTGTACTATTAATTCAAACCTGCTCAAAGAACTTCCAGGGGGAAAGGACCTCTAAGATGAAGCCAGCACAGAATCTGACATGGATAAACTTGCAGTCCATGTCCGTCCAGGAGGTCTAGTTGAAAATTTGCCTAGTTGTACCATACATTTTCCACTTGTCCAGAATCAGACTTGAACGATGGATTGGCACAAAAAAGTAACTTTATCCCACAATAATTGTCATATCTCTTGTGCTCTGTGGATCCTTGATGCGTACTGGTGCCAACAGCCGGAAGGACCAGCACATTGCAACAAAATTTGAGAACATCCGATGGAAACCAAGGTACACTTGCGTTTTTCTTCTCGTCGCACTTCATGTAGTAAGGCAAACCATCCATAACACCAATCAAAAACTTTGATCCAACCGGCCAACCACCCTCCGTAGGATGAATTGTTCCTGTTGTAGAGTTGTGTATGAACAAATCAAATTCGTGGTCAAGTCGATCAATAGTACTACAGTACTCCATTAATCGCTTGCAGGTTTGCTTGATTAGTGTGGACTTGATTTGTTGGGTTCTCTTTTTAGTCTTGGTAGTAGGTCTTTTTGAAAGTACAGTTTTTAATGTGGATGAGTGTGTTTGCTCTGTTAGAAACCTTCTTGTTTTGCTCCTCCGGTACCAGCAACCTGCTGGGATTCAGTAACTTGTTGTTGTTAGTACTACTAATACTAGGACACTTTCATCTTCTTCTTGCTGGTGGTCCTAAACTATTCTCCTTCTTTTCCTCATTCTCAAAAATCTCGAGAAAGACATGGTGGGAGGAAGTCATTCTAAATGATAAATGGCAGCACCAAAGAAGAATAAAGTAATTCCGCCACCAACACGTGACCCCCACAATGAGAACACAACCCACGTACCGGTATGGTAAACAACTTCCTCTGCCAGAGAAGAAATTTCCAGTGATTCAAAGAGTTCAGAATTCAATCAACATGGCTTGACACGCGTGTCTGAACGTTACTTCCCGTCAATTTTTTTCAAAAAGCCAACGAGGAACGTTTGGAAAACAACTCGATACCGGGATCGACCTACTGGTACTAAAAATTCTTTGTCGGCATCGAACATGCACTAAATGCAACACAGTCCGTCCATCGTTTTTCGAAATTGTAATCTACTTGGTGCAAGTGTTGGAAGCTACACACTTTTGGGAAAGGTCAATGCGTTCGATGTTGTGCATGTTTCAGGTTGTTCGAATGGACAAAGTCAACTCGAACTTCAGAGAAAAAAAGGGAAACAAGAATTATGGGTGTTCCCAGTGAGGACAACACTTCTTCCCAGTTGAAGGTGTACGTATCCACCGGATGCGTGATTCTTCCCGCGTTTATTGCCGCCTGGTATTACTATTCCAAAAAAGCCTGTCGAAGGGTTGTCGTTGGCTTTCTGAAAAACGAACCGTGCACCGAAAGCGACAACACCAGCGTTGGGGACAGCGATTTTGCAATGATGGAAGAAATATTCGACGAGCAATACCACCAGAACCTTCACGAACAACAACGGTAAGTTTTTCTTCTGTCGCCCTCGAACGGACCATGCGTCGCAACTCGTTCCCTCCGCAATTCCCCCCAATGGGAAAAATGGTACGAGTCCGTCGCTGACAACTTCGTGCTTCACTCCCACTTACGACAACACACACACACACACATTGTTTGTATTGTATTGTATTGTATTGTATCAGAGACGATGTGGACAACTTTTCTTCGACGGAACTGACAAATCGTTTGGTGAAGTGGATCAATCGCCAAAATGTTTTCACAGATTATGCGTACAAAGAATACAAACTCGAGAAACGAACGAAAGAGAATCTGTTCGGAGGTATTAACTCTTCCGTGATGCCGACGTCTCCTACAATCGCTAACAAGAGTTATGATCACGATGGAACGAGTGCAACCATTGCTTCTGCGGCTCAGAAACGCTTGGTGGTGGACACGACAAGTAATGCTGCTGCTGCTGTTGACCAGAACCGATTGTTCTACGACGAGGAACGCGATGATTCCAGTTTGTTCTGGGAGTGCATTCCAAATCCAGATCAAGGCCAATTCGACTTTTGCTCTCCCAAATCGGCCCTCTCCAGCGACGTTGAGGAATGCACGGTTATCTCGCACAGTTCTATCATTTCGTTGTCGAACAACGAAAACAAGTTTGCCAAATCAATGCAACCCAACGATGAGGTTATCGTTTGATGATGCTAATGCTAATGTAGCAGGAACGTCAATAATATGGAATGGCCAAAGGAACGCAATGAACGATGGGATTGAGCAATCGACTCTCCAGTCTTTTCCCGGGATTCACTCGGCCACCAACTTTTAGAGTTCTCTCAATCGTCGAAGTTACAGAGCAATCCTAACCCCAGAATGGCCTCTGACTTGGTGCGGGGATATCATCCGACAAGAATGGCAGAGATTTTTTGGTTGCATTCATTCCTCGCATGCCTCGAATCATTGCAGAGTTACGGATCATGAATTGGAACTTGGAGCCAGTTGTAGTTGAGCTGTTTCGATGTATCTTCGGTACAGCCAGCCATACACTTGGAATTAGGAACCGCCAAGGTCCTACAACCCGCATCTCTTCATAGGAATGCGTTATTTCACTGTCACGCAGTTGGTTGGCTAGCTAGCGTTGTTGAACCCTTGATACGTGGCAGTGTCGATCGCAACGTTCAACATGAACAATAACAGTACTAAAACAACAAAATGTCATCTAGATTGAAACGAAATTATCTAAATACCTATCTCCAAAAGAATCGACTCAAATAGAGCCTGGAGTTCGATAAAACCACCCCAACAGTCGACCAGCCGACATCATTGCGTTCAAACTTTGTTCTCGAACCAGCGTTGCGGTCCGACAGGCATCGGATTCGGCAGAGAGAAAATCCTGCTCGCTGAGGTAGCCCTTGTCCTTCATAAGTCTCATGGTGCGATGAAGCGTGTCGTCTCCGTTCGATCCTTTTCCCAGCTCGGCGAATTCCGGATGAGCCTGAAAGGTGACCGCTATCACTTCGGGAGCAGAGCGAGTCTCATGGCTCTCCGTGGCATAAAGAATTTTGCGGAGTGCATCCTCGGGGTTGGTGACGGGAGCCGAAAAGTACACCGCGGCTTGAATGGGCACCGTGTCGTTCCCTCCGAGCGACACTCCGCGTGCTGGAAGACTCTCTACCATGTCGCCGTGGGTATAAAACAAATCGAGCCCGGAATCAGCATCGTCGCTGAGGTTGATAATTCCGTGCTCCCGCGAATCGATGTCGCCGTCGCCGCTCGGAGCCGGGTCGCTAGCCGCGGCCAAAAAGGCTTTTCCGGTTGGCGTCAACGCGGTAGTCCTACGTCCGGCTTGGGCACCCGCCGGGCACTTGACGGCCCTCCCGCCACCCATGTGCTCCTTGCAGCTGTTCGTTGTTTCTTGTGGATCTGGGTTCGGCGTGTCCGAAAAGGAGTGTGCGTACAGCTGGTGACCAAAGCATACGCCGAGTGTGGGAACGGAACGGACGACCAATCGGGCTTGGATCCAGTCCTTCAGCGCCAGAATCCAGGATTGGTCTTCCTCGTACGCGGAAGAAAAGGACCCCGGCAGGATGACGCCGTCGCAGCGTGTCAGATCGTCGTCCGAAGGGAATCGCGCCGGTGGCTCCTCGGCTCCGGCGGGATCCCTCGACACGGCGTAGACGTCAATCGCAATCGTCCGTCGATGGTTTGGTGGCAGTGTGGTCGAAACGGCGTGGGCGATCAGATCTAGAAACAATCCGGCCGTGTGATCGTACGGGCCGTACGGAGGCAGGGCTTCGCAGCCCAAGAACAGCAGAAAGAGCTCTGGTTCGTGGATGGCGTCTCCGTCTGCGTTTGCTGGGTCCTCCGTGTTTCGGCAATCGGCATCCTTGCACGACGAACCGACGGTGCGTCGCAGTGTGGTGGTGGCCATGGAATCGGTGGACATAGACAGCGGCGACGAAAAGGATGCAAGCGGGGGCTTGGAAAAGGGGTCTACGAATGTTGTGCCAAGAGTCCCACTGCGATGCAATCATCTTTGCACCGTACACGGGCACCGATCTTCCATCCAGTGCAACAGGAATTTGTAGAAGAAGTCGTTCGAAAGTTCTCTTCCGCATGATCATCACTTGTCACGTAAATTCCATCCGAAGTTCGTACCGTACATGCGTACTGTAAGATCTTAACGGTACCGTACGGTAGGCACGTCTGACACGTCCGATGTTCGACGAAGAGGGGGGGGACGGGAATATTTCTACTGTACGGATTGTTTCTTCCGTAGACTGCATAACAAATAGTTGGGGGAGTAAAATATTATTACCAAACCAGCAAGCTAAAACCTGAATTAGTGACTCTAAAAGATGTAATCTGATGCTAAAATGCAAAGTGAGACGATGTAACATGTTACTGATGATGTTCATTGAACTATGCTAATCGTGATCCATTGAGGAGAGCAGAAGTGTTCCATAGTGAGAAACAGGAACCAATCGTGTTGATGGTCGTGCATTGTTTGATATCTAGGTATGTACTAATATGCATCATCGTATATTATATGAATGTAAAGTGTGCAAGTGGACAGTGTCCTGTAGACAAAAGCTTCTGCCACATCATACATTATTGTATTGAAAAAGTAAAATTGAAGTTCAATGGTGCATGCAAGGAATATGTATCATTCCCATCAATGCAAAGAACATGCAGCAGCAGAACAGAGTGAAAAAGCTACAGACAGCTACAGCTGTTGCCATAATGACACACTGTGTTGATGCCTTACCCCTGTGAAATGCTGGGATCTTAAAATCCTTTCAAAAGTGGCTCCAGAGCTGACTACATCTGAAGGCAAAGAAGAAGAGCAACACCAGTAGTGTGGTTCCTAGTATCATGACTGGTAGTATCCACCACCCGCTTTTGCTCAACCAGATCTATTCTAACTACAGCCAGTGGGCACAACCAGTTAGATCTTAGGCTTGTAGTAGTTCTACAATGGTTGAATAATGACAAATTTTAAGGTTTAAGGTGTACCAATCAGTTTCTTGTTGTCGGTCAAAAAATACACGTACTCTACTTACGTACATTCTACGGGAATAATATCCATTCTACACTTGAAAAGTTACTTATACTCCTACAGAGATAAAATGACTTCAAGTATCAAGATATCTACGTCACAACATGTGTTCTCTGTCTTATGAGGAATTGCACATGATCGATGACCGGTTTAGACATCCCTACATACAACACTAACACAGGGATACCGGTCAAATACAGTAAAATACCAGTAACAGAGCAATCTCACGATATGCTCACATCTCTTTAAATTTTAACATCATATACCTTTTGGTCGATTTTTAGAGTAACAACAGGTTATAGAGCCCTTATACCTTGCACTAGTGGCCCGCAAGAGCACTAGTGTTTACCTTAAGCTACCTATCTCCGCCCGTTCAGCACCTCAACTGTTCGGTTCCCGCCAGAGGACACTTGTAGTGACGCCCATCTGTGTGCTACTCTTAGGCCTCCACTCCAAGCTTCGCCGACGCCTCCCTCTCGAGGGCCGCACCTTGGACGTACATCTTTCTTCTGTTCCCTGCTTGTGGATCAGGGGGTGTACTCGCTATCACAAGCCTTGTAACCCACAACCAGCTCTCTGGATTACAGTTACAATTACAAACTAAAGACCACCGCCGTCTTTAATGAAAGCCCATTGCACCGGACACGCCGATTGCAATCACTCAACCATATTTTCTTCCGCGTCCATCATCCCCATAACGGACCATCGACGCCCATTTGATTGTGCTAAGCACTTCCTTATACAACAATACAACAGACTGCAACTCATCCTTCGATAGTTGCTTTTCTCCTTCTTCCTTTGAAAAATTCCTTCGGTTATTTCCGCACCTTCACGGATAATTCCGACGGTACTGCGCCTTTCTTCGGTCTTCCCTTTGACAAGACCGCACCTTCACGGATAATTCCGACGGTCTTTTCGATTAGTTCCGCACCTTCGTTCGGTCATTTCAATATTTCGACCCCCGACCTACTGTATCTACAGATCCTTCTACCAAGAATCTCCTTCTGTAACTACACCGCAACACCGACGGTCGATATTTCTTTGGCTATTTCCACACCTTTGCGGATCCTTCCTTCGGTCATCCCCTTCGACACGGCCGCACCTTTGTTCGGTCATTCCGTTCACCACGCCGTTTCTCCCTCTGCCATTTCTTTTGACTAAGACGACGGTCTTATTGGTTAACACCGGTTCTTTCTCTTTGGTTTCTCCGGACAATACGATTATTTCCCCGGGAAACATTCCGACGGTCTTTTCGATTAGTTCCGCACCTTCGCTCGGTCCTTCCTTCGGTTCCTCCTTCGAAACATTCTATCGGTCATCCCATGCACCTACAATCGATCATTTAACCGTCGAAACAACTGCGAATTCCCCTCTCCCTCCGAGTCATCCGGAACATTCCAACGGCTCCAACAACTTGAATTGAGTGCAAATACGTATTCCTTGCTCCTCCCATTCCCCCATTTCGTTGGCTCCGCCGGCTCCTTCTTCTTCCTTCATCGGAACATTCCTTCGGTTATTTCTGCACCTCTGAGGATCATTCCGCCGGCCCTCTTGAGTCCCTTGATTCGATTATCCCTTGTCGTCGATTCATTACATCATGCTTGAACCCGCCGTCAGCTGGAATGAAGTCCGTGGCATCCATTTCTCATTTGGCCACCATTTCGGATGCGACAATAAACAATGGCAACTCAATACCGCTTTTGCGCAGATATTGCCAAATATTGCCAGCCTGTTCATTGTTGACGACGATGGTGTCGAGACTCTCCGACCAGATCCAATCCCTGTCCTCAAATCCCTCATTGTCGCAGCCATCGTGGATGAACTCCCTGCGTCTGAAGTATTTAAAGCCCACAAACAACGTATTGCCTTGTTAATCTCCAATTCCGCCATCTTTTGCCATGTGAAAGACCACGCGAAATCCCGAGTTCGAGACAAACGGGGACTAGATAAGGCAGCGAGACGCACAAATAATGGAGATCCAATCGTCAGATTGGTCCTGACCATCTTCAGTTGGGAATTCCACAAAGATTGGTACCCATATGACTTTCACAAAGTCTACGACCCTGGGTATGGTGTCCCATCATATGAAGCAATGTTACAACGCAAGACTCCCTCCCACACACAAAGAACCAACAGGCAACAATTCACTAATAAACTCTTTGAACAATTCAAACGAGAACGGAATGGTGAAACGGTCCAGCAAGCCTTACCTCCCAAAAGAAAGCACCCTAAAACTACTCGTCCTGCGGCCGCCATCTCAACTTTCCCTGTCGAATCCAAGTCCCATACAGCTATCAAAGTACCTACATACTGTGTGACCTCTTCTTCGGCTACCACTGCCTTGCCTCCCGTCAAGCCGATTGATTCAGATGCCGTGACCACTCTTTCCAATCCCATCAAAACCACTTCTGATTTGCTTCCTGGACAAGCAACGGACTCCATTCTTGATACGCCCGCTCCCAGTTACACATGGACATGGAAATACTCCCCCCGCAGTGACTCTGTCTCCTTCCACCGAGTCCAATCCAATTCCATCTCCTCCCAACGCTCCACTTCATCTTCAAGTTCTCGTGTACGATGTCAGGAGAAGTCCAATACGACTCCAATCCAATGCCAGGACAAGTCCACTGTGACTGCGTCGCACGAAACCCCGTCTACAATGCCCAATTCGGATCATCATTCTGCCCCACCTTTGACGCCTACTAACTTCAGTTGGACCTTCAATCCTCAGAATGATATTGCCACATTCCGGCGCTTGACAAAATCAGTTCCGCCACCCTCACCACTACTCCCATCTGAGGTGCTGGATGCGGGCACTGACCCTCCACACGCCGCTCCTGCATACATCCGATCATTGCAATCTCCATGCCATCATCACATTTCCTCCAGACCGAATCATCCGCCTGTCCTTCGACTCTCCAGACGACACCGTGATGTCCTGAAGATAATGATGTATCACTTGTATGCCAACATCCTCTCAATGAATTCGTTCTATGATACTTTTGACTGAACATTGCGATCTCATCCACGATTGACGACGATTAATTGCCGCGACGGTTGATTATTTCGACGGCGACGTCTCATCGCCACCACATCGAAAACCGATTCGCGAAACACATTTCCCGACGCCGACAATTATATCCTCCTCTTTGGCGACGATCCTTCTTTCGAATCTTTCGCACCTCCCCTCGGTCATTAATATCATGCCCAACGGTTTTGTATCATTTACAACCATGGAATTCTATTGGACCATGGAATTTTCTTCTTTAAGTGTGAATCAAGGGGTGTGTACCTGAATCGAGGGGTGTGCATCTGAATCCATGGTCTATTGGATGACTGGCGCTCAATTTGGACGTGCACGTACCAAAATTCCAGATTTTCTTTCTTGATACACTTAAAGCAATTTACTTATACGTCTCCGGGCGTTTATGTACCGCGCTCCAAGGCTCCACGCGATTCCCAGTATTGAGATCCCACTGAAAACACATCACTGAACCGACTGATAATTCACCACTCCTCCACTCAGCGCCGAATCAAGGGGTGTGTTGCCGGTTCCGACGAATTCACGGAACTTACTTAAGACACAGAGATGATTCAAAGCTTAATTAACATACGAGCTAGATGAGATCTAATACAGAAGGAATCTACTAGTCGGCTTTGGACCCCGTTCTTCAATCCTTGACTTGATATTCTCCTTACATTCCTTCAGACCAATCCTCTCCTACGGCATCAAATAATTGGATGGTGTGATCATGACTCAGTTCTTCGATCATCCCTTTGAATCATTCAAGCAGTTGCAATCGCTTCTGAAACATCCAAACAAATCCAATGCTTACGATTCAATTCTACGATCACATTGCTTTCTACGATCTCTCAATCGTATTCCACACTCAACCGATTGCTATTTGATTCTGGAATCGATAGACCTGCTTCCTACCAAGTCAGAATGAATCCCCTCCGATTCCATTCGTTTCTACGACAAGTCTCTTTGCGATTCCACGACAAGATTCCCCAATCTAATCTTCTTTTCAATTCCGACTGATAACTCTTCTACCATCAATCAATCGTCTACAAATCCCGATTCCCTTGTCAATGAAGTCGATTCCGATTTCCCAATCTCCTTCCCAGGATACGCATCAATATGTCGATCCCTCTGTCGACTGTCGATCCCTTCTTCTACTCCACATTCGAATTGATTATCAATGTTCCATTTCTTCCTCAGATCAGCACCAATATTTGATTCTACGGTACAATTGTGAACAACAAGCATTCCTCTTCTCTCCAATTTTGGATTCCACCATGATCGATTATTTCGACTCTCTACCCTTGGCATCAATACAATCATTCATGGATCTCCCCTCCGTCGAGATCTTCAATTGAGCCTTCTGTTCCAGTTCCATTGATACATCTGATCCTACATCTACGGCTATGAGTTCTCCTGTTGAAAGACATTCCTTTTGTCTCTACGGCATCCAATTGCCGTTGGTCCGTCTTCCTCTTCTCCAAAGACACGTCTCTCGACATTCCTCTTGTATCTACGGCACCACGTCGAAGTGATATCCACTACGCTTCTGTTCTACGATCAATCAATTTCTACCATTCGTTTCATACGATTCAATCCCTTGGTCGGCGTTTGATATTTGATTCTGCTGGAATCAGTTCAATTGATACAGTTGATTCCTCCATACGGATCAATCCTATTCTATGACTACCTACCTACGATCGAATTACGATTGTCAATCAATCGTCTTTGATGCTCCTCAATCGACTCCTATGAGTGGATTCTCCAATCATATCGATTCCTACTGTCTCTTACGAGTTGATGTCTCTTCTACCTTCCATCGATTCCGACCAACCATCTCATCGGTTTCGCGCGACCATCGCATACTCAAGCACCTCTCCTTCAATGCCACTCTGATTCTACGATTACAATCTCCCGATTCAATATCTATGCCTAAGTTTTTAGAGTTCTACAAGATGGAGAACCGACTTGTAATTCAACACTTCTTCACTACTAAGTGTTGAATCAAGGGGTGTGTTGTCGGTCAAAAAATACACGTACTCTACTTACGTACATTCTACGGGAATAATATCCATTCTACACTTGAAAAGTTACTTATACTCCTACAGAGATAAAATGACTTCAAGTATCAAGATATCTACGTCACAACATGTGTTCTCTGTCTTATGAGGAATTGCACATGATCGATGACCGGTTTAGACATCCCTACATACAACACTAACACAGGGATACCGGTCAAATACAGTAAAATACCAGTAACAGAGCAATCTCACGATATGCTCACATCTCTTTAAATTTTAACATCATATACCTTTTGGTCGATTTTTAGAGTAACAACATTTCTTTCAAGGTATGAGTGGAAGAGCTTGAGCTTGCTGGGGAGCAAGGTTGCTCTTTGAATGCTACTACAAACAGTGGGTTGTTGTTTGCTGCTTACTAATCATACTAGAAGATAGACACCATGGGACAATGCAGGTAATTTTACTTCAGATAAGACCAGAAAATAAATTACAGCAATTTTCATGGCTATTTTGACACTCCAGTCTGTATGGTATGCTGGCAAGAATATCCTCGTAATCCTCAAGGACAATGGAAGTAAGTCAAGTTCCCAGTTGCCAAAGAGTAAGTAATTTTGCACCATATGATGAAATAGTACATGTTGGAAGACTTGAGCTAAGGAACAAGAAGGTGTCTGGGACTGTAAGTTTAGGATGATCACCAAATCACAAAGTTCTTTTTTACTGTGGAAAAACTCACAACATTCATTGCAGTATTCAACTAGTATGTATTTTAAATAATATTATAGAATAGACCTTCTTGATAATATCCTATTGTTGGATACTTCTTCTTGCCACTATGCAGCCACCCATCTTTGGCATCTTATCATAGCATGGTGGATCTGAATTACAAAGAACATAAAGGGGGAGGACGAAATCAGTTGTTGTTGCCTTCCTAGGAACAGCACCAGCAGTTGGTGGTTTCTGAAATGGATATCTTTGGTACCTGCTGTGGCAAAGATTTCTCCACATACCGGTATTTGTACTTTGAAGCAGTTGTATTTTTGCAATAGACTGGGTCAGCCTCGCTACTAGATTTCTTCTTGACGAAGAGTGGTCTACGTGCTCTTTGGTTTAAGGCCTTCTTGGTCAAACACAGATACTTCTCTAAGAAAGTTGTCTCATTATTTAGAAATAAGGGGGCAATAGAGCCGCCCTGAAACGTAAGTGAATCTATTTTTGCGCTCGCCAATCAATTTTCGTGCTTTCCTGATTGCTGATTGGAGATTTTTTTGTGTGTTTGTTTTTCATCGTTGACGTTCGACGTTCACGTCGATCGATGTGTAATGAAAGAAAAAATTAATGATCCTCTGCTCACCTCCAAACCCATCACAACGTCAACGAAGAAACAGAAAGTGTTGTCTCGTTCTCATTCGCACGAGTAAGACAACTTGCATCCACACCACATCCCTCTCGAACCGACTATGCATTCTACAAGGTGCGAAGACCATTGAGCAACCTTGACAATTTCTGCCCAAAAATATGAGCACGCTATTGACCAATCCAGCGATGCCACCGGGAGGGGATGGCATCGGACTATCACTCACCATTGAACATGACGAGATAGACCATGGAACTGGTACACATTTGCACGAAAAACGAGTGGGCACGACCGAGATTACGACACCGACGGCAACAGCAACTCCGGCGTCCTTCATTCCCATATCCGTGGACTCGTCTCCCGCTTCGTTCCAAAAAGGCTTACACGAGGAGGAGGTTGCGCTCAAGGACAGCACTTCCGCTACTCCTCGGACAGTTCACGTAGAATCAGAATCGTCTCTGCTTATCTCTTCGATTATGCGGCAACCTTCCACGACCGAAAATGGCCCTGACGAAACGAAACCGCCGAATGGATCAACGCAACAACAACATCGCAGTCCATCTCAAGTGGCTGCTCTGGAGGATAGGGTTCGAGACTTGGAAGAAAAGTTGTCGACTCTCTCCATGATTTTGTTGCGACAAAGCCAACAACAGCAATGTCCGAATCGCGAAGACAACAGCGTAAAGTCCATTTCGCCTCCTACGACTCCCTTTCGATGCATAGAACCGCTCGAGTCCATCGACTCGTCGAACAATCCCGTTCTGGAATCCCCGACACCGGTTCCAAGGAGCTATCGCAATAAACCCAATTTCGATGAATCGGATGTCTTTTCCAACATACCGCTGCCCTATCAAGAACGCCGAAATCGCAGCGACATCAACAACAGCAACGAGACCTACAAATTGCGAAACAATTTGAGCTACCACATATTGCATGCTTCCAATAGCGAATTGGATCTGAGAAGCTGCGACGGCAATAGTGGCAACCGCGACGAGGATAGAACAAATCACGCAGCCGACAACAGCGAGTCAGATGCCAACGGTGATGGTGTCGGTGCTGGTAATTTGCACACCATCCACAACAACAAAGAATACGACAACGCCATTCGAGTTCCGTCCTTGGACTCACTCCCCGGAAGCTCCCGAACGTCGCCCATTCAATCGCAAAACCCGGTCGTTGCCAAGGTGCTGTCGTCCGAAAATTTTATTTCCAATCAATCAGAAAAGACCGAGTATCAAATCAACGCTAACAACAATTCGGATTCCGTTGGCGAGTCTCCTAAGTTCACCTTTCGGGGAAGTAACTTTGACACAAGCAGCGCGAGGAAAAAGCGGAGCGAATCAATCGGGAACGATACAACCGCGTCGGTTAGAACGATAGTCGGTAGCGGCAGCGGCAGCGGCAACACCAAAGTCGGGGACGGCACTGCCGATACACCGAAACACCAAAAGAAAAAAAGCAACATCAAATCAAAATGGTTGGATTATCTCAACAGCGTACAGGATGCCCATTACGACACCGATAAACAAATGGAAGGTACGAAAACGAAAAGCTGCTGACACGGGTAACTGTAATCTGGCGCTCTGTTCATTATTGTTGAAAAGACAAACCAACTCACGTTCCATTGAATGCCGAATCTTGACTTGATTCTCCATCGAAAATGAAACCAAAGAATTTGTCAAAGTTCCTAGTGCGGTCGAAGCATTATTGGGGTTCGGATTTTGGATTTCCGTGGATTCGTTTCTGTACACATTGACAATGTTGCCCATCCGCTTTGCGTATAGTATATTTCTCCTGATGGTTTGGGTGTACAGAAGGCTTGCTGGTCGTCCCGCCGGATCCTTTGAGTTTCATCGACACAACTCGTACCATATCATTCAAGTAAGCATTATCTACATTATATACGAATACGCTCTGAAACCCATTAATATCAGCATCCTTTATCACTGGATTCGGTCTCAGAGCATGGTCAAGCTTTATTTGGTGGTTGCGATTGTGGAAGTATTTGATAGACTGATGTGTTCCCTCGGACAGGATTGCCTTGATTCTTTATATTGGAATACCACGAGACGACCGAGGAGCTCGAGATTAATTGTGTCGGCACTTGTTGTACTGATATATACGGCACTGCACTCCTTTTTGTTATTTGTTCACGTGGCAACATTGAACGTGGCGATGAACTCGGACGATCAAGCACTGCTGAGTCTCTTGATCGGAGGCAACTTTGCGGAAATCAAGAGCACGGTTTTCAAAAAGTACAACAAGGCCAGTCTATTCAAAATTGCTGCCTCTGACATTTGCGAACGGTTCAAGCTTGCTTTGTTCCTGATCTTGGTCTTGATGCTGAATGCCTCGCAGGGAATGGACCAGAAAATGCTTTACAACTATCTTTCAATGTGCGGAGTCATTTGTTGCACAGAGTGGCTATCGGATTGGCTGAAGCATTCCTTCATCACAAAGTTCAACTACATTGCGAGCGGTGTCTACGCTGAGTATAGTCTCTTGTTGGCGGGAGACGTCTCCGGTTTTGGACACGAAGGCGAAAACCTGGATAAATCTCATGCGGTTGTGAAACGACTTGGTCTCGCTCAAATACCCCTTGTTTGCGTGATGGCAAAGTACCTCAAGGAAGCCTACAAGTACCAAACATACGGAAACCAACCGCAAGTTTGGGTAATTTCTCTCGTATGTTTTTCGGTTTGGCTGGTCCTCTTGGTTTGCAAATGGTCGCTTGCCTCGTTCCTTCAACGCCTATCGAAGATGAAATTGGAGGCCGCCCCCGAATTTTCAAAGAATAACGCCACTGTCGCGAAGAAAAAGAACTGAAAGCATTCCGCTCGCTAAGCATTTGATTTGTAGATCAAGGCAAAAGATGTCAAACATCGTTATATGATTCTCGCCTACATATTGATGTTAAATACTAAAATGCAGAATATCAGGAAGTCAATGCGCAACCGACGATTTATAGTCGTACGTCACTTTAGTACGAGTACCTTACTATAATACTTCTATTTTTTATTTTTCTCGGGACTATGAGGAGAATTGGCAAGCATCAAAGTTGGAACTTGTTTCTGCAATAAATAGCCAGCCGACATCGTGAAGCAGAACGGTAGCGTCAAACAGGGAGAGCCATATGCACCAAAAAGTGTCTTCATGGCACCAAACAAAGATGCTGTTGCAGCAGCTCCACCCGCGCTCAACAGCATTGTGGGAGTTGAATGAACAAAGAAGACACCTACGGCCATGCTTGTTAGGCAGCTGTTGAATCCCCAGAGACCCATGGTCAATTCTTCCAGTGGTGCTCCACTCATTGCACCCACCAGAGTCCCCATGGTACTTCCGCCAAGCGCATGCACAGCAAGCATGGGAGAATAGGAACCAATTCCTCCAAGAATAATAGCGCCCGATAAAGCCGATTGTACGACAAAGATCTGAGATATCCCCGTGAGAGGCGATGCAATAACGTCTGCCAGTAAACTACCACCGGAAGAACCGGCGCTGGTTGCAACTTCTGCTGCTGCTCCGGTTTTTTCATCGATGGCTACTTCCGATGGCAACAGAGGACGTGTCCGTAAGAGAGAGGTCAACGTCACAAAATTGAAGGCAAAAGTCCACTGGGGCACACCGCCCATCGCCTCTTTCAGCGACGCAGCAACAAACGGTGTCGCCGATGCTCCAACGATAGTCGCTGTGGTAGCGGCAATGATCGATGGGGGGCCAAAGACCGCAGATGCACACCCAACAAGGCAACCGTTGTAGCTCATGAGACCATCCTGGATGGAAGCCTTGTCCAGACCTGCCGCGTTAGCAGTCGCAGTTGCCGTGACGGTCCCAAGAGCAGCCAACACTGCCAGATACGGATCACCAATCGCCAGCCCCAACCCAAGAATCTGTCCAGACTTGGGACTGTTGAGAAAAATTACCTGGCCTACTCCGCGTGCCGTCACATCGAGAAACTCCTCCGTTCTTTTCGAAAGTTTTCCCGGCTGTTTTTCTTGTTCTTCGATGGGTTTTCCCTCGGTAGCAAAACCGCGAAGATACCGATTCCCCGAACCAGAGAAACGAGGATCACAGCCGACGCTTTGGGCCGATGCCGACAGTTTGTGTCGGGCACATGCCTTTGGCTTCCACGGAGAGAGCGAGGCAAAAACACGGAACCCAGTGGTTGTCTTCGGAAGCCGTCTTAGCATGAACATCACTATTTTATTCCGTCGTATCGTTCACTCTGGGGGTATGTGAAGCGCCGATCCTTGTTCAGGACGAAGATTGTAACATATAACTGTTCCGAATGAACTTCTTCGATGTGAATTGTTTGTGCTGCCAAAGAAGATTGTTCTGAAGGAAAAAATCTTTTCCATCACGCAGAAGTTTTGTTCTTCTTCGGAAGTCACGGTTGACACTCCGGTAAAGAAACTACGTAAAAAGACTGCTTGTACTTTCAACAGAATTACTTAGGACAATCAGACAAACCTATTCAATTATTTTTGAAACCATTTTTCATACCAATTTGAAAGCATCATTACAACACTCAACTCTATAATTTTTGATGTGTGAGCATCCACCTTCGATATGTTACTCTTACTCTTTATCAATACCACTGACGACTTTTAGATAGTGTGTACATCGAACATGTATTTACCATTATTTCCAACTGGCAAGATATTACGTGCAGCAATCAAAATGGTTCTTTTAAAAAATACTTCGTACTTCGTAATATTTATGAAAAATCAAGCAAGATTAAGATTACCGTACGTACATAATTCATAATAGGAGTGGTCATGACCAAGGGCTGGGAAAATGCAATCCCTACACATCGCATACGTATTACTCCGTATCAATAAATTGAAAATACTGCACGTACCGTGTAGTACCGGTACTTCTATTGAAAAGTGAATAGTAATAAAAATTATAATTTCAAATTTAACAATAATTTCAAAATTTATGGTTTTTCAAAAGGAGGAGCATAGCATTTTCGTCCCAGGAATACAGTGAAAGATGGTTAGTCTTAATCGAAAGGAATCACCCTGGAATTCATTCAGCCAAACTTCTTCTCCTAACACAAAAGTACACATATAGCCGTAGAACAATAAGACGACTGTGTCGCGATTCTCTTGGCTCCACTGAAAAACTGGACAAAGGAGGAGGATACGCCAACAACTCTTCGTTGCACATCCGATTTTGTAACGACCGTCCCAACACTGTCATCGTAACAAAATATTATTCCCTTCAGTACTGTTTGATCGGATTGGATCATAGTCTTCCTCAAATGTTCTTTCTCTGTGGAGCGCGGGGTTTGCGTCTCATCAATTCATACCAGCTTCCATCATTTCTGCGGGTTTCGATGCGCCGGCGGGAGGAACAGTCGTCGAGTCACTTCCGCTGGCGAATTTGACAATCATACCAAGGATGGCCATGACCCACAGAGCGATGGAGACTGAACTCATGATCAAGGCAGTCTTGACTTGTTGGTCTTCGTCCAATTCGTCGTCAATGAAAGCTCCGAAGGCATTGGTAGTAGTTTCTCTAGCGGCTGGAGGAGATGTGGATACAGACGGAGTGGTGGAGGTGCTGGTAGAGGATCTCTTCGCTACTTCGGCAACTTCAAGTGCGAGAGCAGTATTCTCGGTTTTCAGTACATCAACTTGAACAGACAACTTGTTGATCATCTCGACAAGTTTGTCTTGTTCAATTTCACTGTATGACTGACGTTTTTTTGAGATGACGTAGTTTCTCTGTCCCGCGTATTTCTCGGTGTCAAATTCGAACTTCCATTCGGGGGCTCCAGGGGAGGTAACAATTTCCTCGATAGACTTGAGAGCTTTCTCTCGGAGCTCACCACCGATGCGAACAAAGCCAAACTCTTCTTCACACTGAATAATATACTCGTCGGAATAAAGAGCGTTAAGGAATGCCTTGATTAGGGATTGAGAAGCAGGATCCTCAATGAAAGTCAAATCTTTTTTCACGTAGACGTAAGTCATGGCGGTGATAGGCCAGGTATTGGAGCCACCCTGAATTTTGTTCAAACATACAAGAAGGGGCGATTGATTCCAAAAGGGGAAAAATCGGGATGTGAGTGTTTGCAATTGAAGATTTCAAAATGAGTTGTCTTCTTTTGATTGACTCCGACACAAAACTCACCTGATTCAAGAGGTTGACGGCGGCAAAGCTACCCTCAAGAGTTTCGGGAAGGTCAGCATTTTCGGCGGCAGCCATGATTCCTCCGAGTGCGGCGGCTTCTTTGGTGCTGATATATTTCTGGGCAGCGTTCAACAATTCAATCTCAGGCAATCCTTCCGCGTGTCCGTGACCCATGTCGATGTAGCCGATGGTTCCCGGAATTTCCTTGATGCACGAGGACATACCTCCGGATCCTTCGCATCCAATTGTGTCCTGGTTCCATTCAATTGTTTTTCCGACCATTTCCTCGGGCCATTCCGTAGGGCAGACTTGGTGGAGATATTGAGTAATACTTGCGGTCGACGAACTACCCTTGACACGGTGTGCCACAGTGATGGGCGAGGGCTTTGGCAACTTCAAATTGGGATTGGCGAGCATGATCTCGTCGTCTCCCCAATCGGTGATTTCACGCTTGAGAATCTTGGCCAAGGTGCAGGGAGAAAGATTGAGTTTCTCATTTCCGGTTGGAGCGGAGTGGAAGAAAGTGATGGCTCCCAGGAGGACGGGCAAGTGAAAGAAGGAGCCCTGAGGAAACTCGTCGAATTGCTCTTGGCTCATTGGAATATCACCACTGCCGAACATGTTTTCCGATACGGTTCCGTTACCAATGAACTCGGCGATTCCAGTAGAAGATCCGACGGCACGGTAAGTCATTCGGATGGGGTTCTTGGATTGAATTTGCATCTGGTCCATAATCGTCCAGTAGCACTTGGAAGGGTTGGTCGTTCCACTTCCATGAACAGAGATGACGGATTGAGCGGCACCAGGGGTGATCATCAGGGATGATGCCAAGGCAAGGGTAGCGCCAAACAATTTCATGGTCAAAGATTAAGCCTTGTTGTATGGAATGGACCGTAATTAGTGCTGAGTATGATTACTTGTACTCTTCGAATGATTTACAAAAAAGATTTGTGGCCGTAATGAGAATAATAATGAATCGTCCTAAGAACTGGCAGATGCACCTCTACCAGCACGATGTCTGACAGTTCCGTCCTATTCTAGAGATATGGTTGGTACACTTTTTACGTCATACAACACACATATTCATCGGTGTGCATTCAAAAGATCTCAAAATCCATACCGTACTGTACTACGTGTACTCGTAGATGCTTCACCTTTTTTTTACAAACCTCACCCATAAATAACCCTGGGCCATGAGAACTTCTATGAAAAAAAAATGGTCGGTGCCGATGAGGCCAATCGTCAATCTTCCCGGATTTGATTGGTTTTGGAGCGGATGATTGGCAGACCTTAACGTTGGGTTGGGAATGACTTAGTCCTTGCAACGCGACGAGACGGTCGAAATCCTCCACTTTTGGATTAAATCAATCTTGTCAATCGGTACGGTATTGTACGTACAATACGGTAGCTCTAGAGCTAGCGACCATTGTTAAGTTTATCCTAACAGCTCCCCCCCCTCGCACACGCACACACACACACACACACACACACAACAGACATACACACATACCGGTACGGTACACACACCAACAGCTTGTTTTCTGTATCTTTTCTTCGTACCGGGTTCCGAGTAATACGGGTACGAGTACAGTACGCCCCCCCCCACCATGTTTGCCCGTGCAGGATTGACCAGGTTCCTTGACTTTAGTCGTGTTTTTCCCAACGACAACGAAAATACTCGGAATTCGCAGCCGAAACTGCTTACACGGAACGGAACTCTTACCGTACCGTAAGATTACCGTGAAGAAGGAGATCAGCGCAACAGTTCCAGCGATTCCATACAGTTCTAAATTCCGAATAGAGTCACAAAGCATCTACCTCATAAAAAGTTCATCTTTGCTATTGTCAAAGAACCAAAACTTCACACTACAAGTCTGAGATATCTGTATCATTTCGTCACCATGAGTAACGATCCCGAATTGTTGAAAAAGTTGATCGAGAACGACTGCGAGTTCGAGGATGTCGAAGTTGAGATGAGATCCCCGGTGATTGTAACCGGTGTTGCTGTCAAGACTTCTTCCACCCCTAAAAACCCACGTCTCGTTGGCACTGTTCGTCGTCGCTATCCTTGTTGGTGCAAGTGTATTGCATTCGTCATGGCAATTTTTGCAATCTTCTCCCTCTTGACTATTGGATTCGCTTATGTCCAGTTGAAAGATGTCGTAAAACACCTAGCAATCGAAACCGATTCCCCTCGGAAATTCTCAATTGTGAAGATGTCGGACCTGCAACTTAGACTTGTAGAAGATCGTGTCACTTCATTCATTGATGCGGTAGCTGACGGTATTGTCAGTGATCTCGATGACTTGGTGATTACGCAGGACGAAATCAACGGTTTCATCGGTCATTCGGACTACCTCCGAGGCAACGTGATGATTACCCTTCACGAAAATCGCTTCGAGGAAGAATTCAGCCTACCTCTGGATGTTATTGGTTTCGGTGGCCGCTTCTTTGATGGCAGTGATTATGTTGCGCTTGATGGTGCAACTACCGATACGAAGAAGAATACCATCGAGATGAAATTTGAAACCGCTGCCACACACGAGGATTGGTTTGACGGCCCTCTATTCTTTGCCCAACTGCAATACTTGGTTACAAAAAGCAAGAATGACGAAGGGCAAGGAATTCTAGAATTGTTCGTTGAGAAGGGAAGCTTCTTTGGACAGAAGATCCCCCAAGAGATTATCGATGATCATCAAAACTTGTTGGAAGATTTGTTTGACGTAGATGCCGATGATGACTCGGTTGAATTCGCTCGCAATGTTATGAAGGGCATTGAGAGCGTTGCCATCAAAGAAGGCTCGATCGTAGTGAAACCACGTCGAATCACCGAAAAATAGAGAGTGATGAAAACCAACAAGCAAGGGATGAACGATGAAACATTGGAAACCTCGACATATTAGTTCATTACGCGCTACACTATTAAGCGTGTCGGTTAGCAAAACCTAACAAATTCAGAGATGGAGAGAAGTTGAATATTTATTGTAGAAGAAGTAATAAATGCACAAGTTGCTTTGTAAATTACGAAGTGTTTATTTATATCGCCAATCTCACTGTCAGTAGAAATTCGACTTTGAATACAGATGAGAAAGAAAGTATTCTTGATTGGAATGATACCAGAGTCTAGGGATGAGCAGTTAGCTTTGAAGATGTACGTATGCTTATACCGTTGCGACTAACGCATGGTTTACAATAGGAGTGGGCTTGTGCACACGCATACGGAGTCATCCTCGTTGATATAAAAGGGTCCGTAGAAATGCGACTTTAGATACAGTACGTGTACACGGCATGAGTCAGATATTCCAATTGGAACGCAATCGCACAGATAACGATGCTAGTTCATGTTGAATTCAAAACGAAATACGAAACCATGTTCAAGCTGGAGATTCTATTTCTATTTAGACTTAGCACCTGTCGTCGTGGTAGACCCAGTCCTTCTGGTACTGTCCCGGTTTCGCCGTTGCGTGTTGTGCATTGTCCATGGGCAAAGATTTGGACTGCGCCGAAGACAAAATCGACAAAATCGACACCGCAATCGATTGTGCCGACATGGTGGGTCGCCACCCCTTCCCGAGCAAGCTCAAGCATATGTCCCCGTTCGTGTATACGTGCTCGTGGACGGGCATGAATTTCTTCAAAAAGTAGACCGAGGGCGGAACCGTGGGGTAGTCCTTTGGAAACTCAACTCTCAACTTGAACACTTCCCCCTCGTAGATGGTATCTTTTGCCCCCACCATCGTCACAATCCAGATTCGAATGTTGGTACCAACCTGAACCGATAGATTCGGCGGCGGAGATTTAATGAACGACTTCAATTCCTTTTGAATGCGGTAATTTGGATTGCTCGATTTGATGGATGTTGATAAATGCTTCTTGGTGACAGCAGATGTCTTTTTCTTCGCGCTGGCTTTCTTCTTTGACGGTTTCTTCACTTTGCCGTCGTCGTCGTCGTCGTCGTCGTTTCTAACCTTTTTCTTTTTCCTTGCCTCACCCTTGGTCGACTTGCTCTCCGTTTTCTCTTTCTTCTTGGTCGACTTCTTTTCGGGAAGAATGTCCAATCCAGTTACAGTTTCGACGGTCTTGAAGAATGTTCGTAATAATCCTGAAAAAATTGGGATCTTATCGTCGCTGATATCTAGAATGCTTCGAATCAAATTGCGTAACTTGGTGACTATGATGCTGTTTCCTTCCTCCTCTTCGTCATCGGGGACTGATAAACTTCCGCCTCGCAAATGGAGCAAGTTGGCCTCGGTTATATCTGGCCGAACGTTTGGGGACGATGCTTGCGACCGAGAGATGGACTGCCGTCTAGCAAAAGTTGTCGGTGGGACCAACACATCGGTTCCAAAAGATTTCGTTCCCGAAGAACTCCAAACAGTCCCCAATAGTACCACAAAGAATATCGCAACTCGTTCGCGTGACACTGTCATATTCGTCTCGGATTGATTGATTGATTGATTGATTAATGGGTTGAGATCAGAATTTGTTGGAAAGTGGATCGTTATTGTTGGGCGTACGAGTACGAGTACCGTATCCTACAATCAAATCCCTGTCGATACGATTGACGATAAGAGAAAAAAAGAAACAAAACTCATCATCCGTACCGTAAGATTACCGGTACTCGTACGAGTACAAGTACCTATGAAATCGAATGTCGGGGTCTTCTGTTGTGAATTTCACTGTGTGTCACAGTTCCAAATTGTATACACGTGGAAATCATGAAACGTGTTAATACTCTTCTTTATTATGTAAAGTATCTACGGTATGTGTACTCGTACCCTAAATTTCGGGTATCATACAGTCGACGCTACGTAGTCGCTAACAGTAATAAACTACGAGTACGAGTATGTGTGTTGATGGGTGATTCCCGAAATACTTTTATGTACTACATAAACACGAAATTTTCTACTTAACCAGCCTTAATGTTACAAATCATAGTCGATGTGAGCTCACGTTGACTATGATTTGTAACGTTACACTTTTTTATAAGGGAATCCACATGTTTTTGCGCCATACTTATTCATACGAAGAATTCCACATATATTCCAAAAGGAGAGAAAATGAGATTCCACATTCCAACATGAGATTTATGCACTTTCCCGCCAAAAAAAGTATGTACTAAATTTTCATTCCCAAAATACTAAAAACAGAATTTTATGTATGTTACAAAAAAGTATTTCGGGAATCACCCAATGACGAAGAGACAAAGTAGGCCTCTGTAGAATTTGTACCAGCTCCAAATGTTCAATATAACACTCATGATCTAAATTGGTCTCATGACTGATTATTTTGATCAAAATTTCCTTTTTTCTCTCTTTATTACATGTACCGTACCGTACCGTACGAGTACTTCGAACCTCTATTGCGAAACTCACGAACCTCTATTGCGAAACTCACGAACCTCTATTGCGAACCTCTATTGCGAAACTCCAACGCGTCCTCACTTCTTTGCTTCCTACTCCATCTAATTGCAACTACTTTAACAGCACTGAATAACAAATAAAGAACATTAAACTAGTACTAGTAATTGAATTACACTGTAGCGTTGCTTGTTGTAGCCACATAGTACTAGGGCAGCGGGGGGAGCAAGCGCTTCAACGAGGCGTCGTCGTCAAGTTCGATTGTGTGTTGCTGAAGCTTATTTCTTCTAAACCACTCAGCCGATGAATTCGAAACTTGCAGGTCTTGTTGTTCTTGTTGTAAGGAAGGTAATGCCAAGTAGCGGGTCGATTTGATGCTATGATTAAGGAATGGTTTGGGTGAGACCACTTGGTATTGTGATAGGTGTGTTAATGGAGTTTTTTTTCAACTTTTCGTGATTTACAATTTTGCTCTCGAGCAACTTTGTCCGACGTTCCAAATTTCCGATGTTTCAGTACTAAACTCACGTAGATTTCTACACACATCTCCCCTGCCATATCTTGCCCACTTCTCCACCGCCACACCCGACACCAGGTCCTACACATACTAACCAAGACCCAGCCTTTTCGATTTTGCTATCAGCTTGGTCGATTGGCGCTTTCCTTGGCCTCTGTGGTTGCCAATTCACCATTGTCGGTCGTCGTCGTCACGGTGCTGGTCGTTGGGCTTGCAAACCAACACTAATTTTCTACACTGAACCCAGTATTACTTCTACCTACGCTGGATCCTGTAGATGAGTACTAACCCCACAAAGCTCCTTCTTCGCTCTGTTTCGCGATGCGCTACCACTTTGTGTTTCCGAGCTTCTCCCCCAAGTCTCTTGTGAGATCAGAGAGGTCTCACAGGTGCACTTCAAGTGCCCTTCTGTACCTTTCCTGACCTTTAAGCGAGACTTCACTTATAGCCCCTGTTCCTTAAGTGTTTTCGCCTAAGGCCCTGTGACGTACTTCCTCCATATACTATCAGGCGTGCCCTACAGCTAGCATCTGTTGTCACACCTGCAGACCCTCGGTTCCTAAATGGTTTTGATTAGAGCCCATTTCTACATAGGAACCTCCTTCCAGTGTCCCACCGGTTCTTCAAGGGTTCCCTGTGAGATAAGAGAGGTCTCACAGGTCAAACTTCAAGATCCGCTATGTTCCTTCCCTGACCCTTAAGTACGAATTCACTTATGGCCCCTGGTCCCTAAGTGTGTTTGTTTAAGGCCCTCCTTCCCACATATACCTTTCAGGTGTGCCCTACAGCTGGCATCTGTTTTCACACCTACAGCCCTCTTCCTAAGCAGTTTCGATTAGAGGCCGATTCTACATAGGACCCTCCAGTGTACCACCCGATTCTTCAAGTCTCTTGCGAGATATGAAAGGTCTCACAGGTGAACTTCAAGTTCCGTTCTGTTCCTTTCCTGACCTTTAAGTGCGACTTCACTTATAGCCCATGGTTCCTAAGTGTTTCCGCTTTAGGCCCTCCTTCCCACATATACCTTTCAGGTGTGCCCTACAGCTGGCATCTGTTTTCACACCTACAGCCCATTGGTTCTTAAGTGGTTTCGATTAGAGCCCGATTCTACATAGGGGCCTCCTTCCAGTGTTCCACCCTGTTCTTCCAGTGTTCCCTGTGAGATAAGAGAGGTCTCACAGGTCGAACTTCAAGTTCCAGCCTACATATTATTACCCTGTGCCCCTAAGTGTTGTTCTTTTATGGTTCCCATCCTACATAGGACCCCTGCAGTGTACAGCTTGCCTTGTTCTTCTTCCTCCAAGACCATGGCCCCTGTGCCCCCCACTAACTGCATTCCACTTAGGGGCTTCCATTTACTTCCCGTAGGATCTCTTGCTTCTTCCACCAAGCAAGCAGTGCGGCGCTATGCCCTTCCTATGTGTATCCCTTCCTACTGTTGTCGGGGGCAAGTTTGATCGAAAGTTCCCCGCCTTGTTCTTCTTCCTCCAAGACCAACCGAGGTGCGAAAGATTTGAAACTCGATTGCGACGCCAATGACCCTGGGCCCCTAGTGTTGTTCTTTTATGGTTCCCATCCTACATAGGACCCCTCCAGTGTACAGCCCGCCTTGTCCTTCTTCCTCCAAGACCATGGCCCCTGTGCCCCTCCACCAACTGAATTCCACTTAGGGGCTTCCATTTCTTTACCCGATCTCTTGCTTCTTCCACCAAGCAGTGTGGCGCTATGCCCTTCCTGCGGCAAAGCAAATTCGATCGGACCGAAAACCTCCTCACTGTTGTCGGCGGCCCACTCAACGACCGAGGTGCGGAAGATTTATCCCTTGCTACTGTCCTTGTCAGCGGCAAATCAATCGATCGAACAACTTGACAACCGAGGTGCGGAAGACTCCAGATCAACCCTAACCCTAACCCTAACCTTGTCGGCGGCAAATTCGATCAAAACTCTTACTGTTGTCGGTGGCAAATACGATCGAAAAAACCCTACGGTACTGTTGTCGGCGGCAAATTCGATCGAACAACTCAATGACGGAGGTGCGGACGCCTTCAGATTAAACGCACCTCCACTACCCAAACTCCCTCACCTTGTTCTTCTTCCTCCAAGACCATGGCCCCTGTCTTCTTCCATCCCACATACCGTAGGACCAGCCTGCCTGAGTGGTGCCATGTGGCGCTGCTTCCTATGTGTATACCTTTCCTACTGTATGATTGTTGGCAGTTGCCTCCTGTTCGGCTTCTGCTTGGGGCATCATTCATCAGTTTGTTCTTTGTACCCTCCCTTCTCGCCCACCCTGTTCTTCTTCCTTCAAGACCATGGCCCCTGTCTTCTTCCATCCCACATACCGTAGGACCAGCCCGCCTGAGTCCTATGTGTATCCCTTCCTACTGTATGATTGTTGGCTCGGGCACCTTTCATCAGTTTGCTTTTTTGTACCCTCCCTGCTTGCTTTCAGGATTCGTTTGAAAAATTTGTCGTTCTACAACTTGGGGCTTAAACTCTCTTCGATTGAGGCGACGTTAAAGTCTGGATACAGACTGAGTAGTTTAGATCCACCTTCGATGGTTAAGGTTACTTAAATAAGTATATTATTATTTTCAACTTTTCGTGATTTTCTTGACCAGAAGAATCATAAAGTTCGAAGGGGTTCTGGCGCGCGCAACCCCTGCAAATTGGGTATGTATGGAAAGCTCTTGCTCTTGCCAATTCTGGCGCGGTGATTACTTTGGTCGAGAAGTTCCAGCTGGAGAGAAAGATCAATAAGACTAACAGGACCCAAATTGATGGGTGTAGGAGGGGGTTGAAAAAAAAAAGCTGTCTCAAAATGGCCACCCTACTTTACACACATACTCGTACTCGAAAGATTACGAAGTACGAGGTACGAGTTTAGGTGCGAATGACGAAGAGACAAAGTAGGGCTACGTAGAATTTGTACTGTAAGCAAAACCTTGAATTAACACTCATGATCTAAATTAGTCTCATGACTGAGTTCGCGAGACGTTTTTTCTCTCTTTGTTACCAAGTTCGTACTCATACTTGTACGAGTATGAGTTCGTACTCTTAACACAGGGTCAAACCTCTATTGCGAACCTCTATTGCTTGAGCCTTATTGCAAAACTCGACTCTGTCACTTCTTTGCTTCCTACGCCATCTAATTGCAACTACTTTAACAGCAATGAATAACAAATAGATAACACCATTAAACTAATTGAATTACACTGTAGCGTCACTGGTTGTTGCCACATAGGGTGGCAGGGGGAGCGAGCGCTTTGACGACGACAATGACAATGACGTGGATTTTTGCCCTTTGCCCTTCCTTGTCCATCCATTGTTGCTGTTGTAAAAGCTCTTTTCTTCTAAACCACTTGGCCAATCAATCCACAACTTGGTGGGCTTCTTGTCATTGGTATAAGGAAGGTAACCCTGAGTAGCGAGCGGCTGAGGTGGTCTGGTTAAGGAATGGTTGGGTTGAGATCACTTGGTATGATGAGGTTGTGTAAATGGAATTTTTTTTCATAATTTTCATGATGTTCTTGACCGGAAGAATCATGAAGTCCGAAGGGGTTCCAGAGCGCGCAACCCCTGCGAATTGGGTATCTATGGAAAGCTCTTGCTCTTGCCAATTCTGGCGCGGTGATTACTTAGGTCAGGAAGTTCCAGCTGGAGAGTAAGATCAATAAGACTAACAGGATCAAAATTGATGGGTGTAGGAGGGGGTCGTAAAAAAAGCTGTCTCAAATTGACTGCTCCGATTAACACTTAAACTTGTACTCCTAAGTAATGCGCATACCATACGTAGAAAAACTCATAATGATACGTACCGTAAGACCTCTAATGACTATTCCTACTGCTATCATCTGTACCGGCAGAAATCATGTGATACCCCTAAAAAACAGATGTGCGAGGTCAATTTCTATGTACGGGATTGTTGCATTTTTCGTGATATGACTCCGTGTAGTTCATAAGGAAAAACCACAAATACCACAAGCACTTCTTTAGATGAGGACTGTTGTTCTTCGCTCTTCTTCTTACAAAGAAAGCATGTCCCCAGAGGTGCTTGTTTTGCGTCACATGTGACACAATTATTTCTCACTTTTTCAAAATAGTGACCCCCAATAGTGTAGATACACTAACGGCTGATAAGACCGCTAATAAGCACCAATCCCCCTATTGTTGCTGCTAATTGCTTGAGTAAGCTAGTGTCATGCTAGAAAAATGTTGGTATTTGATTTGGTGTCATTTCTATGTGCCTACCTTCATTATCTGTGGCCCGTAGCTTTTTCATTTTCTGAGCGGCTTTTTTTGCGTAACACGAACATTACATTGATCACCATTCCTTGTTACTACATTTGTTTGATTGCCATTCCTGGTTGAAAAATTAGTAGAGTAAGAACATGCTGGCGTTTGGATGTGGTAGGAACTGTACTTGTCAGCATTCATCCTCTCTTCTGTCAGTGGTGAATGTGAAGGACCGGCGGCATTTTGAATGTGCAATTGATTGATTGATTGATTGTTAAGTGCACTAGTTTGTTTGATGGCCATTCCCAGTTGATAATTGAGTAGGTAACGTGCTGGCATTTGACTTGTTTGGTAGAGTTTTTACAAATCAGCCTTCATCCTCTCATCTGTTGGTGGTGAACAAGAAGGGTCTGACGTCTACTCTTTTTTTAAATTCTTCATGATTTGGCTGTTTGCCGTCCAATCGCTGCTGTTGGAGTAGAGTGACATACTGGCATTCAAATCTGGCAGGGTTTGTATATGTCTGCCTCCATTTTCTCCTCTATCCAAGGGGAAAGATATGGGCCAGAGGAGGACGCGTTGGCTCATTTTGTCCGTATCTTTGTCATTCAGATTCGTGTTATTTGCTGTAGAATTTCCATTTGAATACCACCCTTCCTGGTCAAAAACAAAGTAGAGTAACATGTAGGTATTTGAGTTGGTATCATTTTCTACTATGTGTACAGTGGCAAACCTTCATGGTCTGTTCTATTGAAGGAGACACAGAATGGTTGTCAAAATGGAAATGGTGTCCCCTGTATCTTTGTAAATTGGCATCTGAATAGCCATCTAATAGCCATTTGATTGGCATTCCCGGTGAACAAATCAGTAGAGTATCATGCTGGCATTCAAATGTGGTAGTATTTGTACATGTGCACCCTCATCCTCCCTTCTATTGAAGGGGAAACAGATGGGTGGGAGGAGGACCGTAAATTTTTCGTCTTGTTGTCTCGTGTTATTTGCAGTAGAATTGCCATTTGAATACCCATTCCAGTCAAAAATCAAGTAGAGTAATGTGTAGGTATTTGAGTTGGTGTCATTTTGTACTATTTGTACATTGGTGAACCTTCATGACCTGTTCTACTATGGAAGGAGGAGAAACAGAATAGTCGTTGCAGGGTGGTGAAAACGGAAATCAACGACATTGGTGATTTTGATGGTCGGAATTTCTGTAAAAAAATTGTCTATTGAGTTTTTTTCTCTATCATTTGGGTAGCTTTGTTTTCAGGGTGTATGTCACTTGTTCTTTTTTTAAGAGACTTCGGAGTACGGAGCACACCAATGTTTATTACCTGTAGACTTGTACATGGTTTTTGTACTGGGTATTTATTGTGGTATTTTTAAAATATTGAGTGATTCCCAGCAGTTCTAAACTAATTAAAGTTTGCAACCAAACAAATAAATTTATTCACTTTCTACATAGATATATGAACTATTAAATATAATTATTTGGCAGTCAAGGCTGCCTCGACTTCCAGATTTTTATTAACTGAATAAAAACAGAATAAACTCCAACGGAATTGGTAAATTCAAAAAATCAAATATTTCAGTCACCCAATGCATAGTAAAAATGATTCCACTTAGGCCTACAACAGAAACTGGTTAAACTATTCGAACCAAGGCATCATTAAAGACCGGATCAATAAGTAAACACTTGGAACCCATATGTGCATTCAAAAGAGTACATATGAAATGGGCCTCATTGATTCCATATATCACAATCAAGCAAAAGGTCCATTGAATAAAATACTTAACCTCGCCTGCTGCCAGCCTTCTTGCTTGCCAAAAGACGTCACACAAACGAGATTCAGGGTTATTTCAGAATCACGCGCATATTTGGGTCGAACTCCACTGGTCCCCCTTTGTAATTTCACCCTATTTATTAAAATTAATGTCGAACTCATAATATTTTTATGCACATTTCATTTTCCTACCCCACTGGCATCTGTTTCCGAATTAGTGGCATGTTACTGAATTTTATGCCTGAAACAAACAGTGCATGGTCGCAATTTTTCAATCTCAATCGTTTCCCCATTTTTATTGTTATTACCGGCTAGTGTACGACTTCAGTAGTAACAATGGTCCGCACTCCCAAATATCAGGTATATTGTGTACGTTGCTACCGGGACTCTCCTTTGATCACTATAGGTAGGGGAAAGAAAAAGGTTATCAAGAAGAAGAGGCCCCCCTTGTTTACAGCGCGACTAAGAAAGAAAACAGGAGTAATTGTTTCTCCCGGTCTTCTGTCCCATATTGCACATAATCCGGGTACATGTTATTCTTATTACAACCGGTGTTTGGGGGTAGATGATTTTGCATCTTCGTTATTTATTAGAAAATCGAAGAAGAAGCTTGAGGATGTTAGTCAACAATTAGGTCTAACGAACACCTGTAACGGTCCGCAGAGTAGTGATGTCGCATTACCAGAGGTTCTCGACAATCAAGTTATGTATGACCCTTCTGTCGAACCGATTGGGCGTGCCTTGATCGGTCAGGAATTAACCAACATAGAGGATGACAATGAATCTGTCTCCGATGACAATTTTTTCTTTCCTAACGATGACGATGAGGAAGAAGGTAGTGAGAGCATAGAGGCCCCCCACTCTTCGATTGTCAATGATGAAGAAGGCATCAACATTGATGTTGACGATTCCCATCGTGCTTCAAACACGCTATTAATTACGACACCCAATGTAGGGAGGAACATATCTGACGAATTGAAGGTCAAGATCAAGTTAATGAAAATCATGCGGAATCATAGCATACCATTAGTTGCCGAGAAGGAATTGTATGAATGGGCTATTGAATCCGAGCGGCTTAATTTATTTTCATGGACTAAAGGCAATCTCATAAAGACCAGGGCAAGTGTCATGAAGGAGATTTCTGCAACTGTGCCTGAAATAAAAGGCAATGGGTTTGAACCTCATCTTATTGACTGGTGTTCTAAGAAATCACAGAATGCTGATGTTTCCAGTCGCAAACAAATCTACGTCCGGTCGTTCCAAAAAGCACTTCATTCCCTATTAACAAATGTGACTTTGGTGAAGGAAGATAATCTGTCATTCCCCCATGCTGAAGACCCCACCTTACCAGTCCGTTATCCATTACTTCAAGGGAATATTGATATTGACGAACTGCATCACGGTGAATGGTGGATCAACACTTGGGAGAAGAGATGCAAATCTGGATCGAATGAAATTCTGGTTCCTATTATTCTCTACATGGATGGAATTGCAATTGACAATAGTTGTCAAACCACTCTTACCCCACTGAACATGACTCTTGGCATATTCAACACCCTAACTCGAAACTCCCGGCCGGATGCGTGGGAGGCTATATACTATCACCCAACATGTCCCGGTGATAAAGGTGCCGAATCAATTGACAATGTGAACAATCTTCACTCTGGCCTTCGTTTGGCTCTTTCATCTTTGAAAGATGCCTGCAACCTAACGGATGGTATTGAATGGTCTAATTTGCCGTGGAACAAGAAGAAATGGTCGGTTCGAATGAAATTTGCGGTTGCTTATTTCATAGGTGATACTCCCCAGCACGACCAACTTTGTGGTCATTATCAAACGTCGAATTCAAAGATGATCTGTAGGCATTGCAATTGTCCCAGAGCACTTGGTATTAACGCTCGTGTGAATGTTTTGAAGGTTCCTGTTTCAGTTCAATCTGGTAACATGCAAGTGTCTAAGCACCAAAATGGGGAAGAGTACCAATCCATTCGGCTCTGGAATATATCTGATTTTACTGCTCCAATGGTTGGCGAAGGAGTGAATGTTGAACAGTATTTCAAAAACATTTCTCACCATGGTGTACATAACGGCAATGCTTTTTATGATCTTGATTTTGGGGAAAACCCACATAATATTCATCTAGCGTCTCCCGGAGAGAGACTGCATATGCACCAACTTGGTTGCGCAAAGCGTGCAGCAGAGACGTTCCGCGAGGACTTTTTAGGCAATAACCAGCGGCTTCTTGGTGAGATGGAAAGGTTAGCCAGTTACTACGGTGGTGCTGTCCAGAGGAAATCCGATCGTGACTTCCCACGAACCAATTTTTCAGAATCAATACATACAGCAAAGAAGGAGGGTAACCAGTACATTGGAATGCTTTATATTCAGATGCTGTCACTTCTGTCTGCTGGAGGTCGTCAATTGTTGTTGTCTCGAAAGACTCCTTCCAATCTCGAGAACAAGAGCAGAAAGTGTGAAGAGGAAATTGACCGACGTATTTACGCCATTGAGTTGTTGTTGGGTATGGAAGAGTTCCTAAAGTATGCTGGAACGTTCGACGAGGTTTTCAAACAAGACAAGAAAGGTGTTTTGAATGTGGACAAAATGGTTGTTCTTTTCATTAACTGTATAAATAACAATCTTCAACGAAGTAAGGGAGAGGGTAACAATCTGGTGAAGAATCACATGTATTTTCATTTATCACAGTACATGAGATTATTTGGTCCTCCAACTGGGTGGGACTCTGCCGCGAGTGAGAGCAATCATAAAACTGAAGTGAAGGCTCCTGCTAAGAGAACTCAACGAAACAAGTCCACACTTATCAAGCAAACTTGCAACCGAGTGATGGAGTATCGAACTATTGATCGACTTGACCGTGAATTTGATTTGTTCGAACATAGACCCGTAACCGGACCAAATCATCCTAAGGAGGGTGGTTGGTCAGGTGGGTCTTCGTTTTGGATTGGTGTGATGAATGGTCTCCCTTACATGAAGTGGGATGAAAAAAAAAACTCAAGTTTACCCTGGTTTCCATCTGATGTTCTCAAATTTTGTTGTGACGTGGTCCTACCGGCTGTGGGCAGCAGCAAGGTTTTTGGAACCACGGAGCACAAGAGGTATGACCAATCTCGCGAGATGAAATTATTGTTTCGTGCCCACCCATCGTTTAAGTCTGATTCTGGACAATTGTCCAATGTATGGTACGATTGGGCTAATTTTCAACTCGACCTCCTTGATGGACGTGGACTGAAAGTTTATCCATGTCAGATTCTGTGCCTGCTTTACCTCGAAGGTCCGTTCCCCGTGGGTAGCTCCGTTAGTGGTTTCGAATTAGTGCACGATGGTTATTATGCCGTCGCTCGTTGCTTTGTTTCTGCAGACCCCATACCGAGCAAGAGGGACAAAGGAAAAAAACACCATCATGCGTTGGTAAAGCTAGGTGAGCTTCGGAACAAATTGTATTTGTTCGACTGCAACGCCATTGAGTCCGAAGCTGCCGTTGTTAGAAACCATGGTAGTCCTGACCAATATTTTGTGCTGGGTAATCGTGAACAATGGTTGTTTAATTTCCGCGAGACAATGGCTTCACTGGAAAAGAAGGATTTACAATCAATAGTACGAGATGGTGAAAACAGCACATGACTTCAATGAACAAGTTTATTATCTTTTCCCGTGTTTTGGATTGTATACTAGTATGGTACAATCATACCCCCCTTCTCAGATGTATTTTGCGTTTTTTTATTTTCTGTAACGGCGTTGCACCAAATGCCCTTTTCCCGTGTTTTGGATGGTATACTAGTATAATACAATCATACCCCCTTATCATGTGTATTTTGCGTTTTTCTATTATCTGCAACTGCGTTGCACCAAATGCCCTTTTCCCGTGTTTTGGATGCTTGTTTTCCTGTATATTTTGTGTTTTTCTATTTTCTGCAACGGCGTTGCACAAAATGCCGTTTTCCCGTATTTTGGATGGTATACTAGTACAGTACAATCATACCCACCTTTTCATGTGTAATTTGTGTTTATCTATTTTCTGCAACGGCGTTGCACCAAATGCCCTTTTCCCGTTTTTTGGATTGTATACTAGTATGGTACAATCATACCCCCCTTCTCATGTTTATTTACCGTTTTTCTATATTCTGCAACGGCGTTGCACCAAATGCCCTTTTCCCGTTTTTTGGATTGTATACTAGTATGGTACAATCATACCCCCCTTCTCATGTTTATTTAGCGTTTTTCTATATTCTGCAACGGCGTTGCACAAAATGCCCTTTTCCTGTATTTTCGACGGTATAGTACTAGTACGGTACAGTCATAAATTTTTTGTCATGAGTATCAAGTTATTATTATAATGGATTACTTCTTAGTATAGTTTTGCGCGATACATAGGCGCTCATAATATAACACCCTTCGTATTTGGGATTCGAACAGCTATGAAACACTAACGGATTAAAGAGCAGAGTATCCCCAGAACGCAACGGCACTTTGATGCGGTACGTTGGGAAGACAAAATAATAAATCACTTCGTCAGCATGCACTCCCGACGGAGCTATGACTGTTAAACGAGTATAATACATGTCATCATCAACATGGCATCGAGAATGGTAATTTCGACCAATCGAAAAAGCTAATGCCTGTTTCCCAATGGCATTGAGCTGCGTACGAGTCAGAATCTGAGACAACACATCCATTTCATCCTCAACAAATGGTTCGATGTGTGTTAAACTATGATGCATATGCTTCACAATTCTCACTGTCGTGTGTTCCAGCTCCAGTTTCATGTTTGGTTTCACATGACTTTTGAACACGTACTCACCATTGTTGGAAGACAATCTTTCTGGTCTAACTCCAATGATAGCATAATCATCGTTGATACTGCCGCGCTTCTGACCTCTGGCAACTGTCGGTTTGGATCCAACAATTTCCGGAGCAAACTTTCTTAACAGTTTGATATTATTCTTCGTAGCAAGGTGTCGCTTGGCAAATTTTCTGGAAACTTTTGCGAAAATGCGCAACGACGGATTATTCTCGTCAAACGCAACAATATGCTCGTCGTTTCTACTATCCAATCTATCGAATTTATCTATCAACAAAGCCTGTTCCGGTTGATACTTTTTCTTTCCTCTTATTTTGCCACCCCAGTTTGTCTCCATGTATTTTCCTTTGACCACAGTTGTTCTGTCTTTGTTTTTCAACGCTATTGTACTGACACAATCTTTGCAAGTACTACGCCTATTTGTCCTTTCCTTCTTCATTGGTTTTATGTCGGACAACTTTGTATAAGTTTTATGGCTCGTTGACACCGGTGCTGCAATCCTAAGAAAGTTCGATGACATTCTCTGCTTTCTTCTTTTCTCATGTTTCCTATCTCTTTTTTGCTTCATAGCCCGGTCCGAGAACTGATTTCTTGTCATGGTTGGAGTACGTGTAGCAATTTGAAGCCAATGATTCGTTGCCGTTAGTTGTTTCGCCCGTGCGCTTGTTCCTTGACACTTTTCGCTTGCCGCTTTTTGCTTGACACTTTTCGCTTGCCGCTTTCCACTTGCCGCTTTCCGCTTGCCGCTTTTTGTCGCTGCCGATTGCCGCTGTTTCTCTCGCTGCTGCTTGCCGCTACCGCTGTGGCTGTCGCCGCCGCTTGCCGCTGTTGTTCTCGCTGCTGCTTGGCGCTGCCGCTGCCACTGTGGCTGCCGATTGCCGCTTTGTTGCTCTCGCTGCTGCTTGGCGCTGTGGCTGTCGCTGCCGATTGCTTGCCGCTGCCGATGTGTCTGTCGCTGCCGATTGCCGCTGTTGCTCTCGCTGCTGCTTGGCGCTGCCGCTGTGGCTATCGCTGCCGATTGCCGCTGTTGCTCTCGCTGCTGCTTGGCGCTGCCGCTGTGGCTGTCGCTGCCGCTGTGGCTGCCGCTGTTGCTCTCGCTGCTGCTTGGCGCTGTGGCTGTCGCTGCCGATTGCCGCTGTTGCTCTCGCTGCTGCCAATTGCCGCTATTGTTGGTTTTGCTGCCGCTTGCCGCTGCGCCTCTCCCTGCCAATTGCCGCTGTTCCTCTCGCTGCTGCTTTCCGCTGCCGCTGTGGCTATTGCTGCCGATTGCCACTGTTGCTCTCGCTGCTGCCAATTGCCGCTGTTGCTATCTGCGGTTCAACGAGTTGTTGACGTTGTCAACGACTTTATTGGAATATTTGGTATGATAATTGAACAAAATGGGTGAGCATCTATTGATGTAGTACAGTAAATAATAACAACAGAATAATATAATCTACATGCTACCAACGTACACCGTTTGCTTCCTTTCGTTGTTGTTGTTGATTGGTGGTGTTGCTGTGTTGTTGCCGTTGTTGTTACCTTCGATTCTGTGTTGACTTCGATTCAGTGTCGCGTTCGATTTGTTGTATCCTTTGCACCTATAGGAAAGATTTGCCACACCAGGAAAGATTGGTTCTTCCGATTCGTTGTTTCCAATCCCTTACGGTCCTATGAAAATGAGAAGAAAAAGAGAAGGAAGAAAATACATTATCAGGAATGCCAGAAGAAGTAAGATCATTGTCTTTCTCCTCTCTCATTCTTACCGTTGCGATTGCCAATTTCTAATCTGTTGTTTCCAATCTGTTATTCCGTTCCGGTCCTATGAAATAAGGAAGAAAAACATAAGTGAGGAAATACATTATCAGTAATGCCGGTCGAGGAAGTATTATCATTGTTGTCTATCTCATTCGTACCGTTGCTTGTTCTGATTCGTTTTACCGTTGATGTCACCGATACGTTGTTATTCGTTGTCGTTGTTCTTTCTGCTGCCGTTGATTTGCAGACTTGTAGTAATTCCTATGTCACGAAAAACAGGGACTTGTTCCTGTTGATATATAGGCAATTGATGCAGATTTTGTGCTTTCAAGATGTTTATGTAAGGCGGCCGTCCAAACAAGAATATCTTTCCAGCAACTAATCCCTAATCGAATGCTTTCTACTTCTTTTGCAGTACAAGGCTGTTATATCGGACTGAAATATCTGAGAACGGATCGTTGTGCTCGTGACATCGTCGCCCTAAGGCATGTGACGAAGAGGGTCGGATCCCACGTTCTCGGACGGAGTGTTGTTGGAAAGAAACAACACTCTACTCAGATAAGTTGGAAATTGATGTTTGTCGGAAAGTGAAAAAAAGTGACCGAAGTTAGTGAGCAACATACTTTCATTGTAAGCTAACTACTCCGTACAAAGTACTTATATCAAACTTCGAACGTAAGGACGACATCGGTTCGTGTCCGATAGATCAATTATCAACATTCGAACGTAAGAATGACACCACCAGTTCCATACATTTTCTGCTAAGTAAACAACTTCGAACGTAAGAATGATATTGGTCCGTTAAGTATTATGTTCTTTTTTTTTTTTGCAACGGCGTTGCAACAAATGGTCTTTTTGGTATTTAGCGTGATAAGAATGACACCACCAGTTCCATACATTTTCTGCTAAGTAAACAACTTCGAACGTAAGAATGATATTGGTCCGTTAAGTATTATGTTCTTTTTTTTTTTTGCAACGGCGTTGCAACAAATGGTCTTTTTGGTATTTAGCGTGATATGGATCATACAACAGTACAACAAACTTCGAACGTAAGAATGATATTGGTTCGTTAAGTATTATGTTCTTTTTTTTTTTTTCAACGGCGTTGCAACAAATTGTCTTTTTGGTATTTAGCGTGATATGGATCATACAACAGTACAACAAACTTCGAACGTCAGAATTACATTGGTCCGTTAAGTATTTTACTTTTTGTTTTTTTTTGCAACGGCGTTGCAACAAATGGTATTTTTGTTATTTAGCGTGATATGGTTCATACGTAGTTAGCGTCATGGTTCATACGATAGTACTGGTCATACCAAAGTACCTTTGTACCCCACAAAATGCACCAAATCATCGATCGGACCATTTTTTTTTTTTTGACAACGGCGTTGCAACAAAAGCCCTTTTTAGTATTTAGCGTGAAAAGTTTCATACGACTGTACGTTTCTACACAAATTGCACCAATTCAGCGATCGGATCATTTGTTTTTTGGCAACGGAGTTACACCAACCAATGCCCTTTTCCCTATTTAGCGCTACTAGGTGTTCATACGACTGTACTTTTGTACACACAATGGAACAATTCAGCGATGGGGCCATTTTCCAAATTGGAAAATGTTCCTTTTTATCTTTTCTTCTTCTCACCTTTCATTCCACCCAAAAAACCCTTTTTTCCGTTTTTCGGGAACGGCGGTTCCAGTTACAAAAAATGGTTTGTTGATCCCAACGGATTCACAGACAAATCCCCGCCCTTGCATTCGTCGTTGCAGGTTTTATTTGTCCAATTATTGTGACGATATTGTTTAACTCTTTCTCAGGTTAGTGGTAGAACGTCTTTACGAGAACAAGGACACGTTTACGGGCACCTTCTACGTTTTCGATTTTTTGAGAAATGGTTTTTGAGACATGATTACCACTGTCGCGTCGCTACGTGAGTGGTGATATCTGGTGAAAGAAGTTTCAAGTTGTACTACTATCCTTCTTTCATTCAATGTTTGCTCGTAACTCGGGTAAACTAGATTCACACAACAGTGATTCTCATTGTTTTCAAACAATAAAAAGATTGTCTCAAATACTGATAACATTTTACATTGCCAATGACACCTACGACTAATAGTGCTCGCAAGCGCGGTGCCAACCCAAATTCAAATGAGAAAACGCCTACGACTAATAGTGCTCGCAAGCGCGGTGCCAACCCAAATTCAAATGAGAAAACGACAAGTTGTAAGAAGGGTAGATTGAAAGACCCACCAACCAATAGTCTTGACAAACATGATACCGATCAAAGAGATCATCGACAGGCAGTAATTAATAACCTTACAAAGGCTTTGAAGGGTGAGTCATATGGAACAGAGGAGTTTGTGAGGAACCTCAGTCTTGAGGTTACAACATGTTTCACTGCATTGTTGACGAGGGTTTACCTTGTATCAAAAATTATTGAATCCGAACCTACACCAGATTTCAGGAAGTCAATGTCTACTACTAACTCTGCGGAAAAGAAGAAGGGGAAGGGAAAGAAGAAAAAACCCGATACAACCTTAAGTGACTTAGGGCCTATTCCCCATCAAATAAACGTCATGGTGGATTTATTTTTGTTTGAAATTGACAACGGTATGACTGGAGTGTTGAAATTTTTGAGCAGGAAGCAATTAACCGATCGATTCAATGACTACGACATGGCGAACAAGTGGGATAGGTTCGAGTCACTGTTGAAGAATGTTAACGACACATCAGGCGTGGATGCTATTTATGGGCGCAACGTCGTCAACTACGTTACAATGAAGAAGTACATGATAATGTACCGTGAGATATTGGTTTGGTACATGAAGAATGTGAAGTATCCACCTGGGTCGGATATTTCGTCTGAGGATTTGTGTTTCCATACCAAAGGCGACAATTGTTCTCCCAGTCAGTTGAAAGGATACGTCAGATCAATGAGGAACTTCTTGGACTGCCTTATGGCAAAGACCTCTCTACGTGTTTCAATGACTCATAGCTGCAATCAGGTGGACTTAGACAAACATTTCAAGAAGCAGCGTATTGAATGCTTAAAATCCTTACGAACAGAAAACATCGAGTTTAAAGAACTTATTGTGTCAAACAATAAGTTGATGAAGATCACGGAACGAGAAACTGCTTTTCAGGAGCTCATTCGTGAACATTGGTTACGCTTTCAAGGGAAGGCGAAAACCATTTGTACCATCATCGACATGAGACACGTCGACATCAAAGTATTGACACACGAAGGTTTTTATCAGTATTACTTACCCGAATTAATTAACAATTCATTCGTCTTGGGCACCACGGTACTTTCTGGGGAGAAGTGGGTTCCAGTAGGATTTCATCGACAAGGGGACACGAAAATTCCGGAAACGGGTAAAGTGTTATTACCACTCAATACTCAATTGGTTTTCCACTACGTCATCCACTACAAGCACACGGTCACAAAATATTACAACATACATTTCGATCATGATGAGGACCTTGTCACCCTGTCGCCATGCAAACATGGAACCGGAAAAATAGATCTGGCATATTTCAAGGTGCCGAAAGGAATCCTATATTTGGTGCATCAATGGCTTATAACAAAATTTGTCCAACATGGGAACAAGATTGGGGTAAACGTGGTCGATTCGTTGGAAACAGCATGTAATTTGATCATTTCTCAAGTACTATGTGCATCAATGATTCGAGTCGACGGCGTTGGTTCGTCCTTTGATTGTTCAATTGACAATGTTTGTGAGAAAATGATACCAAAAGTCTTCAAAACCAATAACCAATCATTTGTCAGTTACGATCATGTGATGGAAACCATTGAAGATTTGGTATTGACCGAGAGGAATTTTCTAAAAGGAGCTATGGTCACCGAATCGACGGAGGGAAGTGTTCCGTATTTTCAAAGGAATGATCGATTGTACATTTTCCCAACGGCATGTGTTCTGAGTAAGACAAAATTTGCCCATGTCAATTTTGACGATAAACCAGAAGAACTTGTAACAGGTATTTTGGAACTGTCCGGATTGGAAGAACAACATAAGAATCAAACTTGTGTTACAAGATTCCTTCAATACGATGTTAACTCACAACAAGAGGTGCACCAACGAGTTTTTATGGAACACATTCCATACGTGTTCCGTGAGATATTCGTAATTGATCCGGAAGTTCTCCAACGTCATACTTGGGTGGAAAAATTCATTCAGTATAGCTACCTCCCAGAAATGGGTACCATATTTACCCCGTTGACAGAAAAACTAGCAATATATTTGTTGGAAAAGTCGGATGATCTATCATCGGCTAACCTTGTAGTTCAATTTTTGGACGATAAGGTTGTCAACAATTATGGAAAGGGAAAGGGAGAATTGAATCTGGCATTCGAACACCTCCAGGGTCGTGACTTTGTTTTTTACGAACCATCGGACTTTCTAACTTGGGATTGCTTCAAAAGATCCAAGGTTCAAATCAATGAGTTCAACAAATCAAATAACACATACCGGGTAGGATGGGTTACTTTCAATCTCAATACGACAAATGATTCCAAGCGTGGATTCATACCACCCTGGGATGATAACGTTGACGGTGACAATGTTGGCAAGACGAACAATATCAACGATGGGAGAAAGAACATCAGTGGATCGAAAGTAACCAGTAAGGGTTCGAAAAATAAGCCAAACGAATCTAAAGAATCGGGAATTGACACAAGTAAGGGTAATTCCAAGGATACTGGTTTGACTGACACAACGACTAAAACCTGTGAAAAAAAGGGTTCAAATGAAAGCGAAGAAATGATTATAGATGTTGCAAAAAATCATCTTAACGCCACTGTAACACTGCAAGTTTATCCTATCAAGATCAAGGAGAAGGAAACCAAACGTGAATTCCAATGTTCTGTGCTGTTGAAAGATCAGGATCCAGAGATATTGTTTCCTATTTACGAAGTAAACGAACAAGTTCGTTATACTCCAGAAAAAAACGGACCAGTTGAAATTGGAGAAGTTTATAGGTACGTTTTCGGAGACTACGACCAATATGAACGAGTGGCGGGTTATATATGTACTTTCCACAAACGTAAGGTGGGGGAGAAACGACAATTTTGCCCATACTTTCAGATTTCCGGCCTGAAAGAAACCAACCCTCGACGCATTAAAAAAGTATCGGATTTAGTAAAATGTTTCAGCAAGGATGTTGGGATTCGTGACCCGACAGATGGAAGTGAGGAGGTATCCGATTCATCTTCTGACACAACCACAACCGTGTCAGAGTACAGCACCAGTTCCACCAAATCATCCAAGATTGGATGAGTGAGGCATACTATGTTACACCAAATGCAAGCATCCGTTTGTAACTTATCCATTATACTTCATAGTTCTTTATTCAATCAATATTATGCGAAATATTGATCATGAAATTGCAGCCTAATTCGCACAATCATAAACATACTAACTAATATTACTAGGACTAATAAATTTTAAAACTGACTCAAGTATAAGTAGAAGATTTCTGGTCAATTCTGTTTCATGCAGCCAATGCCACACATTTGCACTCTAAAACTGCCTAGGAATCACTATTTGGGTACATGCAGCAATGTCAGAGGGGACTAAAATTGTTCTAAATCTCATACTGACTAAAGTATCAGCCTGTTTCTTGTCCAGTTTGTTTCATAGTCTACCCCATCCATTGTATGAGCAATATTCATCCTGAAATTGCAGTCAATGCCACACATTTGCACTCAAAACTGACTAGGACTCAGTATTTTGGTACATGCATGTCCAGGGACAAACATTATTCTAAAATTCATACTGACTAAAGTATCAGCCTGCTTCTTGTCCAGTTTGTTTCAGCACAGTGTACCCCATCCATAGTATGAACACTATTCATCCTGAAATTGCAGTCAATGCAACACATTTCCACTCTAAAAATAAGTACTAGGACTCACTATTTTGGTACATGCATGGCCAGGGACAAACATTATTAGAAAATTCATAATGACTAAAATATAAGGCTGTGACTTCTCAATATGGTTTCATAGTCTCCCCAATCCATAGTATGAGCAATATTCATCCAAACATTTCAGAAAATAACACACTTTGACACTCAAAAAGTAAATGAGAAACACTAATTTGGTTACTTGTTCATACAAAAATCAAAAAACTAATAACCAAAATTTACGGAGACTACCCTTGGTACACCAGATCTCAACGGAGGAATCGATCCACTGGACACGTTCACCACTATATCAACAACCGATTATACGTGATCGGGAAAAGTTACACTACATAAAGCTAGTCAGTTTTTGAACCATATAATTGGTGTGAACCGTCCCAATACTACAATAATAAAAAATTTATACAAAAATAATACGTAGGACACACCTCGGACATATGTCTACGGGGGAATCGATCCAATGGACACGTTCACCTCTACCGGTATATCAAGAACCAATCTTATCCAAAGGGGAAAAGTTACACTACTTAACGCTAGTCTGTTTATGAGTCAGACAATTTATGTGCGTCGTACCAATACCATATTAAAAAAATAGTACCAAGGAAGTACGAAGAATACATCTTGTACACATCTCTATGGAGGTATCGATCCACCGGACACGTTCATCTCAACGATATATCAAGAACCAATCGCATGCAGATGAGGAAAGTTACATTACTTAAAGAAGCTTGTCTGTTTTTGAATCAGACTATTTGCGTGCACCGTCGTAGTGTTGGTACGGGTACGTAAAAATAGTAAGAATTATGCGTGAACGGGAAAAAGCAGCCACAACCAAAAACTGCAAGTTACAACGCCTGGAGAAAACAACAAATACCAACTTTATGATGCGGCGTGGGAGTACGAACGTTAGGTGTACTGTGGTACAAATAGGTGCATGACTGCGTTACAAATGGGAAATAACAGGAAAATGAAAAGCAAAACACCTACACCGACACACAGAACAACAGTTGTGCCAACCCGGGGTACTGTCTTCTCCAAGGATTACAACAAACAGATGCACGAGCTAAACCACGATGATGTAAACAACGACGGAAACCCGTTTCTATATCATTTCGAAACAGGATTTGATGCCTTGTGTGCCAAAAACGGACACTTGGTTAACACAATCCTTAGTGGATGCCAGAAGATAGAAGAAGTGCGACAAAGACTCAACAGCAAAAAAGGACATTTCGAGGAGGACGAAGCTTTGAACATTTGGGAACAATGCTTCAAGTACATAACCGAGGAAGTATTTCCCGACTACAAAGAAGGGAACACTGACGGGATGGACCATGTATGGGCAATGGGAGTCATTCTTGCATACATTACATGTGGTTATCCCGCATTGAAAACATCGGAAGACATTAAGTGCTACGACAACGTGGGTATTGGACCGGAAGTAAAATCAATAGAACGAGAGAGAATGATACAAGACGGTCGTACTTTCCCGGCAAAAAAATGGAGTAATCTGACACCGGAGGCAAGAGAACACATAAAAGAATGTATACATTACCACCCTGGGAACCGTCCTTGTATGACGTACATTTGGTTCAACAACTGGCGCAAAATGACGAATGAGGCAATCATCGAAACTGACAGATTGGAATGGTATTGCAGATCAAAAGACGATAACGAGTGGTACTCAACACAAGAAATATTGCCGCCAATTAAAGAAGAGAACATAAATAACAAAAACACGGAAAAAAAATGTACCAAACATAAGTGGGATTCGTTCATGAACAAAGCAAGAAAACAGTCAAAAAAGAAAAAACGGAAGGTAAAAGAAGTGACAAACAGGGGGGGAAAGAGCGAACAAGACGAAAACGAGTGGAAAATTGAGAAATGGCTAAGTCTTTACGAAAAACGTTGGAATTCGCCGGAAGATTTAGAGGAATATAACAACTATCCCGTTCCTTGTGGAGCATGGGGACGCGTGAAACACTAACTCTGCAACTCTGTAAGGATTCCATTCCAACAAAAAAACCAGGACAATATCAAAGGTATCACCGGTACAAATTAAGTGCAAAAATTAGAACGGAAATTATGTAAAATATCACCTTAAAAAGTCGATACATTAAAAAAAAAATACTCATCAGAAAGCAACAAAACAACAACAACAAAATTCCCTCCGTTGAACCTACAAATTGTGATCCAATCCATAATTGATTCAGGGGGGAGTGTCAACCACCCAAAATATAGAATTTACTGCAACGCCGTTGCAGAAAATTGAAAAACAATAAGTAAATAAATAAATACAGAATGATACGGTACCGTAGGGTAAGTACGGTAGGGTAGGGAAGATCAAAATGTTTGGGTCCGCGCCAAAATTTTGAGGACTCCACATTCCAGAATATCACGGCACGCTCGAAAATAAGATAGGCAGGCGACAGTACAAGAACAACACTCACAGATAGTACAATTAGTTGAAATGCAACAATTCCTTGGAGACAGTAAATCAAGAGATTACAGTGTGTACAGTAGGAATGAAAAAAACATGCCAAACGATTCCTACAAACAACATTATTATCATAAAAATAGCGCGCCAAATCAATCAAAGGAAAAAACGGTAAGTTGAGGTGCACGAGTTAACAAAAAAATAATGGTAGAACTGAGTACTAGTTGCAGTCCGGTGACAGGTAGAACCATTGTTACCAATGACACAAACAGCCCAAACAGCAGTGTATCGGGAAGTGACCGAACAAACACAAACGATAGCCAAACATATAGAACAACCAACAGTAGCAACAGAAATATTCTACAGACAACAAAAGAATCCGATAACGATAACTTGGAAAACAACATTGTCAAACACGTCAAAGAAAAAGCATTCAGGAAATTTAAATTCCCGCCAGAGATTACATTCGTGAAGGCGACGATATTCAAAATTGTAAAACAAGCAAATAACAATGAAATACCAAATACGATCGATATAAAAGACCAAAAGTGGAGTGGAATTTATTGCCGTGCAGTGACTGCGTGTAGGCACAATGCTCAAACTCTTGCCAGGAAAAACTACAAAGGTACGCAACCAACAAGAAAATGTTTGCCGGCATGCAATCGTTCATAAGCCATTCTAACATTTTGGTCGTATGAACACTGACACGTAGACGATAAAAGAAACAACCTGATACCAGATAGTTTCCCAGGAACGGTTCTAATCACAGACACACAAGACGTTAACTCAGAAAATAGGTACCAATTGCACGAAGACTATCGGCGGAAAAATTCACCAGAATTCAAATACTTCATGAAAAGAATTCTGGGAGCGGTGTCACCAAAACAGACAGACTTCAAAAGAAAATCAGTCAGAATGACAATCAGTAACATTTTCACCCCAAGCGATGAAGCTTTTGCATTGCTTTTCCTTTACAACGACTACGACTCGTGGATAAACACAACAAAGGGCACGAGGTTGAGAAAAAAATTCACTGACGGTAAGTCTGGAAATAAGGAGGGTTGGAGTAACGAGGGACAAGATCTTTACGAATACCTAGTAAGTGAATTAGAAGAACGAAGGAAGGAACAACAATCAAAAGAATTAGAGACGGAAATACTTAAAATGTACCAAAAGCAAAATGGCAATCGTAAACAACAAGATAAGGAGGAGAACAAAGAGGGAAAAACACGGAAGCGAAAACGTACCTTGGTTGAGATTCTAGGCGAAGATGATGAGGACTACAAATTTTTCATGGAATATAATAAAAACGAACAAGAGTAATTGATGATATCAACAGCAATAGTAGAACGGCTAGTTCATTATTATTTTATGGTTTGCACAATATTGTTCCGGGTCTTCTGTTCGAATATAATACAATAAACAAGATAATTTCAAAAGGCTGATAAAATACTTTCGTATTTGTTACAAAATATGTTTGTTGTATTTCCGTATTTGATAAGCGTAGCGTGAATATTGTAAAATGTCGGAGAGTATTGCAAATGCGGATAAAATACTTTCTTATGAGTACAAAAATATGGTTGTTGGATTTTGATATTCGATAAATGTAGTGTGAGTATTGTGAAAGCAACGTAATAGAATACATTGCTGGTTATCAAGAAGCTTGTATATTTGGTAAGAAATTTGTATCAACGCTACAACAATATCAGTGTACATAGAGGATATTATTACAAAATATGAGGAGTTTCGTGTGGAAAAAACAAAAATTGAATGGCGAATAAATATTATCGGGGTAAGCATGAAACAAAATTGTAGAATAGAAAGATTCTTAAGCAAGCATGAAAAGGGGCTGGAAAAAACGGTGGCGAAAATAGACCTACTTGAAATTGTTGCGTGCAAAAATAGGTAGAGAATTATTTATTGTGCGCGCAACAAAATGTTTCGGAATATTTTAAAATATCGCACGAATATTACGAAAGCATGAGCATCGTTTATGTGACGGAGGCAGGTAGGTGGCGCGGGTACTAGTGATTAGACAGACAGTTAGTACTGTTTCTTATTTAGAGATTCCGAATTCCATATTCACTCAGAGTGAATAGCTAATGAAAAATATTCATCTGTTGGGTGCTATTCAATCTATTCACTCGTGAATATATTTTTATTACTTAGGTTTTGTATTAGTAGTTTAGAACTGCTGGGAATCACTCATTGTCCCGTACCTACCGGTACTCATACGTACCTATGCCGTACGAGTAGGTACACTCACCGTACGGAGTAAAAGATGATAAAAAATAAAAAAAAGCTTCGCGGAAGACGTCATGGAGAAAGCGGTAAGTTCCCAACTGCCAAGTTCGAGTTCATAATCTAAATACATACGATAGATAGTATAGTATCAAGCTATGGATACCCAGTCAAGCCTCAACCAAGGATGCCATCGGTTTTCGCACTAATGCGCGTTGGAAGAAGGTACGGTATTCCTTGTGCTGCAGCCGTGAAGTTACCTTCGCCAACCTCATGGCGACATCGTGAACATCGGCAACCGAACACTCCTTCTGTAAGTTCTACCAACCCGAACGTCGTCCTCGTGTGAAAGTAAGCATAACCATGGTCGACATCATTGTGATTGAAATGCTATGACTGTGCATTTATAGTTCAACGAACGAAATCGTCACGGATGCTGAAGCCCGGAAAACGATTTTCGAATGGTTCAAATCGTCGTTTAGTATTTGCTGGGTGAACGTATGGTGTTTTTTTTATTTATCCCTCACTTCTATCGTCGCTGCTGCGATTCGCCGTTGCCCACCGCTCCTTCCATTCATAAAACAAGAACCACAAATCACAAACATCATGACTGTCGCTCCCAAGATCAACAAGGTAAGAAGAAAGCGAAGATGTAGATTAGGGCGGTTAGCCGTAGTGTTCCGCATACGGAACGTGCATTCAATGAAACGCGCCTCGTCAACCTGTCTTCTTCAAAAACGATAATGATTTTAAACGTGATCTCAGCAATACTTTTCATTTGCATTGTCTGACCCACCCCTATTTTAATTTTTTAATTTGATCGCTATTGATACCTTGATTGTATTGATGATCCCCTTAGATTTTCAGCGATAAGATCCCTGAACTCGACGAGAAGCAAGAAGATCTCTTGCACCAAGTCAAGAATGTTCGCACTACACCTCGTGATGCACGATTCCCTTCTCAGAACCAGGCCCTCCACTGCTGGAATCGTTACAATGAGTGGTTGGTCTGCTTGAAACAGAGCGGAGACGACGCTGACGAAAAGTGCCAGGTTTACAGACAATACTCCAGCAGCATCTGCCCTGGTGTTTGGGTCGAACAATGGGACGAAGCACGAGAAGAAGGAAGATTCCAGGGAATCAAGATGTAAACTATTGTTTAGTGTTTGATACTTGAGATGATGACAAGCAATATCGACATACTTATGAACGATATGTCAGGTTTTCTTGGACAAATACGATACTGATGACGAGCTTCAGCTTCGATACATTATGTAGTTTAGAACTATTTTGAGGAGTACAACAGTTGTATCTTGGAGCAGAAATCGGCTTTGAATACTATAATCTTGCTTGATTTTAATTAAAGATATCGATTATACAGTTCACGCATTGAACTTCACTGTGGCTCTCTCGTCAAAAATGACAGTGACAAGTGTGAGTGTACAAACCTGTCATTAATAGTGCAGAAACAGTAAATCTATGAGACGAGAATATTTTCGAAGTGGAGGGAGTGGATTGCATATAGTGTAGATAGGAACATATCAACCTTGTGTGCATTTTTTCTTCATTGAAAGAAGTAGTACAGGTAAACGCGAAGCATTTCATTCCGGCAAGAACAGCGATGACTACACGGTATTCATTCTGCACTTCCTTGAACCTGAAACGCATTGCGTCACTCGATTTGTCATTCTTCACGCATGATGTTTTGAGACTGAAAATTGTATAGGAATCCAATACTATTATTTCTAACTAAATCACGCTCTTACCATTATTTCTAACTCATTGAGTGATGAACGTAGCACTCCTGAAAACTGCCTTTACAACCACTGGAAAAGAGGAAGAAGCCGTTTTATTTTCTTTGCCGCAACGTTTCGCTATCATTCGAAGTTGAAACCAAACCAACCAACGTTGGCCATGTTGAAGAATGATACTACTAGGTCACCCAGGATATTTTTTCTCAGCAAGATTGATTAGTAAGGAGCTAATGTGGGGTGAGTCGGTGCATCATATAATGCATGCCATGACAATCCAAAATTTAGAAGAGGAGAGAGCTGTTTGAAAGAGAGAAAGCACCTAATGCTTGAGAGACATCATTGTTTTGATTTTCGACTTGAATGTCTAAAAAAATATTTTATATTATCGTTAACAGTACTTTTTATAAAGTATTTCGTATTTTTTGTAGAAAAATTGACATGAACTATGTATGAGTGGGATGTGTGAAAGTGTCCTGCGGACAACAGTGCTTCGTACTTGCGATCTTCATGTTCAAAATATTTGCAATATGTACATGCCAGATTATGGCTATGGTTTCATGCAGGATTAGGTCGGTCAGTTGTTACCGAACTTTCCCTGTTTTGACCTGCATCTATTCATCTTCTCTGCATTCGCGAGAGTGCTCTTTTTGTTGAAAGCAGTTGCGGATGACATTCAGAAAAATTTTCTGACTGAAGTATTAGCAAGCATTCTTGGTATTTTTTCAATGCGATTTCTGGAAGATTTAGTCGTTCGAAACAGTACCCTAGATCATTTAGAGTTGTGGCTGTTTCCTTGGCAAGCTGCCGTTGTCGAAATATTTCCAAAGCATATTCGTGACATTTTCTCGCAGCTTCGGCATCGCGTTGCATGTGAACACGGATAAGACCGAGAGCATTCCAGGCATCGGCACACTTTTGATGAGCCGATCCAAATCTTAGTTGGGCGTCTCGTAAGTCATGAAGAACCTGTTTCAATACAGGATTACTGCTTTCTTCGTCATGTAAGTCAATTGTTGGCTGGTCCAGTAGCACCGTCTTCTGATGGATTGGCGCGATCTGGAGCTGCATCGGTTGCCTGGAAGAGTCAAAGACTCTACTTTGTTCGTAAGCTGGGGCGACAATCATTGTTCCTGTTCTTGTGACGTTCTGTTCTTAGAATGTAGAGCTAGCAAATACGGTATCACAAGCAAGCAGATGACGATTGACTCACTTTCTTGTATCGAAAATTATGATGGAAAAGCCTGACTACCAGTTAAGGGTGGGATAAGGTTCGTTATTCCTCTTATTTTTCCTTGCAGTGGATGAAACAACAACAACAATTCATTACCGTTTTCGAATTTTTTTCATTAGATAGTGAAGAAGCGCTTGATCGTCGAGCTTCAACTTCAAGCATTGCTCGGAAGCCATGTCAAGAATTTTCGAAAGGGGTATTGTATTTGATTTTAGTATTATTTTCTACCATAAGCAAAGAAATGAAACTATCGTTTGAGTAGTAATCGTACTTCTGTGTACAGCAAGGAAGCGTAGAAAAACAAAGTCATACTTCATAATAGATAATAAGAGAGTATGAATACTTCAATGTTGAAATGATGAAAATGACTGATTTTTTATCTTGGTCTCGTTCTCGTAACATACGGTACTGACAGAGGGAACCTGTCTGACATCGATGCCGTTGTTGTTAGTACAGCGTTTTCCAATCTTTCCTTTCGTAGAAAGACATGAAGAAATACGTATCCAAGGAACGCTAACATAATATTACGTACATATTGCTTACGTTATGATCGTCATTATTACGAAGTATTCTACAGTATTGTTACGAAGTACCGTACGAAGTAATTTTTTGATAATTATTGATCGCAACCTTAGATTATTGATCGTACAAAAAATCAACGTGACCCCTCTGTAGGAATCGAACACATTATGCGCGAACTGCGAACCAATAGTACGGTACGAACTAGTGGATTCAATACTTTAAATCTAAATTACTTAAGACAGAAAATGGGTGATTCCCGAAATACCTCAAAACCTACCGTACCGTCATGTATTATGCATGCAACGGAAAAAGCTATCTTCCCGGGATCATGTGCTAACCCTATTAACCCATATACCGTTGAAAAGCTTATGAGAAGACGAACACGAATCTGCTGTTTGTTTCTGTTTCTTTCGAAGTCAAAGGGACATGATATATAAAAAACTTTATCTTCATTACTGAATATGAATTAAAAAAATAATGAGAGTTTCATGTTCTTTATGTTCTATTTTCAACAATTTGGAGACTCCGCGCAGTGACAGCGCGCACGCCCAGCCACTCAGCAGCCTTTAAACCGTTAACATAGATACTCCACATGTAAATGATATCAATTCAAATCGTCTATCCATATTGCTGTATCTATGAATGGTATGATACCACTTAGGAGTAATTCAATTGAACCCAATGATCATCTGGAGTTAGTCTGTTCTGACTGTCTCGAGAGCCCCCCTGCCGGTTCGCTGAATCGATAGATAGGTCGATTGGCATCTACAATTCTTGTAGATGGGGACTGATACCGTACCTCTAGGATGTTCTAACTCCCTCTAGAACCAAAGTTATGCCAGTAGCAAGATTTGTCTCCCCATGTAACATTTTGTTCTTGAAAATTGTTGTATGGTGCACACGAAACGTGGTAGCGAGAGCCCCCCTGCCAATCGTTTGAATCGATAGATAGCTCGATTGGCATCTACGATTCGTGTAGATGGGGACTGATACCTCTAGGATGCTCTAACTCCCTCTAGAACCAAAGTTATGCCAGTAGCAAGATTTGTCTCCCCATGTAACCTTTTTGGTGTTGTAAATTCTTACTTAATTTACACGAATTTTGCTAGCGAGAGCCCCCCTGCCAATCGTTTGAATCGATAGATAGCTCGATCGGCATCTACAATGCATGTAGATGGGCGCTGATACCTGTATAATGTTCTAACTCCCTCTGGAAGCAAAGTTATGGCAGTAGCAACATTGATCTCCCCATGTAACCTTTTTGGTGTTGTAAATTCTTACTTAATTTACACGAATTTTGCTAGCGAGAGCCCCCCTGCCAATCGTTTGAATCGATAGATAGCTCGATCGTCGTCTGCGATGCATGTAGATGGGCGCTGGTACCTGTATAATGTTCTAACTCCCTCTGGAAGTAAAGTTATGGCAGTAGCAACATTGATCTCCCCATGTAACCTTTTTGATGTTGTAAATTCTTACTTAATTTACACGAATTTTGCTAGCGAGAGCCCCCCTTCCAATCGTTTGAATCGATAGATAGCTCAATCGGCATCTACAATGCATGTAGATGGGCGCTGATACCTGTATAATGTTCTAACTCCCTCTGGAAGCAAAGTTATGGCAGTAGCAAGATTTCTCTCCCCATGTAACATGGTGTTGTTGAAAATTCTTAGTACCCAAATGCACTCATTAGGTGGTGACACACAAACTATGACAGATAACTCACTTCTGTTTCTTTCATGATTCATCTCACCCATAACAGGAACAATATTAATGGTTCAATCACACTAAATGTCAGATTTTCTATTTTTTAATTGCAAATTACTGTGTATTTTTCCTCCAAATCCAGTACCCAAATGCACTTATTAAGTGGTGACAGACAAACTATGACAGATAACTCACTTCTGTTTCTTTCATAATTCATCTCACCCACAACAGGAACAATATTCATGGTTCAATCACACAATATATTGGATTTTCTATTTGTTAATTGCAAATTACTGTGTATTTTTCCTCCAAATCCAGGACCCAAATGCACTTATTAGGTGGTGACACACAAACTATGACAGATAACTCACTTCTGTTTCTTTCATGATTCAACTTATCCATAACAGGAACAATATTCATGGACTAATCACACTGAATGTCAGATTTTCTATTTTTTAATTGCAAATTAGTGTGTATTTTTCCTCCAAATCCAGGACCCAAATGCACTTATTAGGTGATGACAGACAAACTATGACAGATAACTCACTTCTGTTTCTTTCATGATTCATCTCACCCATAACAGGAACAATATTCATGGACTAATCACACTAAATGTCAGATTTTCTATTTTCTAATTGCAAATTACTGTGTATTTTTCCTCCAAATCCAGGACCCAAATGCACTTATTAGGTGGTGACAGACAAACTATGACAGATAACTCACTTCTGTTTCTTTCATGATTCATCTCACCCACAACAGGAACAATATTAATGGTTCAATCACACTAAATGTCAGATTTTCTATTTTTTAATTGCAAATTACTGTGTATTTTTCCTCCAAATCCAGGACCCAAATGCACTTATTAAGTGGTGACACACAAACCATGACAGATAACTCACTTCTGTTTCTTTCATGATTCATCTCACCCATAACAGGAACAATATTCATGGACTAATCACACTAAATGTCAGATTTTCTATTTTCTAATTGCAAATTACTGTGTATTTTTCCTCCAAATCCAGGACCCAAATGCACTTATTAGGTGGTGACACACAAACTATGACAGATAACTCACTTCTGTTTCTTTCATGATTCAACTTATCCATAACAGGAACAATATTCATGGACTAATCACACTGAATGTCAGATTTTCTATTTTTTAATTGCAAATTAGTGTGTATTTTTCCTCCAAATCCAGGACCCAAATGCACTTATAAAGTGGTGACACACAAACCATGACAGATAAGTCACTTCTGTTTCTTTCATGATTCATCTCACCCATAACAGGAACAATATTCATGGTTCAATCACACAAAATATTGGATTTTCTATTTTTTAATTGCAAATTACTATGTATTTTTCCTCCAAATCCAGGACCCAAATGCACTTATTAGGTGGTGACAGACAAACTATGAAAGACAACTCACTTCTGTTTCTTTCATGATTCATCTCACCCATAACAGGAACAATATTCATGGACTAATCACACTAAATGTCAGATTTTCTATTTTCTAATTGCAAATTACTGTGTATTTTTCCTCCAAATCCAGGACCCAAATGCACTTATTAGGTGGTGACACACAAACTATGACAGATAACTCACTTCTGTTTCTTTCATGATTCAACTTATCCATAACAGGAACAATATTTATGGACTAATCACACTGAATGTCATATTTTCTATTTTCTAATTGCAAATTAAAGTTTGTACTGTTTATGTGGTACTGGTATTCATAGGTAGTAGTAGGTTGTACTTGTCCTACTTGGCAGGTACTTTATGGTCTGTCCGTTTTCCGTTTTTATGGTCTGTCCTTTTTCCGATTTTATGGTCTGTCCTTTTTCCCTTTTTTTGGTCTGTCCTTTTTCTGATTTTATAGTCCGTCCTTTTTCCATTATTATGGTCTGTCCTTTACCCCTTTTCTGTTTTTATGGTCTGTCCTTTACCCCTTTTCTGTTTTTATGGTCCGTCCTTTATCCGGTACTGGCTTGCGCGTGCAAGCGCGCGCATGCAGAGCCGATTGCGCACGCTCGCGCGAACACATTTTAAGTAGGCATAAAAACAAATAGTTTTTTTGGTTCATTTACTGAAGGCTCTCAAAATCAAGTTCACTATCTAAGACAATGAGAAGTCCGTTGACAATGCCAAATAATAGGTGATCTAGATCACGATCTCAGCTAGATGCTGCATATTTTAACATTTTCAGGGGACATTTGGTTGCTGAGCATTGTGAACTTGATTTTCGACACCGTAAAAACAGCCAAATCTGCATGGGAAATTAACGACGGTATGGTACGGTAGCTCCTAAATCGGAGAAGGCCAAAAAAGGCTATTTTTTAGGACTTTTTGACCCAAATATTTTGGACTTCGAGCTAAATGTCATTGGAATACAGGATTGGATTTTCTCATTCCCTTATACCCACCCAAAGGACTAGTCCCACACCCAATGGATTACCATTGCAGCAGGCGGTGGTGCATTTGGGTCGACTTTGATTTCAAGGGAAGGCTCCACCTCAAGTGACAAGAAGTTGGGGTCTACCAAAGAGATGGCTTTGACTTGGATGGGTGGACTTTCTCGTGACAATTTGAACTGGATATGGACTTGGGTCAATATCCACCTCCACCCAGCACGGATTGTCGTCTTTGAGTTTCAGCTTCATCACCATGATGGTCGATTGTCGATTTTAGATTTAGAAGATTAGCAAACTTAGATAATTCGAAGATTAGTAGAATCAAAGTTAACACATTGGGGGACAAATTATGAGCTTTGCAAGTTGCAAAGAAAATAAATAATGAATTAGTAAACCAAAAGAACTTATGCAAAATCGTGAAGTTGGTACATGAAAGTCTGAAATCAATCAGAATCAAATTGATCAGAATCAATGATTCCTGTGTCCATGTATGCAAGCACATACACCCGCCAACGATTCCCAACGATTCCCATGCCCATGTATTGAAACACATAGATGCAATTTTACTCACACATCCTCCAAGTATTGGAGAACTGATGGGATTCATTTCAATTGGCGCTGCGTTGAATCCCTCGTAAGGAGTCATGTGGGTTTTACGAACCCAAACACCAAAAGCGAAACTACTCTGGATCAAAACGTCTCCTAATCAATCCAAGCTCCAAGCTCACTTCAAGCTTATAATTCCAAGACTTGGAAACTTCAAAAGCAACAGCAAAGGCTATGTCCAAATCTACAGCAAAGGCTATGTCCAAATCTACAGCAGAAGCTATGTCCAAATCTTGAATTAATCTTTGTCTAAACTTTGCAATCTAATTTAATCAACAATGGTGAATCCAAGTTTAAGTCTGAATCAATTAATCCTCTACATCCAAATTGATTAATCAATCTTCTCCAAGTCCAGTCAAGAATCCACTCCAATGAATCAGTTGAACAATCTACTCAACCGCCCAAAAGCAAAATCTGAAAGCAAAACTTCCAAATGAAACTTTAAGTCCATCAACCTGAAGTCCAACTTCCGAATCAAACCTTAAGTCCAACTTCCAAGTCAGATCACGCACCCAATCACCGGGTCAACGGCTCAACGGCTCAATGCGTGGCAAACATGTTGGTGGCATCTTCAGCTGGTTTGTTGGCATAAGAGAAGTAACAGTATTCATCCTTCTTATGCATGAAGACATTTAGGATCTGGTTGCGACCAATCATACTGGTTTGGTAATTGTACAGAAGAATTGGCAAGTGCACAATGACCTTCCTATCTCCAAGTTTCTTGTATCAGAGCTTCTCTTCCAATTGCAGAAAGTGCCCTTGGATCATTCACATTCCCCACTCTGATAACTGTTGAAGGGATGCTGCTTCTTGGTTTGACAGTAGAGCCTCCGCATTGTCTGGATCTTGTTGGGAGCTCTGGATGAGGAATTCTTTCACCATAAGCTTGAATGCAGAGTCCACCCAGACTTTTCCATGATACTTATTGAACATGTTGTCCATTTTCTCATAAATACCATAGTCAGAAATTGTACTGCCATGCCAATTACCGGAGCAGTTGAAAGTGGCCGTGCAAATTTTGCCATCAGGCGCAAAGACAAATACACTGTTGACAAAAGTGTTAGACACCCAACTATTGTAAAGCCGATTCTGTTCCAACCAATCACAAGACTGCTGAATTTTGAGCTTAAGTCCATACGTGGCACCCCAGACCCAATCTCAATTTGGACTAACTTGATTTAAAAAATCTATTTCTCGCTACCAAACTTCCTAACCTAGATAATTTCTTGTAACGAATTTGCGTAGAAATCTACAGCAGTAGCTTCCTACACCGTTTCCATACTAGATAATTTCTGGTAACGAATTTGCGTAGAAATCTACAGCACTACCTTCCTACACGATTTCACCTCCATTATCCCTTTTTCCTTTTTTTGGAACTGCGTTCCAAAAAATGGCCTTTTCGTAGATATGTGTCAGGGTGTATTATGATAGTAGTAGCAGTAGTAATGTAGGTATGATAGTAACAGCTTCTGTTGGGGTGGTGAAACGTTTTGTTGTACAATTCATGTCAACAATCATGGATTGGCGTTTCAGAATTCTCTAACCGGAATGGCGTTTCAGGCTTTTGTGTTCAAAGCATGTTTAAATTTGAAATCTCGCTACCAAACTTCCTAACCTTAACCCAAGATATGAAATAAAATTATTTTCAGAAGTGTTTGTTTGCTATGTTCCCGGGTTGTTTCTATGTCACGTCGTGTCTTTTTTCATACCATCATGCCTTTTCATGCTCACTCCAATAGCATCATGCTCATTTTCATCATGTTCATTTAACACCACCATCAAAACCATTTCTTCCCCTCCCTTCTTCCAATAGAAGAACATGTCACAACCTAGAAAAAATCCCCGTCACTTCAAGAAGGGTTGTTATACCAAAATAACCAAATCATTTATCTGCCGTAGCTGCATGTCCTATAAGGACAAGTCAAAGACATTCATCGGAAGCAGACAAGATTCCTCTTCACACAAATCATACCGATATGTATCACGAGGCCTGTCACGTCACCTTGATTCAATAGCTTTTTGCCGTGATTTCTATTTAAACCATAACCTAATGGAATTTTTGTCATCTGCCAAAGAAGAATCCACTACAGTTTGCCATTCCCCTTCACAATATGGCCTAACATTGACCAAGAATGGTCCAATTGTTCCCTCTGCCGCTGTTGCTGCCGCTCACACTAACAAGGCATCCTCTAATGAAATGTTCAACTCAGTTCGAAACAGTCAGGTAGTACACCATTTATTTGTTCCACCAATTGATAGAAATGTAATGGAATCACAGTTGTTTCCTTCAGAAGACAACGGCAACAACAATGACATGGTTATTCATGAAGAAATTCGCCTTCCTATTCAGAACAAGAATGGTCTTGATGCTGCGGAACCCACGGCATACCACCAACCAAACATCAATGAAAGAGAGCAATTGATCCAATCCTGTGTTTCTTTTTCACCTACCAATAGGCTCATTGCTGAAATAAAGCTCATGAATCTAATGACAAAACACAAGTTACCTCTAAACACATTCAAATCTATTTTTCAATGGGCAAACGAATGTCAAAATATTCATGGTGTTGACTTCAGCACTACCTTCCCCCGCCATCGAGAAGCCATATTTAGTGAAATCAAGTCCAATTTGGGTATTTCTGAGACCAAGTTCAAGCCACACATAATTAACTGGTTACCTGGCAATTTACCCACCCAAATATTTGTTCGATCCTTCCCAGACGCACTTCATTCCCCTCTGACCAATAAGGAATTGATGCAAGAAAAAAAATTGTCTGTTCCCAATGTCAAGACTCCTCTTTCACCCGCAAAACAACCCACCAATCACCAACGAAACATACATAACAGAACTACACCACGGCTCTTGGTGGACGGAATCGTGGAAGCAGATCTGCAATGAAAATGATGAAATCCTCGTTCCGATCATTTTCTACATGGATGGAATCAGCTTGGATGCACATGGCCGTCTGTCACTCACTCCTCTCAACATGACTCTTGGTATTTTCAATACTGAAGCAAGAAAACGACCTGACGCTTGGACCACAATTTATTTTCATCCCGACACTGAAATTGAGAGCATAAGACACACGAAAAAACCCACGGGAAAAGATAATATTCAAAATCTACACAACGCGCTGGCATCGGCTTGGCAATCTTTCAAGCAAGTATGTGAAATGCAGGGCGGGTTGGAGTGGGATTATCTTCCGTATGCAGGAAAAGTGTTCAAAGTGAAAATGAAATTTGCGATTGCATATATTGTTGGTGATACAGAACTTCACGACAAACTATGTGGAAAGTATGGATCCTACACAGAAAAGGTGAAGAAATTGTGCCGACACTGTACATGTCCGACACATGTCATCCATAAACCAAAAGCCCAAGTGGAGGAACAGACCCGGCTCTGGGTTCCAGAAGATTTTGAACCCCCCCCAAACATTTCTGCAAGGGAATACAAGGCGTACTTCAAAAGCATTTCCCACCATCCCATAAAAAAAGATTTTCACAGCCTCAATTTTGGTAGTAATGTCAACAACATTCACTTTGCTACTCCTGGTGAGTGTTTGCATATGCATCAACTGGGTGTAGCACATAGGGCAGTAGAATCACTTGATTCTTTGTTAAAAGGGAGTCCTAAGTGTTGGTATGCCCCTGATTTAAACACGAATGGCACATCAGGTACTATTGGTTCACTCGCGCAGTTATACGGCGGCCTTTTGTCAAGGCAATCGGATCGAGATTTCCCTAGAACAAAGTTTTCAAGTCAGCTTCTCTCCATTACCAAAAAGGAGGGTAATGATTATTCCAGAATGCTCATTTCCATTCTGATCACCCTTTGTTCCGATATGGCAATAAACATCATCCAAGACGCGACATTTATTCAGAAACAAGTAGAGGTCATTCATCTGATCCTCTCCATGGAAGAATTCTTGAAGCATGGGAATATAACGATTTCTGGATTGGAAAATCTCCCCAAGATGATAATCCATTTTATCAATTGTATTAATTCCACCTGCCTCAGAGAGGGAATGGGTATGAAACTGATCAAAAACCATCTATACTTTCACCTTGTTGAGTACATAAAGCTTTGGGGACTTCCATGCGGATAGGATTCTTCTTATTCGGAATCACACCACAAAACTGAAATCAAAGCACCGTTGAAGAACACTCAACAGAATGCTTCCACATTGATAATGCAAACAGCAAAGCAACAGGAAGAAAAAATGCTGCTACGAGTAGCTACTTCAAAGTTCAATTTAGTGACGACAGAAGATGTTTCTGGTAATTGAATCCCTCCTGAAGTTTCTGGCTCAAAATTTCATGTGTTCATTAAGGACAATGGGGCAAGTACTATGAGATGGGTTAGGTCATTGAACAAAACAAAACCCTATATTTCTCCCATCGTGTTGACTTTTATATGTCAGAAGGTTCTTCCACTTTTGCAGGACTCTACCTCTGTCAAAGCATTTACTGAACATAACAGGTTTGACCCCTGCACACAGCAAAATTACTTGTTTTGGAGCCATTGTGCTTATTTTCCATTACAGGCTCATCAATGCGCCTTAACATTGATAACATTTAACCCTGGAAGGCAATTCCAGACAATGTGCCTGTTTTCGGTTCTACAGATTTCAATATGTGGAGTGATAAGATGGGGAACATCAAAAATAAATTGTTATTGTAGAATCTAGTAGTACTAGTTGTTTTGAAATAAGTAGCGAATGTAGGGGGGGGGGGGGAATGGCGCAGCTAGGCTGACAGTTCTTGTTGGTTGGCCCGCGCTCACAAGCCCGCTTCCACAAAGAGAAATGTAATGCGAATTGCTGAATTCGTACAATCGATGCAAAAACAAGGCTTCATAAAAATTCACAAAATTGCCAAAAACGCCGATGATTGAAAAAATATAAATACAAGATGCCGAAACAAAAATGGTCCAACCTACCCAAGGCAAAAATAACACGTCTCCAAGAAAAGAAAATAGCAGGTATGGCAAATGCAGCCAGGGACAGAGACACTAGAGATAATACCAAAAATACAAGCATTACCACCATGTCCACCAAGAAGAACACAACAACTGCAACAACACAAGAAGGCACCACCGCGGCGGAAAGAGAGACACCACTAAAAAGAACAGCTGAAAACATTAGCATCATGGACAGCAACAGTGACAGTGAAAGGGACAGTGACAGTGACAGTGATTTGAGTTTGGTTAGTGAAGACAATGATGGGAGCTCCAACAAGAATAAGGATAATAGTGAAAATATCCAAGAGACAAGAGAAAAAAAACTACGGAGGGCAGACAACAGAAAAAGAACAACGTGACCCTCGTGGTGAAAATAATAACAGAAAAATTGAATAAGAATCCAGATCTACTAGAGAAAATGATGATGACAATGGTGAATGATAGTATGAAGGGAGAGAATTCTAAAGAGGATGCTACAAAAACTACCCACACGGTTCCATTGAAAACAGTGCGGAGCAGCGATAGCATTGATAAAGTGAGTACGTTGAGTTATGGAAGTATACATAGTATGAAAACGGGTAGTATGAAACTAATGAGAACACATAAAGATACAATTGAAGGACAGGTGAGAGCCTATGTGAAGCAGGAATGGTATGGTGGCATGAAATTTCTGACATCAAAAGGACTCTCCAAAAAATAATGGTGCAAGGAATCGATGCTGGTGTAATCTCCGTTACAAAAAATATGCCCGTTAAGGAATTCTGTGACTATTTTGATAATGCAGTACCTAGAGCCCTGGCAAAATTGAGGCACAATAATCAAACATTGGCAAGAAAAAATTGGTTTGGTAAGTATCGGCGTAACGGTTGAATCGTTTGTAAATTCTGGTGCTGTTGACATTCTTCCGTATGTGCCTACGACCGACGTACAACTAACCCCACCATACTATGATATCATACTGCCATTTGTTGTCATCACCACAGCTGATAGTGAAAAGGCAAAAGTGCCAGCATCATTCCCTGGTACTGTAGCTCTGAATACAGACTCGGTGGAAATTACGGCCAACGAGTACCGGCGATATGGAAATGCGGATAATGAGGAATTTTATTATTTTGTGACAAGAATCCTGTCTGCTGTTAATCCGGGAAAGACAAACTTTAAGCTGAGGAAGGCAAAGGATCTTATTAGTAACATCTTTTCTGTTACGGATGAGGCTTTTGCCCTAATGATAATTGACAACGAGTACAGCAATTGGGAAAAACAGAAGCAAATGAAACTTGATGGAACATACACGACACAAAGAACAAAAAAATACATGAAAAATATATATTGTAATTCAAAAAGTGGAAGTGCAGATGGATGGGACTTAAAAGGACGGCAAGTGTTTGCTAAATTGTGCAAGAAGGTACAAACGTTAAGCGAAGATCTCGAAACGGGTAAAAATTTGGAGAAAATGATGCTGGAAAGATTCAAGTCAGAAAAAAACCCTACCGGTACTGTATTAAAAGATGGTGGCACTGTTGCAAGTAGTCTTGCTGAAGAGGAAAACGAGGATGACAACTATATTGATCCTGTATTGATGCAATTGCTTGGCGGAATGGAGGAAGTTTAGGCATTGTTTTCAGAATCGTTACTGTTCATTGTGTCAGTCCATTCACTAAGTTGACGACAACCCGGGTGGGTTCACACCTAGTACGACACAGGTAAATCTTCGGGGAGAGTGATTAGGGTAAAAGGTACATATTCTACATACTATGCATACCGTTGCAATAAATAGTACATTGTGTGACACAAATGATTAAAATGTACGGAAAGAAGTACTCATACATATCATACATATTTTGCATATGATACTACTACTACGCAAATTCATGACCCGAATAATTTAACTGTAGTGGTAGGTAGTCGCAAGCAATGATATTAAGTTTTAAGGGTCGTGTGTCGCGAGCACAAATATTAAATTATAAGGGTAGTGTGTCGCGAGCACTAATGTTAAATTGTACTGGTTGTGTGTCGCAAGCATAGGAGATAAATTTTAAAGGGTAGTGTGTCACAAGCCCAATTATTAAATTATAGGGGTAATGTGTCACGAGCAATGGAGATAAATTTTAAGGGTTATGTGCCGCAAGCAATAATGTTAAATTTTACTGGTTGTGAGTCATGACCTTGCGTATTCAATTTTGGTAGGTGTGATTTGCAAACGTACGGGTAGTTTATATTAAAAATTAATAGTTATTATTCATGACCCAAGGAAAAAAATAATTGCGAACAAGGGATTGAGAGTTAGAAAAATGAGTATGATACGAAGCTACCGAATCACAGGGGGGGCTTGGTTGTGAGTCATGGCCTTGCGTATTTAATTTTAGTAGGTGTGATTTGCGAACATACGGGTAGGTTATATTAAAAATTAATAATAATTATTCATGACCCAAGGAAAAAAATAATCACGAACCAGGGATTGAGAGTTAGAAAAATGAGTATGATACAAAGCTAACAAATCACAGGGGGGGCTCGTGTAAAAATTACACACAAGCAAGGGTGGCGAAAGTACCTTGTGACGGAAAAAAAGGGTCACGGGACAGTTATCGGACGCCAATCAGTCATTTTGTGCCCTGGATTGGAACAAAAAATCTCTTGTGTGGTGTTTGTAGAAACGACAAGATTTTCTGCATTGTGTGGCGCAATGTTGTTCCCAATATGCATCAGATGAATCATGAAAAATCATTCATGGTTTGACCATATCCTTTGGGAGTCATTACCTAATCAATGAGTTTGGACATGGGAAATGCACCAAAAATACTCTCTTGTGTGCCATTTGGAGAGACAAACCACAACATTTTCTGCAGTTTGAGTGGTAGTGTTGTTCACACTATGGATGAGATAGATTATGGAAGAAAAATAACAAGAAACAAGCTGATACTTTAGGCATTATGAGTTTTGGATTCATTTTGGTCCCTGGATAGTACTTTGAGTAGTATGCATTGTGTACAGTTCCAGAGGGCACACCACTACAGAGTACCTAAAGGTATGTATGAACTGGAATGAATGTAGTACATACTGTAGGTCGGTATGTCCGTTCAAAAAAACCTACAAAATATAAGTACCAAATATCAGTACAAAAACACGTATGTACATTCAGTAAAAAAAACGTGCATGTACATTTGTTATGAAAATTCGTACAAAAATTCAGTACAAAAACACGGATGTACATTGGGTACAATAATTCAGTATGTACATTCGCCGGTGCAAAAATGCAGTAAAAATATTCAGTATGAAAATTCAGTACAAAAACACGCATGTACATTCAGTATGAAAATTCAGTACAAAAACATGTATGTACATTCAGTACAAAAATACAGTAGGAAGATTAAAGCTTAAGTATGTTGTAATTAACGTTCTGAAGTAGCTGCTTAATTAATTATTGATAAAGCTTCTGAATTTGAGTATCCAGCACTATCAAGAATTAACTAATGTCTGAAAAAAGAACACTGAAGACTTCTTCAACATCAATATGATTTCATTAATTAAGTAGCAAATTTAATTAGACAAATCCAATGGCCTTTAAAATGCTGTAAAAGTAGAGTATCTTGCACTATTAGGAAGAAATTAATGCCTTGAAGGAAAAAGAACACTGAAGAATTCTTCAACATCAATATGATTTTTATTGATTAAGTAGCGAATTTAATTAGACGAATCTAATGGTCGCATTACAAACGCTGTTAAATTAGAGTATCTGGCACTATTAGGAAGACATTAATGCCTGGAAAAAGCAACATCACTATGATTTTATTAATTACGTAGCAAATTTAATTAGACGATTCTAATGGCCTTAAAATTCAGTACTAAAATACAGTACGAAATTTACAGCTTAGTTATGTTTTAATTAATGTTCTGAATAGTATCAAATTTAATTAACATACTTTATTTTTGTACTATATTTTTGCTCTGTATTTTTGTACTGTATTTTACTAGTAGTAAAGATACTCTTTTTTACATTACAGTGTGATTTTACAGTGTGATTTCACTTGTTGCGGGCCAAAAACAATACACTTTCCATTCGTAAATTTGAAAGAAAGACATTGGAATTATTCCTACTATTGGTTGTATCACACCAACCCTTATCTTAGTAGAGTGCTTGCACTCCATCCAAGAACTTGGGAGCAGCAACACAAATTGTCAGCAACAACGAATCAATGGCAACAACGAATCAACAGCAACAACAACAAATTGGCGGCAGCAAGAACGAATCAACAGCAAACGGCAACAACAACAACAATGAGTCAACACCAACAACAACAACGTGAGATAGATAGATAATGATGGTGCCTGCCTGCTGAATTGCCTGATGATGCATTTTCTCACGTTGGTTTTTCTTCTTGTTATTGGCAACAATCAATTGTCGGCAAAAGGCAACAACAAATTGTTGGTGAGTGACAATGATGACAATTTGTGGGAGTTTGTATTTGGATACATCCGAGAACTGTTTCGTGGGGTTCGAATTTACTTCTCGCGCACAAATTTTGTGCGTGATTTTAACACGGCAATATTTCTGGACACCCTGAAATTCCCTCCCCCAGTCGTTGCCTTAAAATCATACAAAAAATAATTCTGTGCGCGTGATGCACATTACTCTACTCTCGAATAAAAATAATTTATTTCAGTCTCTAGCAGAACCGAATTAATATTCTGTACGAACAACACTTACTTCTATTCACGAATAAAAAAGAAATCTTGAGTCAGTATTAATTCCAAAATATTAATTTTCCAAACAACAAATCGATTCTGCTCTCCTAATTGTGAATTCTATTTCTTGACTACAATATTCCCTTTTTAAAATGTAGATTCTATTATGCTTTATTTATTCCTATTGCAATGTATTATGAATCCTCCATAATTTCTAATATTCTCAAAATTAAGTTCAAGATTATTAGTAGGTTTGTATTATGTATGTACTGTTATTTTCTACATTAGTTCACCAATAGATAAACTTTCATTCATCGATGCTGTTATTGCCGGATCAATATAGATGTTTCTTTTCTTTTTCTTTTTTGGTCCACTACAATTAGTGGAGCTGCTACTAGTAATATTTGCATCGCCATGCTTATTGTTGGTGTAATCTGTTGAACTTTCGTTCCTAAATCTGTCCCTCATCATTTCTTCCAATTTCCTTCCTGTTTCTGGGTGTTTTTGCATCTCGCCAATTTTGTCGCACAAGTCACTGAACAACTCGCGTCCTTCCTCCATCCATCCATTTCTGCTTCCACTGTCTGAATCGCAGAATTTTTTTTTTTGTCGCGGAATTGTGGCATCAGCCTTTCGCCGCTACTGGTTCACCCATACATGATGCTCATTGTAGATCAGTATCAATGCAAATGCTTCATCTGCTATAGTAAATATATCACTCAGCAAGTGCCTCTCCTTCCGTTGTTTGAAATTGGAATTTGTCGGATTGATTGCCGACATGATTCTTGTAACAAAATAATAAAAATCTTCATCTTCCGCGTCTTTGTATGTTCTGTATTGAGGGTTTAAAATACCTGTGTCCTCATATTCTGTGTCTTGAATAACTGCAACAGTACCAGGGAATGTGATAGGGACTCGACCTTTTCTGTAATCGTCTGTACGGAAGTATCATCAGTATCAACGGGCAGCATGTTAGTGTTGTCGGACCAAAAATAGATTCCAAAATTCCTAATTTCAACAACCAATTCTCCCACCTGTATTTACCTATCCAGTTTTTTCTCGCTAATGTTTGTGAGTTGTGCCTCAATGCAGTCAGTACTGTCCCTACTCGTTTCCTGTAAAAGGAACAGAATGACGCAAGTGGAATATTTGGTGGCTTCATAACCGCACTTGATTGAACAGCTCTTTGTATTACATGCGCCGTTACCTTGTCATTGATAGGGAACTTCATGTTGTGGTACCAATGTTTTTTGACGTAATCCCTTAGCTGCTTGTCCACTGTTTCAGTCATATCACTCAAAGCCTTAAGCATATCGTTGTCTGTTATAAGCCCATATTCGTCTGTAATTGTACTTACTGCTCGTTCTCTTGTGTCGCCGGCATTATAAGTCCCCTCTCCCTGCATGGTTGCCTCCGTTTGTTTAGGTACCATTACTACCTTTCCCACCCCTATATGTGGTACCCTCTCTTGTTGCCGTAAGTGTTTTGCCACTTCCTGTGCCAATTTGTCATATTGGATTTTTTTCATGACACGTTCCGCAACATCCTCTAAATCACAGCATTCTCCGTTAGATGTTTTCTCTACCACATTGGTTTTTGTTCCTTCTTTCTGTTGGTTCGTTACTGCAGTGGTGGTTGTGTTGGTAATGCTCTGTGCTGGTTCGTTACTCTGGTTGATGGTGTTTTGTTCTTCCGTGTTTGTAGTAGTAGAAATTGTGTTGTCGGTACCATTTTTTTTACTGTTGCCCTTTGATGCGTTCATAGTTGTGGTATTACTGTTACACACTTTGTTAGTAATTGCGGTGTTTGTTTTCACTCTTTTTTTCTTACCGTTGTTGTCCCCTGTATTTTGATGATCACCGGGCCGGATGGTTTTGTTGTTCCGAAGGGTCTTCCCCTCGGATTTTTTGCTTTGTCGTGTCTTTCCGATAGCATTCATATTTTTTTATTTTATTTTCTGAATACGGTGTCGATCAAGAATCATGTGTTTCTTTTTGTGTGGTTTTGTGTGTGTACTAATAATTTTGTCGGGTTGTGTACGGTGTTTTGTGTTGTGTGTTGTGTGTGTCGTGTGTGTGTGTGTGTATGGTGTTTCGTGTAGTATGTGTACGATGTTTTGTGTGTAGAGTTTTTCCGTGGGTTCTGTACTATGTTGTTTGCCCTAACTTCTTCTGTGTGTTGTCATGCTTGGGCGCGCTGTTATATTTGTAGAAGTAGATCACGTACCTGTGCCAGCCAGTCCTCCCGCGCCATAATTTTTTCAGAAGGGAAACTTTTGATCACACTAAGGTTATGTATTTCAATCCTCTAGTCACATGTAGAATCTCGTAGACTGCACCTAACATACCGTACTGTCTTGTGTGCCGTGTGTATCTACAAACCACAACATTGTCTGTACTGTGTGTGGCAAAGTTGTTCCCAATATGCATTTAAAAGTTGTTCCCAACATGCATTTCGTAAGTCATGTGATATGCATTCATGGCCTGGTACAAAAACTTTGGTAGTCATTACCAAATGAGACTGTTTGTGCCCTGGAATTGCACCAAAAATACCCTCATGTTTGCCATATGGATAGTCAAACCACAACATTTTGGGCATTCTGTGTGACAAAGTTGTTCCCAATATGCATTTGATGAGTCATGATAAATGTATTCATGGTTTGGACCGGATACTTTTGGAGTCATTACCCAATAAGTAAGTTTGTGCCCAGAAATTGCACCAAAAATACCCTCATTTTTGCCATTTGGAGAGTCAAACCACAACATTTTGGGCATTCTGTGTGACAAAGTTGTTCCCATTATGAATTTGATGAGTCATGATGAATGTATTCATGGCTTGGACCATATACTTTTTGAGTCATTACCCACTAATTTAGTTTGTGCCCTGGAATTGCACCAAAAATACCCTCATTTTTGCCATTTGGAGAGTCAAACCACAACATTTTGGGCATTCTTTGTGACAAAGTTGTTCCCATTATGAATTTGATGATTCATAATGAATGTATTCCTGGCTTGGTCTATATACTTTTTGAGTCAATATCCAATAATGTAGTTTGTGCCCTGGAATTGCACCACAAATACCCCCATGTTTGCCATTTGGAGAGTCAAACCACAACATTTTGGGCATTCTGTGTGACAAAGTTGTTCCCAATATGTATTTGATGAGTCATGATGAATGTATTCATGGCTTGGACCAGATATTGTTGTAGTCATTACCCAATAAGTTAGTTTGTGCCCTAGAATTGCACGAAAAATACCCTCATGTTTGCCATTTGTAGAGTCAAACCACAACATTTTGGGCATTCTGTGTGACAAAGCTGTTCCCAATATGCATTAGATGAGTCATGAGGAATGTATTCATTGCTTGGACCGGATACTTTTTGAGTCATTACCCACTAATTTAGTTTGTGCCCAGAAATTGCACCAAAAATACCCTCATGTTTGCCAGTTGTAGAGTCAAACCACAACATTTTGGGCATTCTGTGTGACAAAGTTGTTCCCAATATGCATTTGATGAGTCATGATAAATGTATTCATAGTTTGGACCTGATACTTTTGGAGTCCTTACCCAGCAATCAGTTAGTTTGTGCCCTGGAATTGCACCAAAAATACCCCCATGATTGCCAGTTGGAGAGTCAAACCACAACATTTTGGGCATTCTGTGTGACAAAGTTGCTCCCAATGTGCATTTGATGAGTCATGATGAATGTATTCATTGCTTGGACCAGATACTTTTTGAGTCCTTACCCAATAAGTTAGTTTGTGCCCTGGAATTGCACCACAAATACCCCCATGTTTGCCATTTGTAGAGTCAAACCACAAAATTTTGGGCATTCTATGTGACAAAGTTGTTCCCAATATGCATTTGATGAGTCATGATGAATGTATTCATGGCTTTGACCCGATACTTTTTGAGTCATTACCCAATAAGTTACTTTGTGCCCTGGAATTGCACCAAAAATAACCCCATGATTGCCATTTGGAGAGTCAAACCACAACATTTTGGGCATTCTGTGTGACAAAGTTGTTCCCAATATGCATTTGATGAGTCATGATGAATTTATTCATAGTTTGGACCTGATGCTTTTTGAGTCCTTACCCAATAAGTTAGTTTGTGCCCTGGAATTGCACCAAAAATACCCCCATGTTTGCCATTTGTAGAGTCAAACCACAACATTTTGGGCATTCTGTGTGACAAAGTTGCTCCCAATATGAATTTGATGAGTCATGATGAATGTATTCATGGCTTGTACCCAATACTTTTTGAGTCCTTACCCAATAAGTTAGTTTGTGCCCTGGAATTGCACCACAAATACCCCCATGATTGCCATTTGTGGAGTCAAACCACAACATTTTGGGCATTCTGTGTGACAAAGTTGCTCCCAATGTGCATTTGATGAGTCATGATGAATGTATTCATTGCTTGGACCAGATACTTTTTGAGTCCTTACCCAATAAGTTAGTTTGTGCCCTGGAATTGCACCAAAAATACCCCCATGTTTGCCATTTGTAGAGTCAAACCTTAAGATTTTGGGCATTCTATGTGACAAAGTTGTTCCCAATATGCATTGGATGAGTCATGATGAATGTATTCATGGCTTTGACCCGATACTTTTTGAGTCATTACCCAATAAGTTACTTTGTGCCCTGGAATTGCACCAAAAACACCCCCATGATTGCCATTTGTAGAGTCAAACCACAACATTTTGGGCATTCTGAATGACAAAGTTGTTCCCAATATGCATTTGATGAGTCATGATGAATTTATTCATAGTTTTGACCTGATACTTTTTGAGTCCTTACCCAATAAGTTAGTTTGTGCCCTGGAATTGCACCAAAAATACCCTCATGTTTGCCATTTGGAGAGTCAAACCACAACATTTTGGGCATTCTGTGTGACAAAGTTGCTCCCAATATGCATTTGATGAGTCATGATGAATGTATTCATGGCTTGTACCCAATACTTTTTGAGTCCTTACCCAATAAGTTAGTTTGTGCCCTGGAATTGCACCAAAAATACCCCCATGATTGCCATTTGTAGAGTCAAACCACAACATTTTGGGCATTCTGAATGACAAAGTTGTTCCCAATATGCATTTGATGAGTCATGATGAATGTATTCATGGCTTGGACCATATACTTTTTGAGTCCTTACCCACTAAGTTAGTTTGTGCCCTGGAATTGCACCAAAAATACCCTCATGTTTGCCATTTGGAGAGTCAAACCACATCATTTTGGGCATTCTGTGTGGCAAAGTTGTTCCCAATATGGTTAGGGTTACATCTGGTTCACAAATTCAGTAATTGTTTTTTCTTGTATGTGGACTTCTCGCAAGTTCTTTACCCCCCTGTACCATGTACCAGCATTTACATCCGAAAAAGGACCTCAATACCAGTAATCCATGTGTTTAGCTTGTTGTCATAGGGTCACCACGGTATTGTACCGGAAAATGAGTTTTTCACATGACAATCCTTTAATATGTAGTTTCTGTACCGTACCAATAGCTGATACCAAAAATTATCTAGTACTAAAAAAGAGTAGAAATCTACTGGTGTAGAAATCTACACGGATTCAATACTGAAAATTATTTAGTACTAAAAATGTGTAGAAATGTACTCGCGTAGAAACCTATGTGCATTCAATACCGGAAAATATCTTGTACTAAAAACGTGTAGAAATCTACTCGCGTAGAATCCTACATGGGTTCAATACCAAAAATTATCTAGTAAGTTGTAAACATCTTTTCGTGTAGAGACCTACGCGGATTCCGTACTGAAAATTTATCTAGTACTAAAAACTCGTAGAATTCTACACTAGTACAAAATCATGTAGAATTATACATGATGTACTAGATACTTCGATTGATCGAGCGATCGATTGAAAATCGGACGCGAAAAAAAAAAAAAAATCTCTCTCACACAAACACACAGTAATTTTCTTTTCTACCTCGCAACAAAAAAATCATTTTTTCTACCTCGCAACAAAAAAAAACAATCACTTCATGATCTGTTCTACCTCACAACAAAAAAAACTTCATAATCTGCCTTCTTACATCCGACTTATTTGAGTAGAGTGTTGGTTCTTGCAATCAACACTCCGTCCGGGAACGTGGGATCCGACCCTCTTCACCGAGCACAACGATCTGTTCTCAGATATTTTAGTCCGAAATAACAGCCTTGTACTGCATGACAATAGAAAGCAATCGACGAGAGGGAAATTGCTGGATAGATATTGTTTGGACTGCAGCCTTACATATACGTCTTGAAATCAATGAACCTGCATCCCTTGCCTCTATATCAACTGGAACAAGATACTGTTTTTCGTGACATGGAGTAAGAAGTATTCTACGGCAGCAACTACAATTTCATCGGGTCGATTGTCGGAACGACGGAACGTCGGAACAAGCAAAGGTAAGAATGAGAGAGATCGGCATCGGCATCGGCATCGGCATCGGCATCTGCATCTGCATCGGCATCGGCATCGGCATCGGCATCGGCATCGGCATCTGCATCGGCATCGGCATCTGCATCGGCATCTGCATCGGCATCTGCATCGGCATCTGCATCGGCATCTGCATCGGCATCTGCATCGGCATCTGCATCGGCATCTGCATCGGCATCGGCATCGGCATCTGCATCGGCATCGGCATCGGCATCTGCATCGGCATCGGCATCGGCATCTGCATCGGCATCAGCATCGGCATCGGCATCTGCATCGGCATCTGCATCGGCATCTGCATCGGCATCTGCATCGGCATCTGCATCGGCATCTGCATCGGCATCTGCATCGGCATCTGCATCGGCATCTGCATCGGCATCTGCATCGGCATCTGCATCGGCATCTGCATCGGCATCTGCATCGGCATCTGCATCGGCATCTGCATCGGCATCTGCATCGGCATCGGCATCGGCATCGGCATCGGCATCAGCATCGGCATCGGCATCTGCATCGGCATCTGCATCGGCATCTGCATCGGCATCTGCATCGGCATCTGCATCGGCATCTGCATCGGCATCTGCATCGGCATCTGCATCGGCATCTGCATCGGCATCTGCATCGGCATCTGCATCGGCATCTGCATCGGCATCTGCATCGGCATCGGCATCTGCATCTGCATCGGCATCGGCATCTGCATCGGCATCTGCATCGGCATCTGCATCGGCATCTGCATCGGCATCTGCATCGGCATCTGCATCGGCATCTGCATCGGCATCTGCATCGGCATCTGCATCGGCATCGGCATCGGCATCTGCATCGGCATCGGCATCGGCATCTGCATCGGCATCGGCATCGGCATCTGCATCGGCATCTGCATCGGCATCTGCATCGGCATCTGCATCGGCATCTGCATCGGCATCTGCATCGGCATCTGCATCGGCATCTGCATCGGCATCGGCATCGGCATCGGCATCTGCATCGGCATCTGCATCGGCATCTGCATCGGCATCTGCATCGGCATCTGCATCGGCATCTGCATCGGCATCTGCATCGGCATCTGCATCGGCATCTGCATCGGCATCTGCATCGGCATCTGCATCGGCATCTGCATCGGCATCTGCATCGGCATCTGCATCGGCATCTGCATCGGCATCTGCATCGGCATCTGCATCGGCATCTGCATCGGCATCTGCATCGGCATCTGCATCGGCATCTGCATCGGCATCTGCATCGGCATCTGCATCGGCATCTGCATCGGCATCTGCATCGGCATCTGCATCGGCATCTGCATCGGCATCTGCATCGGCATCTGCATCGGCATCGGCATCGGCATCGGCATCGGCATCGGCATCGGCATCGGCATCGGCATATTGGTCTTCCACTCCACCGGCATTACTGATTCCATTCTGTTTTCTTCTTATTTTCACAGAAACGGATCAGAAGCAACCATCAAATCGGAAGCAGCGGATTGGGAGCAACGGATTGGAATCAGCAATCATCAAATCGAAACCAACGGATTGTAAGCAACCATCGAATCGGAATCAACGAATCTTCCCTGTGCAAATTGGAAGGAACGAATCTTCCCCTGTAGGTTTTTGAATCGAACGGCATGTACATTATCATATTATTCTGTTGTTATTATTTACTCTATGTAGTACATCAATAGATACTCACCCATTTTGTTAGATTATCATATCATCTATTTGAATAGGATTGTTGGAAACAACAAGCCTAACGACTCGTCGATTCGACAGCAAGCGGCAGCAAGAGCAACAGCAGCAAGCGGCAGGAGCGAGAGCAACAGCAGCAAGCGGCAGGAGCGACAGCAACAGCCGCAAGCGGCAGCAGCAAGAGCAACAGCAGCAAGCGGCAGCAAGCGGCAGGAGCGAGAGCAACAGCTGCAAGCGGCAGCAGCGACAGCAACAGCCGCAACCGGAAACGATCGAACCCACCGCAACCGGAAACGATAACACCAATCGATCTGCAGCACAAATGGATCTGCAACACCAATCAATCTGCAACACAAATCGATCTGCAATACGAATCGCCTTAACACCAATCGCTCCAACACCAATCAATCTGCAACACGAATCGCTCCAACACCAATCGATCCAACACCATTTGCTGCTGGATGGAGGAGACGAATCGTCGTTGGAGGAGGAGACGAATCGCCGTTGTTGTTGTTGTTGGAGGAGGAGGAGGAGACAAATCGCCGTTGTTGTTTTTGTTGGAGGAGAAGGAGATGAATCCTGCTCTTGGGGGAGGAGACAAATTGCTGCTCTGTTGGATGAGGGGAGCGGATTCGGATTCGGATTCGCTGCTAGATGGAGGAGACGAATCGCCGTTGTTGTTGGAGAAGGAGAAGGAAACGAATCCCTGTTGTTGTTGTTGTTGGAGGAAGAGACGAATCGCCGTTGTTGTTGTTGTTGTAGGAGGAGGAGGAGACGAATCCCTGTTGTTGTTGTTGTTGTTGTTGTTGTTGGAGGAAGAGGAGACGAACCCTGCTCTTGGGGGAGGAGACGAATCGCTGCTCTGTTGGATGAGGGGAGCGGATTCGGATTCGCTGCTGGATGGAGGAGACGAATCCCTGTTTTTGTTGTTGTTGTTGGAGGAGGAGGAGGAGGCGAATCGCCGTTGTTGTTGTTGGAGGAGGAGGAGGAGGAGACGAATCCCTGTTGTTGTTATTGTTGGAGGAGGAGGAGGAGACGAATCCTCGTTGTTGTTGTTGTTGTTGGAGGAGGAGGAAAATACGAATCCTGCTATGGGGGGGGGAGACGAATCGCTGCTCTGTTGGATGAGGGGAGCGGATTCGGATTCGCTACTGGATGGAGGAGACAAATTGCCGTTGTTGTTGCTGTTGTTGTTGGAGGAGGAGGAGGAGGAGACGAATCCTGCTCTTGTGGGAGGAGACAAATCGCTGCTCTGTTGGATGAGGGGAGCGGATTCGCTGCTGGATGGAGGAGACGAATCGCCGTTGTTGTTGGAGGAGGAGACGAGTCCCCGTTGTTGTTGTTGGAGGAGGAGACGAATCCCCGTTGTTGTTGTTGGAGGAGGAGACAAATCCTCGTTGTTGTTGTTGTTGTTGTTGTTGTTGTTGGAGGAGGAGGAGGAGACGAATCCCCGTTGTTGTTGTTGTTGGAGGAGGAGACGAATCCTCGTTGTTGTTGTTGTTGTTGTTGTTGGAGGAGGAGGAGGAGGAGACGAATCCCCGTTGTTGTTGTTGGAGGAGGAGGAGACAAATCCCCATTGTTGTTGTTGGAGGAGGAGGAGGAGGAGACAAATTGCTGCTCTGTTGGATGAGGGGAGCGGATTCGGATTTGCTGCTGGATGGAGGAAACGAATCCCTGTTGTTGTTGTTGGAGGAGGAGACGAATCCCCGTTGTTGTTGTTGGAGGAGGGGACCAATTGCCGTTGTTGTTGTTGTTGGAGGAGGAGGAGGAGACGAATCCCCGTTGTTGTTGGAGGAGGAGGAGGAGACAAACCTGTTGGATGAGTAGGAGCGGATTCGCTGTTGCTCTCGCTAGTCGCTGGTGTTGATCTCGCTAGTCGCTCTTGCTGCTGCTGCTGTTGCTTTCGCTAGTCGCTATTGCTGTTGCTGTTGCTGTTGCTGTTGCTCTCGCTGGTCGCTGTTGCTGTTGCTGTTGCTCTCGCTAGCCGCTGTTGCTGTTGCTCTCGCTAGTTGTTGTTGCTGTTGCTGTTGCTCTCGCTGCTATGTTGAGTCCATTCCTTCTAATCCGCTCTATGGATCAATACGAAACTTGACGGGCGTCTTCTCATAGATGTAATCAAGGGGACCCTGCAATATCGTTGCTGTTGGTGTCGTTGTTATAGAGATATCTGCTGTCGCCGGTATTTGGGTTGCTTCCTTGAAATACAACCAAATTTGTCACTCTGCAATATTGAGTCCGTTCCTTCTAATCCGCTCAATGGATCAATACGAAACTTGGCGGGCGTCTTCTCATAGATGTAATCTAGGGGACCCTGCAATATCGTTGCTGTTGGTGTCGTTGTTATAGAGATAGTTGCTGTCGCCGTCATTTGGGTTGCTTCCTTGAAATTAAACCAAATTTGTCACTCTGCAATGTTGAGTCCGTTCCTTCTAATCCGCTCAATGGATCAATACGAAACTTGGCGGGCGTCTTCTCATAGATGTAATCAAGGGGACCCTGCAATATCGTTGCTGTTGGTGTCGTTGTTATAGAGATAGTTGCTGTCGCCGTCATTTGGGTTGCTTCCTTGAAATTAAACCAAATTTCTCCCTTCTGCTTCACCGGTTTGATTCTTCTAATGTGCTCGATCAATCAATTCGAAACTTGCAGGCCTTGTCCTTCTTAGTATGATGAAGGGATCCCTGCAATATCGTTGCCCGCGGCGCCTTCAGTATGGAGATATCTGCTGTCCCTTGGGTTTGGAGGGGGTGTTTTCTGTGGAGGTGAAAATTCGGATTTGGAGTCCTCTGCTAGGCCCTCCTATTGCTTCTAACGCGTATGGCAGATCCCTTTGAGACTTGCAGGCCTTGTTAGTATTGTTGTCTAGAATCGTTTGCCTATCCTACCAACTTTTTGGAGTCCTTGGTTTATGAGATACAAGGGGGGGGACAGGTCCCTATCCATTGTAATGAAAATGGGATTTTTTGGAGTTGGATTTGAGTTGGAGTTGGAGGATCTGGGACGGAACATGTTGAATAGATGAAAATAGTCATTCATGCATAAGTTTTACACAAAATAGTGCTTGTCACGAAAAGAATATGATATTTTTAACCCTAAAATAGTTATTTTGTTTGAGGAGTGACGAGATATTGTCTCAAAAGTAAAGGTGTGCGACGCGCGAGGTTTTTTAGTAGACACGCGACCTAAAAAGATAGGAAATTTAAAAAATAGGGTCGAGAATTGTAAAAATACCGCGCGATAGCCCGCAGGGGGTAGAGAAACAGTTCTCGGACGTAGGACAAAAATGGAACAACAAAAACAACACAGCAAAATGGAAACAACAGCAAGCGGTGACAGCGAGAGCGGGAGTGGGAACAGCAACAGCAAGCGATAAAAGCAAGAGCTAGAGTAATACTTCATATGATTTTACACACTTTTTCATACTACAGTATTCATCATCCTTTCCCCCCTCCCCGCTGATCCACCTTCCCTCCAAATACAAGTAACAGGCTGTTGTAATTGGGGCATCATCATCATTATGGTTTATTGTTGCATGTTGATGTATGTATATTTTCATAATTTGCTATTCAGGATGTTGTTCAATTGCCATTCCTAGTCAGCAAATGAGTAGAGTAACATGCAGGCGCTCGAATGTGGTAGGGTTTGTACATGTAGACCTTCATCCTCCCTTCTAGGGTCATTGTCATCATTGTTGTCATCATTGTCTCGTTTTTCGGATCTTCGTCACTTGTGTTTACAGTAGAATGAATTCCTGTTTGAATACCCTTCCTGATCAAAAATGAAGTAGAGTAACGTGTAGGTATTTGAGCTAGTGTCATTTTGTACCATTTATACTACATTGGTGAACCTTCATGGTGTGTTCTATCAAAGGGGAAACAGAATGGCCGTCAGTATGGAAATGGTGTTTGTATCTTTGTAATTTGCTGTTCGATCGCCCTTTGATTGCCATTCCCGGTCAGCAAATCAGTAGAGCAACATGCTGGCGTTCAAACTTGGTAGGGTGTGTACATCTCTGCCTCCATTCTCTCCTCTATCAAAGGGTAAAGAGATGTATCCTTTTCCTTTCAAAACTGGCTGTTGAGCTGATTCGATCCAAGGGCAGGGAAGACTGACAATAGGAATTGTTGCTGCAGGCCAGTTGAGGTACCGGTCTGTTGTTCTAATATTTCTCTGATGACAAATACGATTGACTATTGCAGCGCAATAATCAATCAGATCTATTCTGACTACCAGTGTGTTGGCACAGTCAGTTAGATCCTAGGCTTGTAAATCTACTGCAGGTCGACGGCGACCAACGAAGGTTTCAGGTTGGTTAATCAAACAATCTAAAAGTATAAGCGCATAGGCTTGCTGGAGAGCAAGCTATCACTTTAAAGATTGTGTTGCGCTGCCGCTAAGCAACGCGATATGTGTTGCCGTTGATACAGCACGAGTTTGTGAGCAGCAGAGAGCAGCTGAGAGCAGTTGCTTACAAGATGCATGTGCGAACCTCCAGTACGTACGTTTTGCTCTCGATCATTAAGTATCTATACTTAATGAAAGATCAAAGAATTCATGTGTGAATCTTCATTACGTATGTTCTTCTTCATAAGAATGACGCTCGCACCTCCAGTCCGTACCACATGGCACGGCAGACACGAAAGGAATTTAATAAGATGGGTCGGAGTAGGGCGCTTTTCGTACGTCAATCAGATTCATCTTATTCACTGAAGAAATCAAAGTAGAGTAACGTGTACTAGATATTTGAGTTGGTGTCATTTTGTACTATTTGTACTGTGGTGAGCCTTCATGGTCTGGCTGTTCTACTCTACGGAAGGAGAAACAGAATGGTCCTCATTGCAGGGTCTTCTGACTTGTTCCTTTTTTGAAGAGAATTCAGTGAGCACACACATGTTGATTTCCAGTAGACTTCTTGTTGTAGATGATGACTTTTGTACTGTGTATTTATTGTATTTTTATAGCGTACACTCACGGCATATTTACCACCAGTAGACTTGTACATAGTTTTTGTACTGTGTATTTATTGTGGTATTTATTGTACACGACTCACTGTACCGGTATCAATCAGCAAGCTACCGTATTGTGAAATGGAGGAAGTACCCGGTACGTACCTGGTACATACCATATATCATCAAATAATGTTTTTTTACTTCCTAGATTTTGTAGAAGTAATAGAGTTCTTTGTTCAAGTTGGTCAAAAATGGAAGATGGTTGGGTACAATAAGCATGAAAGGTGATTCCAAATCAGTTTTCAAATTCAAGTGAGTCAAAAATGGTTGTCATAGGAAATTTCTGGGATGGTACACTGGATCTTTGTAACAAAATGGGAATGCATGAAATTAGAGCTAAAAATAAAAATTCTCATGCGCAAGAGCTCAAGAAAATAATAGAAAAGGTGCACATTCCCCAAAACTACCTTGAGAACGGTCGCAAGGGGTGCAGAAACAGTTCTTGGAAGCAGCCCACATATGGTCAACACCATCAGTGTCACATTCCTCATAGTCTGGAAACAATTCCTTGGTGATGTACTTCAAGCATTCTTCCCAAATCTCCAAAGCTTCATCTTTGTCAAATTGTCCTTTTTTGCTGTTGAGTCTTGTTCTCACATCATCAATCTGCTTGCATCCCTCAAGGATTGTGAGTACCAAGTGTCCATTTTGTTCACATAGCGCATCAAACCTGGTTTTGAAATGATATAAAAATGGGTTTAGCTTGTTGTATAGGTCCTCATGATTGAGCTCTTTCATCCCTTTCTTGTACTCCGCGGGAAGAAAAGGAAACCGGGGCAGAAAAATTGTCCTCTTGTATGCTGATTCTGGTTTGTTTTCCATCTTCCTGTTATTTGTAAGCTCAGACATTTGGCAAGTATGAGTAATTGTCAAAATCAAACCCAGAATCATAAAGTTGGTGGAACGTGCCTGCCATGTATGTTCACTTTTGGGCTGTGGATACTTCTTCCCAAACACACCAAGTACGAGTACCGGTACACACTGGCAGCACCACACGACACAGCAATTATGTGATTCAAACACAGACAGATTTTTAATAGTGTCACTTTCGTTGAGTGGGGACAAATGGTTAATATTTCTGACACTGTGGCCAGTGGATTGAGTCTTCCATCATTGGTGGGAAAAGGACAGACTATCACATATGTAGTACCCTATGTAGTACTCCCAGTACCTATTTTTTTGCTCCTATTCATATCCAGGGTCCTGAATGAATTAAAAATTCATCACATCTAAACCAAGAGTGATTTTTATACCATTTTTCTTCCATAGTCCATCCCATCCATAGTAGGAACAATGCTTCTCAAAAACTTCCCTAAAAGAAATACCATCGGATTGTAAATTCTTTTCATCCTCTTCTGATCCAAAGCCAATTGTTTGCCCAAATGACACTTTTTTTGTTCTTTAATACGTCACACAGAAGTTCCTGAGTCAAAGGAGTGAACAATTTCCCCCCGGCTGGTAGGTAATTGTACATAGTGAGAAATTCCAGGGACCGCAAAGTAGTATTTCTGGTTGGGTGATAAAAATCTCACAAAACATGTGCCTCGTACGCTCCCAGAACAAGCAGTCCTCCACCATGTATTGGCAGCTCTCATTGAAATTAAGGAACCTTGTAACCGAAAAGTATTTCATCTTTCTTTAAGGGGTAAGTCTACCGTACTTAGACTCGTCACCTCTTAGAAGTTCTCATGGAGTCGGCACATCAAATTGAACGGATCTCCTGCCATCTGTGGTGTAAATGTATAACTGGTCTTTGCAGTAAGCTCTCAGGGGGTTGAAGTTCGACAATGATTGGCGCTCTGCTTTCAAAAATCTATCCATCTTCTCAAGTGCAGTGTCAAGGTTAAGAGTTGTTTGTTCTGTGTCCAATACTGCATGAACTATTGCTTTCACAACTGTACTCCAATTAACCAGGTCACGTTTACCGTTGGGATCACATGACAATCAAGTTGTTAGAACATTATCGAGCAACTCCTTGCACATAATATTCAACATTTTAACAGAGTTGGGCGTCAAAAGAACATTATCCCACCAACACAAAGTCAGGATTAAATGTTGCAACAATGTCTTTACATGCTGTTCATGTTCCAGACGCAAGTTAGCAACAAATACGTCCTGTTCCGTACTCAACCTGGAAGTACAAAGAGTCACAATTTTTTTGTCAAAGTCAACAACTACTTTGTAACACTCATTCAAAGTTTTCCTGTGCTCTAGTCTTCTGTCGTTGGAATTGTACCCACAAAGATATGATAACCTTTTGAAACACAAGATCTCTCTTTGACACATTGGATGGCCAATCCAACTTGAGGTACTTTGCAGATTTTGTGGAATGGACTAGCGTTACTGCTGGTGAACCTGTCTTTGTTCAGCCCAAGAGTTCCTTGCCCCAAATTTGTTTGATAGCCTCGTCCATTTGTTCGAAGGAGTAACTTGCTGAAAGAAAATGTCAGAATGTGTGTTGCAACGAAAGACCATCAAAGAAAGAGATCATCTTGTGGATGTATTGTTTGCCTTTACCAAGGTCATCTTGAAATCTTTGAGAGAAACATGGACCTTGCTTGTCATTCAAAGGTGCTGGTGGGAATTCAACAGAATGAATGTACCACCAAAGAAGGCTTATATAGACTTTCATGTACTTCAGTATGGTTTCGTAGTTAACCGCATTGGTCAACCAAACAGTGTGTGATTTGCCTTCAGGTAATTTGTCTCCTCCTTTGATGCAGGTATACTCTGTTATACCTGTACTATCATTGGTGTGGATAACAGAGTTCAGCGCTATCTGAAAGGTGTGCCATTTATCTTTCATGTTGTAGTCCTTGAAACGAGTTGTCAGTTCATTTGCATCCAAGATGCTGACCTTTCTTATAAACTGTGAACCAGAGTCCCACAGGAAAAGATTTACCATAACCTCAACGACCCTTGGTATGGGACCCAATACCAATGATTCATTCTCACCCATCGCCGTCTGGCTGAAGTCAGGATGGGTTCCTGAAGAAAAGAGTTTGGTGACTTTGTTAACCTTATTCACCAACTGGCTGAAGACAGATTTGATGTCCCAACTTACGGTAGTGATAAATTTGTCAGTCAAAATATTAGAGAAGCTGTCGGCATCCTGGTTTTGAAGACAAGGTTTGACACGTCTTTTCATCGCCTCTTTGTGAACCTTGTATTGTAAGTCATCCTCAAAAACGGTCATCGCTAAAGTAGTACCGCGTTCATTTGTATTTAATGAAGAAATAATGGTACAACAGATTTGCTGTCCGGTTCAGGGTACAATGATTGATACATGTACAACAAACAGCCCAGCAAGTAGTGTGTCAGGAAGTGAGCCAACAAACTTGAATGATAACCAAACAGATACAACCAATAGCAGTACCAACAGCAATTCAATACAGGCAACAAAAGATTGCACTGACAAAAACATTAAAGATTACTTTACCACGTACATCAAGGAAAAAAACATTCAGGAAGACAAAATTTCCAATAAGTACCAAGGTTCAAAATACATAGAGACAATGATTACCAAAATTGGAAAATTGAATAATGAAAACAAAATACCAACAACAATGAATGTCCATGCGCCAAAGTGGACTGGAATTTTCTGTAGAGCAATCACAACATGTAGGCACACTGCTCAGACTCTAGCCAGGAAGAATTATAAAGGTAAGAACCAACAACATCATAGTTGCCAGTATGCACATTTTCATCATTTCTAACCATATTGTATCGTTAACACTGATGACCAGAGGATAAAAGGAACAAACAGATACCAGATAATTTCCCAGGAACAGTTCTAATCATGGAAAATGAAAACACAAACTCCAAAAATAAGTACAAATTACTACACAAAGACTATTGACAAAACAAATTACCAGAATTCCAATACTTCTTCAAAAAAATTCTTGGAGCAGTGTGACCAAAACAGACAGACTTCAAAAGAAAACCATTACGAACAACAATCAGTAGCATTTTCACATCAAGCAATGAAGCGTTTGGGCTGATTTTCCTTTACAACGGCTACAAATTGTGGCTAGAGAAAGAATTCACTGACAGTAAGTCAGGAATTTAGGAGGGATGGAGGGACAAGGGACAAGAGCTTTATGTATATGTCAAAAGTGAAATAGAAAAACAAAGGCAGGAACAACAGACAAAAGATTTAGAGATTGAACTAATTTAAACATACCAACAGCAAAATGGCTATCATACACAACGACATAAGGAGGATGAAGAAAATAGAAAGGAGAAAAGACGGAAGCAATAATATGACATGATGGAGACTCTTGGCAAGGATGACAAGGACTACAAATATTACATAAAAAACAGAGACAATTTACAAAAGTAAATGGTGGTAACAACACTATAGTACCACAGTTAGTTTATCATTATTTTATGTCTGTTTGCACAATATATTTGTCTGCTGTTAAAATTGAATAGTACCGGTATAAATGAGATTATTGCAAATGCAGATAAAACACTTTTTTCTTTGTACAAAAATATTGTTTGTTGGCTTTTGGTATTCAATATTTGTAGTGTGAGTATTGTGAAATGGACATAACATAATAGATTGCCAGTTTTCAAGAAACTAATACAATTGTGAAGAAGTTCGTAATAACACTCCAACAATATCATTGCACACAGAGGATATTATTGCATAAGATGAGTTTCATAAGGAAAAAACAGAAATCAAATGGAGAATAAATTATTATTGGGGTAAGCATGAAATGAGGTTGTGCCTGAAAAAAAATGTGAAGGAACCATAATGATGGGGCTGGAACTATGGGTGCAAAAATAGTCCTCCTTGAAATTGTTGCGTCTAAAAATACATAGAGAATTATTTTTCATGTGCGCAACAAATGGTTTGGAATTTTGTAAACACATTGCACGAATTTGACATATGCATGAGCATAGTTTAAGTGACGTGATACCAATGTTGTTCCCAATTTGTATCAGATGAGGCATGAAAAAATTATTCATGGTATTGACCTGACACCAATGTTGTTCCCAATATGCATCAGATGAGCCATGGAAAAACTATTCATGGTATTGATATGATGCTTTGGGAGTCATTACCTTATCAGTGACTTTGGGCATGGGAAATACACCAAAAATACTCTCTTGTGTGCCATTTCGAGAGACAAATCACAACATTTTCTACAGTTTGAGTGGCAATGCTGTTCACACTATTCATGAGATGAGTCATGTCAAAATTATGCATAGTCTTGACCTGAGACTTTGGGAGTCATCACCTTATCAGCCAGTTTGTTGGGCACTAGATTTGCACCACAAATACTCTCGTGCATGCCATTTGGAGACACAAACCACAACATATTCTGCAGTTTGAGTGGCAATGTTGTCCACACTATGCATGGGATAAACTATGGAAGAAAAATGACAAGAAACAAGCTGATACTTTAGGCATTATGAATTCTGGATATATTTTAGACCCTTGACATGTACCAAAATACGGGGTCCTAGTCAGTTTTTGAGTGCAAATTTGTGGCATTAGCTGCAATTGCATCGTCTATATTGGTCATACTATGGATGGGGTAGACTATGGAAGAAAAAAGACAAGAAACAAGCTGATACTTCTTCAGGCATTATGAATTTTGGAATCATTTTGGAACCTGGATAGTACTTTGAGTAGTATGCATTGTGTACAGTTCTACAGGGCACTTCACTACAGAGTACCTTGAGGTACATGAGTACCGGTACTCGTATGGAGTATTTTAAAAAAATACTTCTATCTCACTAGTCCAGTCACTAATCCAGTGTACGAGTGCGTGCGAATTTAAATTTGGAATAATTCCTATCAGCACCAAATATCAGTGCAAAAACACGTATGTACATTTAGTACGAAAATTCAGTACAAAAATACAATAAGTACTAAAATACAGTACTAAAACACTCTAGGAAAATTACAGTGTAAGTATGTTTTAATTAACGTTCTGAAGTAGCTGCTTAATTATTTATTAATAGAGCTTCTGAATTTGAGCATCCGGAACTATCAGGAAGAAATTAATGGCTGGAAAAAGAACACTGAAGAATTCTTCAACATCAATATGATTTGATTAGTTAAGTAGAGAATTTAATTAGACAACTATGATGGCCTTAACATACATTACTAAAATACAGTACAAAAATTACAGCTTAAGTCTGTTTCAATTAACATTCTGAAGTAGCTGCATAATTATTTATTAATAAAGCTTCTGAATTTGAGTATCCGGCACTACGAGGAAGAAATTAATGTCTGGAAAAAGAACACTGAAGAATTCTTCAACATCAATATGATTTGATTAATTAAGTAGAGACTTTAATTAGACGACTATAATGGCCTTAAAATACAGTACAAAAATTACAGCTTAAGTATGTTGTCATAAACGTTCTGAATTAAATTAACAGATCTCATTTGTTAAGTATTGAATTTAATTACCATACTGTATTTTTGTCTTGTATTTTTGCTCTGTATTTTTGTACTGTATTTTACTAGTAGCAAAGATACTCACTTTTCTCACGAGCATTACAGCAAGTAATACAGTGTGTGAACATACAAAGTGATTGTACAGTGTGATTTTCACTTGTTGCGGGTGAAAAAAATACAATTTCCATTCATAATTCAGAAAGAAAGACATCAAAATTATTCCTACTATTGGTTGTATCACATCAACCCTTATATGAGTAGAATGCTTGCATTCCATCCAAGAACATGGGATCTAACCTTCTTCGTCCGATCGGACGTTGATCCACTGATCAGTTAGCTCAGAGATTTGTGCTCAGATAGAGAAGTCCAAAGAGTAGCCTTGTACACGAGGAAAAAAGTATAGCATTGTGACAAGAGATTTGTTGCTAGAAGGAGACGTCTTAAAAGCACAAATCTGCATCACTTGCATCTTTATCAATGAGCACAAGATCCTGTTCTGGACATAGGAGTAAGAAGCCTTTCATTCAAAAAACATCAAATCAGCGGCAGCAGCAACAGCAGCAACAGCAGCGTTGGTGCAACAACGAATTGTCAATAACAACAAATCAACGGCAACAACAAATCGTCGGCAACAATCTGCTATATTGAAGGAGAAACAGAAGGATCATTGCAAGGTCGTGCAGATGATATGGGTGATTTTCCAACCGGAATTCCTATAAAAAATAAATGCCTTCAAGGTCTTGATAGCGCATCTTGCATGGAGGGGTGATATTGGCATCGGGCAAGAGGGTGAGATGATCATGTATGGTAATGGTAGCGTCCGATAACTGTCCCGCGACCCTTTTTTTTTTGTCGCAAGGTACTTTCGCAACCCTTGTTTGTGTGTAATTTTTACACGAGCCCCCCCTGTGATTCGTTAGCTTCGTATCAAGCTGTGACGCCACCCTTGTAACTCTCAATCCCTGGTTTGCGATTTTTTTTTTTCCTTGGGTCATGAATAATTATTATTAATTTTTAATATAACCTACCCGTACGTTCGTGAATCACACCTACTAAAATTAAATACGCAAGGCCATGACTCACAACCAAGCCCCCCCTGTGAATCAGTAGCTTCGTATCATACTCATTTTTCTAACTCTTAACCCCTGGTTCGCGTTTATTTTTTTCCTTGGGTCATGAATAATTATTATTAATTTTTAATATAAGCTGCCAGTACGTTCGCGAATCACACCTACCAAAATTGAATACGCAAGGTCATGACTCACAACCAGTAAAATTTAACATTAGTGCTTGCGGCACATAACCCTTAAAATTTATCTCCGTTGCTCGTGACACACTACCCCTATAATTTAATAATTGGGCTTGTGACACACTACCCTTTAAAATTTATCTCCTATGCTTGCGACACACAACCAGTACAATTTAACATTAGTGCTCGCAACACACTACCCTTATAATTTAATATTTGTGCTCGCGACACACGACCCTTAAAACTTAATATCATCGCTTGCGACTACCTACCACTACAGTTGAATTATTCAGGTCATGAATTTGCCTAGTAGTATCATATGCAAAATATGTATGATATGTATGAGTACTTCTTTCCGTACATTTTAATCATTGTGTGTTGCATCAATACAGGATCAATATAGTTGTCATCCTCGTTTTCCTCTTCAGCAAGACTACTTGCAACAGTGCCACCATCTTTTGATACAGTACCGGTAGTTTTTTTTCCTGACTTGAATCTTTCCAGCATCATTTTCTCCAAATTTTTACCCGTTTCGGGATCTTCTCTTAACGTTTGTACCTTCTTGCACACCAATCTAGCGAACACTTGCCTCGCTCCGCTGTTCTGTTCCGTTTGATTGTTCCGTTTTGTCATTCCGTTTCATCCCTTTGTCCTCCTTATGTCCTTTTCTTGGTTTGTTGTTCCTGAAGAATAAAAATAAGAGAAAGAAAGATCAGAAGCAAATAGAATCTCCAACAAATTGCTGTCATTGTCACTCACTAGTGTTTCTCATTGTTTTCTTTCATTGCTGATCCGTTGTTTCTGTGCTTTTCATTTTTTTAAATACCGTGCCAACCAAGAAGGATGTGTTGCTTTTTGTGTGGTTTTGATCTGGGGTATGTACAGTTTTTCGTGTGTGTACAGTTTTTTGTGTGTGAACTTTTCTGTTGTTCCATTCTGTTGTTCTGTCCCATTGTTCGATTCCATTGTTCTGTTCTGTTTCATTGGTTGTTCTGTTTTAAGTGCCCTCCTTTCCTTTGTTGGTTCCTTTGATTGTTGTTCTGTTTCAATAAAAATAAAAATGAAAGAAAGAAAGATCAGAAACAAATAGTATCTCCAACAAATTGCCGCCATTGTCACTCACTGCTGTTGTTCTGTTGTTTCATTCTGTCATTCCTTTCTTTTAAATTCGTTGTTCCATTTTGAGTGTCGTTCTTTCCCTCGTTGGTTTGTTTGATTGTTGTTCCATTTCAATGAAAATAAAAATAAAAATAAAAGAAAGAAAGAAAGATCAGAAACAAATATAATCTCCAACAAATTGCTGTTATTGTCACTGACTGGTGTTTCTTCTTTGTTGTTCTGTTGTTCCGTTGTTCCGTTGTTCCATTGTTCCATTGTTCCGTTGTTTGTGACTGTTGGACAACATTCATTTTCCCTGCTTAAAAAAAAAACTGTGCCAACCAAGAAGCATGTGTTGTGTTTTGTGTGGTTCCGTGTGTATACAGTTTTTCATGTGTGTGTGTGGTTTTGTGTGTGTTGTGTGTGCTATGCACCCTGACTTCTTCCATGTGCCTGGCTTGTGCACGGCCTTTATTTTCTATAAGTAAAGCATGTACGAGTGCACGCCACCCCTCCCACACCATAATTTTTTCAAAGCGGAAATTGTGATTACACAAAGGTTATGTATCTAAATCCCCAACCCATCTGTAGAATCTGGTAGCCTGTCAGTGGTTCGAAACTCCCTTGGGTCAGTATGGTACCTACCTACGTACACTTTTTGCGCAGTACTCAACTATGTACCTTTTTGCATGCAATATTAGCTACAACTAGTACTACCGGTAATATCTGCACCCTTGTTTTGTCTGAGAATAATAAAAAAACAGCACCTCCATTTCAATTAAACAACTTATGAATTATTTTCATTTGACACTCATTAAAGTACATTTTTGGTGATTGGATTATAAAGTAAATGTTCTTCCTATTATGGACTTGACCTCATACTTTGCCTGTCATTACCCAATAAGTCATTTTGTGCCCTGGATTTGCACCAATAATATTCTCTTGTGTTCCATTTCGAGAGACAAACCACAACAGTTTCAGCAATCTGTGGGGCAATATTGTTACCAATATGCATCATAGGAGTCATGAAAAAATCATTTATGGCCTGGACCGGATACTTTGTAAGTCATTACCCAATAAGTCAGTTTGTGCTCTGGATTTGCAACAAAAATACCCTCGTGTGTGTCATTTGGAGACACAAACCACAACATTTTCAGCATTATGCCTGGCAATGTTGTTCCCAATATGCATCAGATGAGTCATGAGAAATATGTTCATGCACGGCACCAAAAACTTTGAGAGTCATTACCCAATAATTTCCCTCAAAATCCAGTACTCAAATGCACTCATTAGTTTGTGACACACCAACCATCACATATAACTCACTTCTGCTTCTTTCATCTTCCATCTTTCATCTTATCCATAATATGAACAATATTCATTGACTAATCACCAAAAATATCTGATTTTATAATTTTTAATTGCAAATTAGTGTGTATTTTCCCTCCAAACCCAGTACCCAAATGCACTCATTAGTTTGTGACACAACAAACATCACACATAACTCACTTCTGTTTCTTTCGTGATTCATCTTATCCATTACAGGAACAATATTCATTGAGTAATCACCCAAAATATCTGATTTTGTAATTTCTAATTGCAAATTAGTGTGTATTTTTCCTCCAAATCCAGGACCCAAATGCACTCATTAGGTGGTGACACACAAACTATCCCAGATAACTCATTTCTGTTTCTTTCGTGATTCATCTTATCCATTACAGGAACAATATTCATTGAATAATCACTAAAAATATCTGATTTTCTGATTTTTAATTGCAAATTAGTGTGTATTTTTCCTCCCATTCCAGTACCCAAATGTACTCATAAGTTTGTGACAAACAAACTATCACACAAAACTCACTTCTGCTTCTTTCATGATTCATCTTATCCATAACAGGAACAATGTTCATTGACCGATCACCAAAAATATTTGATTTTCTAATTTTTAATTGCAGATTAGTGTGTATTTTTCCTCCAAATCCAGTACCCAAATGCACTCATTACTAGGTGGTGACACACAAACTATCCCAGATAAGTCATTTCTGTTTTTTTCATGATTCATCTTATCCATAACAGGAACAAGATTCATTGAGTAATCACCCAAAATATCTGATTTTCTATTTTCTAATTGCAAATTATTGTGTATTTTTCCTCCAAATTCAGGACCCAAATGCACTCATTAGGTGGTGACGCACAAACTATGACAGATAAGTCACTTCTGTTTCTTTCATGATTCATCTTATCCATAACAGGAACAATATTCATTGACTAATCACCAAAAGTATCTGATTTTTTATTTTCGAATTGCCAATTAGTGTGTATTTTTCCTCCCATTCCAGTACCCAAATGCACTCATTACTAGGTGGCGACACACAAACTATCCCAGATAACTCACTTCTGTTATTTTCATGATTCATCTTATCCATTACAGGAACAATATTCATTGACTAATCACGAAAAATATCTGATTTTTTATTTTCGAATTGCCAATTAGTGTGTATTTTTCCTCCCATTCCAGTACCCCAATGCACTCATTACTAGGTGGTGACACACAAACTATCAAAGATAACTCACATCTGTTTCTTTCATAATTCATCTTATCCATTACAGGAACAATATTCATTGACGTATCATGAAAAATATCTGATTTTCCAATTTTGAATTGCAAATTAGTGTGTATTTTTCCTCCAAATCCAGTACCCCAATGCACTCATAAGGTGGTGACACACAAACTATCGCAGATAAGTCACTTCTGTTTCTTTCATGATTCAACTTATCCATAACAGGAACAATATTCATTGACTAATCACCAAAAGTATCTGGTTTTCTAATTTCTAATTGCAGATTAGTGTGTATTTTTCCTCCAAACCCAGTACCCAAATGCACTCATAAGGTGGTGACACACAAACTATGAAAGATAACTAACTTCTGTTTCTTTCATGATTCGTCTTATCCATAACAGGAACAATAATCGTTGACTAATCACTAAAAATATCTGATTTTCTAATTTTTAATTGCAAATTAGTGTGTATTTTTCCTCCAAACCCAGTACCCAAATGCACTCATTAGTTTGTGACACACAAACTATCAAAGATAAGTCACTTCTGTTTCTTTCATGATTCATCTTATCCATAACAGGAACAATATTCATGGACTAATCACTAAAAATATCTGATTTTCTAATTTTTAATTGCAAATTTGAGATTTTCCAACCACTTCTTTAACACCCAGCAGCAGTAACATTCATTTTGAGAATTCAAATTTAAACATGCTTCAAACACAAAGCCTGCAACGCCGTTCCGGTTAGAAAATTCTGAAACGCCGTTCCATGATTGTTGACATGAATTGTACAATAAAATGTTTCACCACCTCAACAGAAGTCATTACTATCATACCTACATTATTACTACTACTATCATAATACACCCGGACACATATCGACGAAAAGAGCATTTTTTTGAACGCTGTTCCCAAAAAGGAAAAAAGGGATAATGGTGGTGAAATCGTGTAGGAAGGTAGTGCTGTAGATTTCTACGCAAATTCGTTACCAGAAATTATCTAGTACAAAAATGGTGTAGAAAGCTACTGCTGTAGATTTCTACGCAAATTTGTTACCAGAAATTATCTAGTACAAAAATTGTGTAGGAATCTACTGCTGTAGATATCTACGCAAATTTGTTACTATAAATTATCTAGTACAAAAATTGTGTAGAAAGCTACTGTCGTAGAATGCTACAGAAATTTGTTACTAGAAATTATCTAGTACAAAAATGATGTAGAAAGCTACTGTCGTAGAATGCTAGGCAAATTTGTTACCAGAAATTATCTAGTACGAAAATGGTCTAGAAAGATACTGTTGTAGAAAGATACGCAAATTCAATACCAGAAATTATCTAGTACGAATATTGTGTAGAAAGCAACTGTCCTAGGATGCTACACAAATGCGTTACCAGAAATTATCTAGTACAAAAATGTGTAGAAAGCTACTGTAGTAGAAAGCTACGCAAGTTCAATACCAGTAATTATCTAGTACAAAAACATGTAGAAAGCTACTGCTGTGGAATTCTACGCAAATTCATCACCGGTAAGATCACTGTCACACATGTGGTACGTACGTACTACTGTACCAGCACCGGTACATGAAAAGTCTCACTATCACCGGTACAGTACATGGAAGATCTCACTGTATCACAGGTTGAGAACATTAACTAAAAAATAAGGGCTATATCGAGCGTGTCGCGCGCGCTTATTCTTTGTTATTCTATATTCAAAACGCGCGTGACGCGCGATTTATTTACTTAACCTTCTTATTTTAATTAAGAAAATCAAATTTTTCTTCATTGTTCTATATTTACTGCATTAGATCTCACAGGTTAAGTATCATTTTTTTCTTCGAACACACACGCACACACACACACACAGCGAAAAGTATTTTTTTTTCGAACACACACACACACAGAGAGAGAGAGAGAGAGAGCGAAAAGTGATTTTACAGTGTGATTTTACTGTAATTGTTACTCAAGTGGCTTGTTTGCTTCTTGTCTCTGCTAAAGGACGACAAAGACAAAGATGAAAGGCGCCAAAGAGATAGGCGTACACAAAGGATAGCCCTTCCGTGCTCTCGCTAGTCACTGTTGCTTTTGCTGTTGCCCTCGCTAGTCGCTGTTGCTCTCGCTAGTTGCTATTGCTACTGCTACTGCTGTTGCTGTTGCTCTCCCCAGTCGCTGTTGCTCTTGCTAGTCGCTATTGCTCTTGCTAGTGGCTCTTACTCTTGCTAGTCCTTGCTGTTGCTAGTTGCTGTTGCTAGTTGCTGTTGCTAGTTGCTATCTCCGCTCCAAACGCCGCTGCTTGCTGCTGGCTTCCTGCTGTTTGAAATGCCGGTCCAAAACGCCGCTGCCGACTGCTGGCTGTTTCCTTCCTGCTGCTCCAAAACGCTGCTCCAAACACAGCTGCTCGCTGCTGGCTTCCTGCTGTTCGAAACACCGGTCCAAAATGCCGCTGCTGACTGCTGGGTGCTTCCTTCCTGCTGCTCCAAAACGCCGCTCCAAATGCCACTGCTCGCTGCTGGCTTCCTGCTGCTTGAAACGCGGCTGCTGGCTGCTGGCTGCTGGCTGCTGGCTGCTGGCTGCTGGCTGCTGGCTGCTGGCTGCTGGCTGCTGGCTGCTGGCTGCTGGCTGCTGGCTGCTGGCTGCTGGCTGCTGGCTGCTGGCTGCTGGCTGCTGGCTGCTGGCTGCTGGCTGCTGGCTGCTGGCTGCTGGCTGCTGGCTGCTTCAAAACGCCGCTGCTCACTGCTGGCTTCCTGCTGCTCAAAACGCCGCTTGAAATGCCGCTCAAAACGCCGCTCCAAAATGCTGCTGGCTGTTGGCTGCTGGCTTTCTACTGACTTCCTGCTGGCTTCCTGCTGCTCCAAACGCCACTTGAAATGCCACTGCTCGCTGTTGACTTCCTGCTGCTCCAAAACGCTGCTGCTCGCTGCTGGCTTCCTGCTGCTCGAAACGCTGCTCGAAACGCCGCTCCAAAACACCGCTTGATTGCCGTTTGAATACCCTTCCCAATCAAAATCGAAGTAGAGTAACGTGTAGGTATTCAAGTTGGTGTCATTTTTTACTAGTTGTACGGTGGTGAGCCCTCATGGTCTGTTCCACAGTAGGAGAAATAGAATGGTCGTCAAAATGGAAATGGTGTTTGTATCTTCCTAATTTGCTGTTCAATTGCCCTTTGATTGTCATTCCTGGTCAGCAAATCAGTAGAGTAACATGCTGGTGTTCAAACCTGGTAGGCTTTGTACATGTCTGCCTCCATTCTCTCCTTTATCCAAGGGGAAAGAGATGGGTCAGAGTAGGGCCCGTAGTTGTCGCTGTCTTTGCCGTTTGAATACCATTCCTGATCAAAAATGAAGAAGAGTAACGTGTAGGTATTTAAGTTGGTGTCATTTTGTACTATTTGTATGGTGGTGAACCTTCATGGTCTGTTCTAGTGAAGGAGAAACAGAAGGGTCGTTGCAGGGTCGTCAAAATGGAAGTTAATGACATCAGTGATTTTGATGATCGGAATTCCTGTCAAAAATAAATCATGTCTTTGAGGGTTTTTCTGCTGTGTTTGCAGGGTCTTTTCACTTGTTCTTTTTTTAAAGAGATTTCAGTGTACGGAGCACACACATGTTCATTACCTGTAGACTTGTACATGGTTTTTGTACTGTGTATTTATTGTGGTATTTTGTACACAGCGTGGAACAAGGCAAAGGAGCAAGCAAACACTTCTGAAGATAATTTTATTTCATATCTTGGGTTAAGGTTAGGAAGTTTGGTAGCGAGAAATAGATTTTTTAAATCTATTTAGTCAAAATTGAGAGATCAAGGGACATTTTGAGTCCTCGGGGAGAGTTTTGGTCGCAACCTGAGGGGGGTTGAAACTCTTTACCACAAATAATTGTGAATTCAAAATATTGCCCTTGCGCATAACAAAAGCAGGGTTGATTTTCTCAAAATAGGGCTTGGGAGGGGTCGCGTTGGGTCGCGTGACAGTTATCGGACGAGTGGGTGTAATTAAATGTGTACTGGCCATTTGGTGCAACGGTGTCAAATTTCATTGGGATGTAGGGGTGTAGGGCTTGTGGATTGGTTTTGGTTTGGTTGAGGTTTGTGAAGAGATTGGATTGTTGTTGCAAAATAATATTGGTCTGGTGGTTGAAGAGGGCAACAAATTGTTGGTTTGAGTTGTTTGTAGTTGTAGGGGGTACAACGGCTGTGGGGTTGGGGATGGTAGGTATGGTTGGAGGAACGGTAGTGGGTTTAGGGAATGACGTGTTACCCAAGTGATCAAAGTCGTGGGCATTGATGGGGGTGAAGTTGATGTGGATAAAGATGCTGGTCCAAAAGGAAGAGCGTGAGATCTTTAGGGTTTCAGGTAGTCTTGGTGATAAATTGCATGGCACATTCAAGGTTGTTGATGGTACAAATTTGTTTACTCCCTTTGCTGTTGTCAAACGGCACCATGAGGATGAATCAGTCTGTGAAAAGGGCAATCTTTGTTTTGCCGGGTGTTTTGAACGTGATGTTATCAATATTCTTGAGGAGTTTGTTCTTGAGGTGGGTAATTGTGTTCGCAGAGTCACTGAGGTTGGAGCCGTCATTGAGGAGGACATCGGTGAAGTTGATGTTGAGGCCATAAATGGGGCTCATGAGGTGTTCGATCCCTGTGTATGCACTGTGTATGCAGGATGGGGAAGGAAGGAAAAACCAATGTAAGCAATTTCAGGGTAGTATGCATGAGGGATGATTGACTCAGATGTTCCAGGTGGAGTATCGTAAGGAGATGGAGGCAATGGAGGTAGCATGGTGTGATATTTGGGTGTGTTGAACAGATTGTGAGTGTGGTGAAGAATTGTAAAATGTTGAGGCAGTTGAGAGGAAGGCATATTATTGTTGAGAAGCGGAATGGATTTGTGTAGAAATACATAAAGTGGGTAGTGTAGAAAATGAACGTGAGAAGGTTTGAGTTGTGGGGAGAAGATTGTCTCCCAGATTGAGTTCTTGGAGGACTGTTAGGTGTGGGGGGATTGGTAGGGCCGTGATTATTAATTGGTGATCATGTCGGTGTCACAGTTAGGAATGGCGGTGGTGGTGGTGGTGTGAATGGTAGGTGTGACAGTGTCACAGTTTGGCAGGGTTGGTGGTATATAGATTGTATGATTGTAGGTCGATTGTCTAAAAGGGGTAGCCATGGATATAGTGAATATGGGTGTATGTCCATTGTGAAGAGGAGTGGGTAATTGGCGGTGGGAAGAATACTATTTTGGTGGGATTGGTAGATTTCCATCATTGGATGATGTCAGCTGTGTGTGCTCCCTTTTTTATTTTAATGAAAAAAAAAAAAGAATGATTGGAAATAGTTGTTGTTGATGAATGTGATGGTTGTCGTTGTGTTGTGGCAATCATCATTTTGTCGTGGTGAGCGTTACAATGTTAGTGAGTATTGCGTTCAGTATTTGACAACAAAAAGGTGATGGCGGAGATGTTTGCGACAGTGTAATAGGGTTGATTTGAAGTGGGCAGTGGGTGTTGATGGAGTGTCGACAGTTGGTATTGGGCAATGATTGAGTCCATTTTGTTGGCGGTATTGGTCACATAGGTGACAAGATGGTGCGGAGCAAACATAGTAAGAGTGGCGAAGGTAGAGTAGACATTGTCTAGATTGTAGATGGTTGACATTGTCATGTGGTGTTCATAACCTGTGGGAGTGACTCTCTAAGATGTAATCTGATGTTAAAGTAGAAAGTGCGACGATGGAACATCTTACTGATGTCCATCAAACTAAGCTAAATGTGTGCCATTACTTGATGAATGTAGTATTCCACCAAGAAACAAAGTGTTCCAGTGAGAAGGAACCAACTGTGTTGGTGGTCTGTATAATATATGTATGTATTGTATATGTGGTGTGTGTAAGTGAGAAAGTATCCTACGGACAGCAACTTTCCAGGTTGCTGTCTTTTCATCTTCCAAAATTACCGTTGAGTCCCCACTTACAAGTAGGGTAGGTAGTCTTCCAAATGTTGTCCGTAGGACAGTTTCTCACTCTACATTTATACATATGATACATACACACATATCATATGTACCACTGATACAATAGGTTCATTCTCGCAATGAAACACATCTCTCCTTGACGGAACATGCATAGCATAATTTGAAGGACACCAGTAATATGATCCATCGTCTCACTTTCTATTTCAACATAAGGCTACAATAGACAAAATGCATTTGTAGACAACCACCATGTCTTCCAACATTACCCAAAGTCAGGAAACATCACGTGCACTACTACAACAAAAAATATCCTGCTGAATAGATGGACTTTGCCATATTGATACACAGTAGATGCCTACAGATCATGGTGAGTATACTCTATGTGTAAATTGTTGAGAGGTTTTATGCAGTCAATAAATTAATGAGAAAACGTTGCTTATACCAAGGTTAAGTTCCAACTAAAGATTGATTTCCATGTCACATACCTTCTTTATCTGGTTTCTTATTCTTGTTTTTGACATTTCCAGATGAAGGAATGTATTGAGATCACGCATGATAAAGTTCCTTGATTGGAGCTCTACCATACTGTAGATGATCAATCAACATCAAATCTGTTGTCGGCGATAAATACGGACCTTTGTCGGCATCAATTTGAACGAAAAAGACGACAAATCGAGGTGCAAAATATTTAACACAGAGTAACAGAGATACGATTATTTTTTCGGTGATCGCGTCTTAGAATCAAATGCACCTCCACTACTTGGAAATCTTTAAGTGATAATATTGAATTCCTTTCGTGACCAGAAGTACCAAAGCTACCAGACGGTAGATATTCTATTCGTACGAATCAATGAGTCCCGTATCAACCAAAGTAATTGATTCCCACGACATATCGATTCCCACGGTGCATCGATTCCCATCGCGCATCGACGGTGAGCAATCTCTGTTTTATAGTATTGCCATTGTTCTTCGGTGAGCAAACTCTGATTTCCTAAAATATCACACGAGCTACGGGAGCAATTCCTGATCTTAATGATAAACATATCATGAAGTCTTCCTAACGGAACAAGAGAAGAAGACCATTGGCGTGTGATTCTCACACAATATATATATACATACAGATATATACGGTCAACGACCAATGCATGTACGGAAATAATCAGCAAGTAATCTCATCACTACGCAACAGCAGTTGCAACGTATTCATCTCAATAAAAGAGATATCTTGTATTTTGGCAAGATTTCACTTTATCTCATACTTTTAACATTCAACTGATTTATATCCCAAAAATCACACTAGTTGCTACCAACTACCTGTAATCTACATTACTAAGGTCTGTCTCGCTGTATCTGAATAAGTTCACAGTAAGAAGAGATCTGGCGTTTCCATAGTCTCGCCTGTAGTCCGATTATCCGTTGCCGAAAGTATCCAACCACAATTGTCACGCGTAGAGTACAATCGTTCGTCTACTAACACACTAACGCAGCGTTGCTGTTCTTCAGAAGCCTTTGAATCAGACTCCCAACGGACCGGATTCAGAAGGAAAATAATAGATAAAAACGATATTACTTAAGGCTACAAACAAAAGAGGTTAATCGGTTAGAAACAAGACATCCCCAAAGACCTGATCGATAAGTAAACACTTGGAACACTTAAGTATATTCAAATGGATACATTTAACATCCCGTGAGGAAATTACTTATTGGAATCACAAAAACCAATACGGATTCCAGATGGGCCTCATTTATTATTTATACCACGAACAAGCATATGGCCCATCAAACAAAACGCTTAACCTCGCAAGTGACCAATACCATCAAATGACCGATACGACGAGACGCTAACACAGGAACAGCAGCAAGAGTATTGGTACGATTAAGATGATAGTAACAAATAACCGGGGAAGATCTCTACCATGCAAAATACAGAGATCCCCAACTCAGTACAAAATACACGTATTAGGTAGAAAAATAAGAGCATCTCTCTGAGCTCACTTCTCTTTAAATTTAAACTATTCGTTATACCTATCCGGTTGATTTTTAGAGTAACAACAGGTTATAGAGCCCTTATAACTCACGCGTTGGTGTATACCTTAAGAGCCTATCTCCACCCAATCAGCACCTCCACTGACCGGTTACAGCCAGAGGACATTGCTGCTGAGCGATAGGCCTTCCCCCCAGTGCAGAGATTGTTGTGTGAGCCTGCTGTTGAGCGACTCCCTCCCAATCTCCCTCGATTGTTTCTCCGACGAACGTTCCTTTGGTCCTTTCCTTGGTTAATTCTTTCCGTCCCGTTCTCGCATATTCCTTGGGTGCAGACACTCGGTTTTTTTGTCGGCAATCGGTTCTTTCTCCCTTCCCCGCTTGTTCCGACGGTTTCTCGGTCATTCCTTCGTAACTCCGACATCCGCCGCCACTTCTTCCGCCGTTCTTTGGCTTCTCCGACGAACGCTCCTCCGGTTAATTCTTCGAATCGCTTCCTTTGATCTGATTCCTGCTCCACACACCGTTTTTTTCTTTCCTCTGGCCCTCCGTTCTCTCTTTGCCGGCTTTCGAATCTCTCTTCGCACCTCCCGTGCCGCGCCGATACGCTTCGATTTCCGTTTCTCTGTCCGCGTTCACCAACGCCGGTTCTTTTTCCTTTTCCTCCTACTTGTGAATCAGGGGGTGTATTTACTGTTCCTACACACAGTTCTTTGATAATCCACAAGCAAGCATGGTTGACCAATTCGATTGGAACGCTATTGACGGCATACAATTCCGATTCAAGGGCAACAGCCCTTACAATGAACAATTGAATGCTGTCTACTCCCAGATCATGGAGGATACCGACATGGAAGATTTATTCGTGGAGAGCGCAGACGCAAAGGTGTTAGCACCCTCCATGATGCCCAACCTACGGGGCAGTGTTGCCAATGCAATCACCTCCTACCTACCCAGCTCCACAGAGCTCCAGAAAGGACACATCACCCAACTCCTCTCTGGATGCACCATCTCCTACGTCACATACACCGGTGCTACCAAGAAAGTCCGTGGATCCATTGACTTGGAAAAGGCTGCAAAGAAAGCGATTACGCACCACACAGATGATTCCTCCAAACCAATTGTCACCATTGAACTACTCATCACAGAATGGCAATTCAAACCCACCTGGAGAGCCCAATGCTTTGACAAGGTTTATGAAGGTGCAACCCAGGAGGACTCTGATGAAGAGAACACCGTTGACAACCCAGATGCAGAGACACCTCAAACCAGAATCTATGATGAAAAAATGATGGAACTCCTCGAAGGACAATGTGTTCTACTTGACAAACTATCAGAACGTGCTATCAATAATAGTGCCACCAACAACAACAGCGCGAACCTCTTACCTACCTCTATCCCATGGAATCCAGCAACTTTACCCCCAACAGTCAAGGTAAGATACAACAGAAGAGAAGAATTCCTTACCAGTGATGAAATGAACTCCTTTGAAATCATATCTACGGACGCAACAGGAAATGAAACCACTGTCAGACAAAACTACTACCTACACAATCTTGGCAGTGGTACTAGAAGTGACCAACGCTTGATCACAAGAAGTGGTGACTGCTTTGATCTGAACAGAGCTTCTGACAAATCCAAAGAGGCGGTGTGAGACAAATTGTTTCTCTCAGGCTTCCCACAACTAAAAAACTCAACAGCCCCTCAAGGTCGAAAGTGGTATAGAGAAGTCACAGCTCAGGCACAGCAGCATCACATCTATGTTCATCCATATTACCTCCACAGAAGAGAAGCTGATCATCTCAGAGGATTCACCATTGGCAACACCTATATGGATGACCTCCCTGCCAGACATGAATTGGCTATTCATAAATGGGGAAACATTATTTATACTGCACTCAGAACTGATAAAACCAGCCCTGACTCATGCAAGAGTGTGAAGGCTGCAATTCAGAACTTTGAAGGATGACAAGAATATGAGGCCCTCTACAGTGTGATTGCCAAAACACATCCAAACTCAGAAAGACCCTCCTACAAGGGAAGAATGGTTCGTAACCCACCAAACCAAGAACAAGATGAGTCACTTGAGGAATACTATTTTTGATACAAGGATTACCTAAGACTCAGAGTATTCCTCCACAATCAACCTAGCACAATCAGCTCAATGGAAGAAGTTAGCAATATCATTGAAGGAGCCACCCTCTCATATGAACTGCGCAAGAAAACAGAAGACAAGAGAGAGTCAGATAATCAATTCAATAGGGACAAGTACAAAGCAGGCAGACTCCTACAAACCCTCCAGACATATGAACAAGAAATAAAGACTGAAATGAAGTACAAGGACCGGGCTTCCAAGTCAAGCCTACCCAAACAATCCTTCACTACTGGAACCAGGCCAGGCCCTTGCCGTAGTGATAGACTACAAAAGTGCGCAGGCAGCAACATCCCCACTAGGACTACTTCCACTCTGACCTCCCCTTCAATCAGTCTGATTGAATCACTTGGTTACCCTGAAATGGATGAAGAATCAGATGATCAATTCCTCCATCAAGCTTACTGTAATGCCATCACTGCATTTGATAAAGAGCCTAGGCTTTTTGACACTTCCAGAAAATGCATTGTTTGCCACAACTCTGGTCATACCTTTGACAACTGTCCTGCTTTACAGGATGTTGAATCACTCAGGAAACACAGAATTGCCACTGCTGTTTTCCTAAGTAAATGCAACAGGGATACTCAATAGCTCTTGGACTCTACTCAGCGCATCTCCAAGATCAACATTGAAGATGAGACCCAGGATGCAGAGCCTTCAGATGACGAACCAGAAGACCAACATTTTTGCCAAGGGCAAGAATAAATTCACTTTCTTGCAGCCATACCGTGTCACACCCAAATAAGTCCACAAGTATTGTTCATGCATTCACAGCCTCAGGTGCAGAACCAGCAACCCCTCTGGACCAATGCAGTGTCAGCTCCTATGATTCAACCAAGATTGGCGCGGTCAACATGATCCCCATGCTTATCCTCCACTCATCATCCCCACAGATGTCTACTGTGAGATGGAAACAGGTGAAGCTACAGCACAAACATTGGAACCCCACATGGTACTCAATGAGGATCCCAATTTGACCGAGACAATCCCTGCACTGAAGTCCACCAACTTTCAAATGCAAACAACACCCCTATCGACAACAACTATGTCAAGAATCTTGTACCACCAGATCCTCTTGCAGCTGCATCCTATTTTCAAGAGGGCGAACGTGCACAACTTGACACTGGTGCCAAAGTTTCATGCACAAACCTCCTGCATGTTCTCCATGATTACAAACCCTACACCAACAAGCTGAGAAAATGCCCAGTCAGGTTAACAGCGGCAATAGGATGGAAAACATCCAGTTGTATTCCTGAAGGATCCGGTTATGTGCATATCCCAGCTCCCAACCACAGAGGGTACATCAGAGTTTTCTTCTACTATTCCCCCTTCCTTTCTACAACACTACTCAGTGAGAATGATCTGTGTGGAACCACATCACATATGCGCAACCAGTTTAGTGCTCAGTCCATACACAAGGCATTCACTGATAGCAACCACTCCCCCACACAAAAGAATGGCAATCTCACTATTATTTGTCACCACAAATATAGCGCTGCCAGAAGCGTCATCCTTCATGGAGCTATCATTGATGGTCAGTGTTATACTCATCCCTTGCTAATCCCGGACACAGATTTGGAATCTCCATACGGTAATTGTGCTACCTCCTCAGCATATGTCTTAGCAACTGACATGGAGTTTAAACAAGCTTGCAAACTAGCCTCCAAGGAAGCCATCAGCAATTACAGGTATGACATTTACACAAATCTTGTCACCCTTCAAAAATGTACTGAAGCAGCTGGAGGCAAACCTGACTCCAGTGACAAGCCCTGGTTTGATGCCAAACTGTTTTTCACCAAAATTGCTGACAAAGAAATCCCCATCCATGCCATTAAGGCAAAGACCTCTAAAGTACTCTGGCACCAGAGACTAGGACACCCTTGCGATAATTTCTTATACAAAGCTCACAAGCATATCATTGGTGTTCCAAAATTCAAGCGCCAGACAAGCATCCTTGATCAATGTCCTACATGCATCCAATGTAAACAGACCAAGACACCTGCAGGCTCCCACTTTACAAGGAAAGCCACTCAACCATTTCAAGGTTTGTCCATCGATTTTGTCTTCTCAGGGGCTAAATCATCCAGCACAAAAAAGGAAGCGTGACTATGAAGGCATTCATGGAGAGACTGCTTGGATCCCCATCCCCCAGCACAATCCAACCTGCCCCAACAAGTATGTGACAGTTGACCAAGGAGGAGAACTCTATCATAATCCGGATGTCCAAAACCTCTTCTCTCCATTCGGATATGCAATTTTTCCAACAGGTGCAGATGCTTCACACCAAAATGGTACTGTAGAGCGTGCTCACCAAACCCTAGCCAACTCAATGAGGACCATGCTCAGTGGAGCCAACCTCCCAATCAATTTTTGGCCATTTGCTTTTTATCATGCTTTACGCTTGTCCAATGCATTCCCTGAAGGTCAACAACACCATTCACCATTGGAATTAGCAACTGGTAAAAAGGAAAACCTCACTGACTTCAGGACCTTTGGTTGCAGAGTTTGGGTGAGACCCCCAGGAAAAAACCAGTCAAGCTCAAACCCAACGCAAGAAAAGGCATTTTTCTAGGTTTCGTACCATACGCCACCTGAAACATTCTTTGGTATGATACTGAGACACACAGAGTCAAGATTACTACTCATGTCAGATTTGATGAAGGCATGAATGACCTACCCCTCTCTGACATACCTACAAATGTCAAGCACCTACTCAGAACTGATGGCGACCAGCCCCTTCCACCAGAACCCTCTGAAGTCTCCTCCAGTGATTTCCAATTCTCAATCTCACCATTTGCAAACCTAACCAACCTCAGGCTAGCTGTCCTGCCCTCCTGCACTGACAAAGCTTTTGGTTTCAGGTATGCCAATGACTCGCTCCTTGGCAGAGCCTATGTCACTGATATCCTCTCTAAAAGCCCTGCCTCCAGGATTTTCTCCTCCCACAAGAAGTCTCTCTCTAAACTTCGCGGCGCATGCATGATCTCTATAATCACAATTGTGTGTTCACTGCTGCTGATGTCACTACAGCCCTCCATTAATCATATGATCAAGGGGTGAGAGGCTTGATCAAGATACCCATCACTTTTGCACTTGAAGAAAAATTATCTATGAAGGAAGTCAGGAAACATGCCAACGAATATGGACTGTTTGCCCCCAACACTTCCTGGACAGAACCCACTGATGAAGAAGATCCACCTTTTTTGGACCGGATTTCATCCATCAAAACTATCAAGCACATTGACACCAAATATAAGAAGCTGATACAATCAAGAATCAACCAGGTTTATACCACTGACACTGAAGCCCTCCATGCCTCCATCCAAAAATACCTGGCACCAACTGAAGATGATATGGATGCTGTCATTCCCACTATTGGCATCGCCTCACTCAGAGCCATCACCAAACTCCATAAGGCTGGAAACCATGACTTACCACTTGATGCAGATTCACTACCAACTGATACCATTGAGCTCTTAATCAAGGCCATCAATTCCAAGGAGACCACACCAGAAGAACAAGCCCTAGGTCACTTCACCAGAAAGGACCTCAAGTCGTTATCTACGTGGACTGAATGGAAAGCTGGAGAGCAAAAACAGCTTGATCAGTTTGAAGACTTAGAAATGTTTGGATCACCAATCCCATATCCCAAGGATCCAGAAGCCATTATTCTCAGACCTCATTGGCAATACAGTGTCAAAAGGAATGGTGTGAGAAGAGCCAGGCAATGTTGTAATGGAAGCAAATATGCAGCCCCAACTCTACATGCGATTGCCATGTCATATTCCTCTTGTGTAGAACATCCCATCCAAAGACTATTCTTTGCCATCGCATCATCCCTCAACCTCAAAATATATGGGGGTGACGCGGCAGACGTCTATGCGCACAGTCCAGGACCCAACATCCCAACCTTCATGACCATAGATGATGCTTATGCAGATTAGTACAAATATAAGCACGGCAAAGATATAGACAGAAGATTGGTACTCCCAGTTCTGCGAGCACTCCAAGGACACCCTGAATCCAGAAGACTATGGGAGACCCAAATCAACAAAATACTCAAGAGCTCTGAACTCAACTTCAAAACCACCACACATGACAGGACAATCTACACGACTGTTTTTGAAAGTGAAACCGTCTATATGTTGAGACAAGTTGATGATTTTGCACGAGCTTGCACTTCAGAATCAGTACCTGACGAGATCTATGACATCATTGGGGAGAAGTTGAAGCTACTTAAAGAAGAAGCTGTTCCTTTCACCAAATTAGGGTTACTTGAAGATTTCAATGGAATTGATGTTAAACAAACAGCCAACTACATTGAGTTGTCATGCACCAATTACATTGACAGAATTATGAGATCCCATGGCTGGAAAACTGATGCTAAAATGAAGCCACACTCCAAACCATCAGCTCCATTATCAACTGAAGTATTGAGCCAGTTACAATCACATGCTAATGGACCATTAGAAGGTACCAAGGAACACGCTGCGTTACAATCCACCTCTGGTTTCTCCTACAGGACACTCCTTGCTGAAATGATGTTTGCATATGTCAGCTGCAGGCCAGATATTGGGTATGCAGTGACCCTGATTTCGAAATACAGTTCCAACTCCACTGCATCCATTATTCCAGTCTGAAGAACATAGCCCGATATCTCAGGACAACCAGATCTTGGGGTATTAGATTCTACAGGCCAAATACTGAACCATCACTACCTGCTGGGGTGCCATATGACGATTCAGTCCAAGATGCATCACTCCCAAAATACCCTGAGGACATCAAGCAAAGCAAGTTAATGTGCTTTGTTGACGCAGCATATGGGAATGACCCAAAACATCGCAGATCCACCACAGGATATGTTTTCACTTATGCTGGTGGAGCAATTGTATAGATCCAAGGCCCAGTCATTCACTGCACAGAGTTCTACGGAAGCTGAGTTCATTGCTGCTGTCACAGCAGCCAAAACAGCCAGATATCTCAGATCTATACTCAAGGAACTAGGCTTTATTCAAGTTGGTCCAACTCCGATCTATGAAGACAACGCATCAGCAATTGAAATCATCAATTCCCAGAAACCAACTGAACGGACCAGGCATATTGAAATCAGGTTCTTAGCAATCCAAGCATGGAAAGAAAATGGTGAAATCAAGATGATTCATATTCCAGGAGTCATTAACCTTGCTGATGATTTAACAAAACCATAACCAAACCATTGGGATGGATCTTGCACGATCGACACGCAAGATACATCATGGGACACTACCCAGGTTAAATCAATCTTGGGTAGCACAACGGAACAGTTGAATCGGCTTGCATTCGCCCATCGATTCAATAATACTGTAATTCCTACAATCCGATCAATCAAACAATCCAAGATTCAATCGAGGTTAATCCATTATGGTTAAATAATCATAAACCAACAGTAATCCAAAGCGTCGAGCGGATAACGGGTTGGATCAAGGGGTGTGTTGTCGGCGAAAAATACGGACCTTTGTCGGCATCAAATTTGAATGAAAAAGACGACAAATCGAGGTGCAAAATATTTAACACAGAGTAACAGAGATACGATTATTTTTTTGATGGTCGCGTCTCAGAATCAAATGCACCTCCACTACTTGGAAATCTTTAAGTGATAAAAACGATATTACTCAAGGCTACAAACAAAAGAGGTTAATCGGTTAGAAACAAGACATCTCCAAAGACCTGATCGATAAGTAAACACTTGGAACACTTAAGTATATTCAAATGGATACATTTAACATCCCGTGAGGAAATTACTTATTGGAATCACAAAAACCAATACGGATTCCAGATGGGCCTCATTTATTATTTATACCACAAACAAGCATATGGCCCATCAAACAAAACACTTAACCTTGCAAGTGACCAATACCATCAAATGACCGATACGACGAGACGCTAACACAGGAACAGCAGCAAGAGTATTGGTACGATTAAGATGATAGTAACAAATAACCGGGGAAGATCTCTACCATGCAAAATACAGAGATCCCCGACACAGTACAAAATACACGTATTAGGTAGAAAAATAAGAGCGTCTCTCTGCGCTCACTTCTCTTTAAATTTAAACTATTCGTTATACCTATCCGGTCGATTTTTAGAGTAACAACAAAATCAACGAGTTACTAGTAAAGATCAACAAGCAGAGTAGCTTGGCTGGCGGAAGAGGAGACTTCTGTTTTCTGGGTAAGTTCTGTAGAGTTGTTAGTGATAATTTTCATCATGACCAATCGGATACCAGGCATATGCACATTTTTATTGTTTTATCTGTTCCTCTGTCCATAGCAGTACAGTATTCAAAAAAGATGGTTGAAAAAATGAAACAGAGTCAATATTGAGGTGGAATGCCTACTACGTGTTTGAATAGCACCTTTGGAAAGATCCCAAAATATGTTCGTAAAACACAATGATGGAATCGATTATGTATAATATATACATGTCTATACTATCGATTTCCTTGCAGTTGTGAGTGAGATGATTGAGTGATAGATTACAGGAAAAATAGTCTTGCCATGGCACCCCCCGCGTTCTTCATGTTGTCTGGACTCCGGTCCGCCAAGTGTTCGATGTTGACAACGTTGCCTCCTTGTTTTCCGTAAAGATTCACCTCCTCCGATAATCCTAAGCCAACAAATTCGCTGGCTAGTTTCATCCAAGCTTCTTGCCCATCCCTATATGTGCCCTGGCCGACGACTGAGTGACCTGGACGCGGGACTCCAGTCGCAACAGCACGAACTGCTTCTAGAGAGATCAAATTTTGTTTCCGTTGATCATCATCGGTTGTATGATCTCCTGCCAAATGGATCAGAGTCTGGCTTCCTTCGTACCCATCATTTTCCAAACACCTTACAACCCATTCGGAGAGCCCGTTTAGACTCGCCACTGCCTGCGGTTGCTGTCCATGTTCCACTGTTTCCGATTCCTCCAGGGCAGCTCGTACCAACGGCAAGCAAACGTCGCTCATATCGTAACCATGGAATGATCTTGCGCCAAACAGGATATTCCGGTGAGCAAACAGGGCCGCAGCTGGCAGGCTCGGATCTTGAATCACATGTGGCACGTAGATATCTGGCGGCAAAAGCAAGTATTCGCGGGATAACCCATTGCTCCCTTCCTTTTCCCGTCGATGGATTCGGTAGTGTTCCAAAATGAAGACTATGTCGGGTCGCATGCTCTCAGCACCATCCTGATCGCGAAGGTTGGTACTCAAGACCCTCGATCGCGGTCGAAGAAGAATGCGCGAATCTCGTTCGATCCGCATTTTTGACATTCGCAGTGTGCTCGACAATCGAGACTTCTCGACAAAACTCCTTAGACCTCTCATGATGGATATGAAATAATATACCTGCTACCAACGCAGGATGCTCTATGGTATCCTATGCGATATGATGCGATGGTCTGGTGTTGTTGGGTTAACCTTTTGTTACAACGAAGTTGCCCAAATCAGTAAAAGTACCGTACGGTACGCTTGTGGCAACTTAGCTTACCAGTACATACGGTACATAGGTAAGATTACGACCATACGAAGACGTTTGAATGAAAAGATAGGTAAGATTTTTACGAACTCGTTACGCGAAACACGATTGTGGTTGGATCATCGTACGTTTTACGTATCCCTTAGTAGAAATAACCGTATTGTTGGATTGAGTGATTCCCACCTAAGGAAAGTGAATAGAATGAAAAGTTAATAAAAAGTATACGGAAGTGAATAGAATGAATACTTTTTTAGCACACCCAACCGACCAATACTTTTATTAAGTGACAAATTTGGAACTTGGAATTCCCTGAAGAAGAAACAGTAACTGTCTGTTTCATCGCTACCCGCGCCAGCTAGTACCCGCTAAGTAGTTTATTCAATGGGCCTTTTGTTTGATTGTGATATATGGAATAAATGAGGTCCATTCCGAACTGGCATTTCTTTTCAGGACTTTTTTAAGTAGTTTCCTCACGGGCAATTACATTTATTCTTTTCAATACACATAGGGTCTGTTAAGTGTTTACTTATCGATCTGTTTTTAAATGATATCTTGGTTCGTACCTTTTAACCTGTTTATTCATGGTGTTGAGTGGGACCGTTTTTGCCATTTAACAACAAACAAAAAAAGCATGCCCGGCAAAAGAGGTGCAAGAGATGCAATGTTTGATTTTAAGATTCCGTTGAAATCTATTCAGTGTTAGTTAAGTGAATAAAAACTGTCAGTCGAGAGCCCCTCGACTGACAAATTTTAGTAAAAAACACATACTTTTTATGTGTTTTTTTATTAATTATATTCGTTTTCCTTAGGTGGGAATCACTCATTGATGTAGCGAGCTGAATTAAAGGAATGGTAGTGCCACGTGGCACTCCCTAGGATCGGAAGCAGGACAGACCAGGGAACACCCTTGAGTATGCAGGAAACGTCACTTAAACGATGCTCATGGTTGCGTCAAATTCGTGCGATGTATTTTAAAAAATCCGAAAACTTTTGTTGTGTGCATCACAAAACATTCTCTACGTATTTTTGCACGCAACAATTTGAAGTAGGACTATTTTCGCAAGGATAGTTGCTGCCCCATTCTCGTGGTGCTTCCCGATTTTGGTATTGTACAGCTTCCTTTCATGCTCACCCCAACAATATTTATTCTTGATTCAATTTTTTTTTTTTCCCACACGAAACTCATCTTTGGTAATAATATCCTCTATGTACACTGATATTGCCGTAGCGTTGATACAAATTTCTTAGCATAACAAATATACGAGCTTCTTGATATCCAGCAATGTATTCTGTTACACTCACTTCACAATACTCACAGTACGTATATCAAATACCTAAAGGCAGCAAACATATTTTTGTACTAATAAGAAAGTACTTTATCCGCATTTGCCATAATCTTGTTTGTACTATGCAATTTTAGCAGCAGACCAATTTATTGCGGCTACCCGCATTAGATTCGAATGAAGTACTAACTGCTGTACTATATTTTTGTTACTGTTATTTACTTTTAGAATTTGTGTCCGTTTGCGAGGTAATATTTGTAGTCCTTGTGGTTCTTGTCAAGAGTGTCCATCATGTTATATTTTCGCTTCCGTTTTCTTTGTTTTGTTTTGGTTTCTTCCTTTTGACGTCGTTTCATATCGTACTCCCTTTGCTGTTGGTATGTTTGAAGTAGTTCAATCTCTAAATGTTTTGTTTGTTGTTCCTGCCTTCGTTTTTCTATTTCGTCTTTGACATATACGTAAAGTTCTCATCCCTCGTCACTCCACCCCTCCTTAATTCCTGACTTACTGTCAGTGAATTTCTTTCTTATCCTTGTTCCTATTATTTTCCTTCTGAATCCGGTCTGCTGAGAGTCTGGTTCAAAGGCTTCTGAAGAACAGCAATGCTGTGTTAGTGTGTTAGTAGACAGACGATTGTACTCTACGCATGGCAATTATGATTGAATACTTTCGACAACGGATAATCGGACTACAGGCAAGACTATGGAAACGCCAGATCTCTTCTTACTGTGATCTTGTTCAGATACAGTGAGACAGACCTTAGTAATGTAGATTACAGGTAGTTGGTAGCAACTAGTGTGAATTTTGGGATATAAATCAGTTGAATGTTAAAAGTATAAGATAAGAGAGTAAGAGAGTAATCTTGCTGGAGAGCATGATATCATCTCTTTTAGTGCAGTGATGAATACAGTACACTGCTAATTGTACAGCACTGTAGAATCACGTGCTATTGAACTGCTATGATATTATCATGAGAAGCTTCCTTCTAATTGTGATCATTGAAACAGCTGTTACAAGAAGCTTCTTTGAACCTCCCTTTTTGATCATGAGTATCGAAACACATGATTGGAAGTATCAAAATGGCTATACCGGAACCAGGCAATTCACCTTGTTTTGGTCATGAAAACAAAAAGGAACCATGCTTCCGATCTTAAGTATCGGACTTTGATCGTGAAAACAGAAAAGAAATGGGCCTTCCCGGTCATTTCCATAAGATATGAGCTGGATGCAGTCATCAAACATTCCAATCCTGTTTACGGATATACTCCAATCTTGCTCACAGAGGTGCATATGACTCGATTGGTATTATTGTACCACTTCAGCTGTAGTACTATAAATTATGTAGGAATCTACGTAAGTTCAAGTACTGGCCTGTGGTTCCCTTACATACGTACGAAAGGAATTTCTTAATAGTTCCCTTTGTTGTGTTGAGCCACGATTCGTAGTTGTTGTAAAGGAAAAGCAGAGCAAACGCTTCATCGCTCGAGGTGAAAATGTTACTGACTGTTGTTCGTACCAATTTTTTTGAAGTCCGTCTCTTTAGGCGACACTGCTGCTCCAAGAATTCTTTTGAAGAAATATTGTAATTTTGGTGTATTTTTTTGTCGATAGTCTTTGTGTAATTCGTACCTATTTTCTGAGTTCGTGTTTTTGTTTTCCTTGATTAGAACTGTTCCTGGGAAACTATCTGGTATCTGTTTGTTTCTTTTATCGCCTATGCATCAATGTAAACAATACGATATGGTTAGTTATTTGAAAATGTCTCTACTGGGAACAATGTTGTTCTTGTCTGGTCGTTGTGCCTACATGTAGTTATTGCTCTGCAGAACATTCCACTCCACTTTGGCGCATGGACGTTCCATGTCGCTGGTAGTTTGTTTTCATGATTCAATTTTACAATCATGGTAATAATCAACTTTATGTATTGTCTACCTTGTTCATCAGTTATCGGGAATTTCATTTGCCTGAACTTTTCTTCCTTGATGTACCCATTAATGAAATTTTTAATGTTGTTGTCAGTGCGCTCTTGCAATCCCTCTATTGCACTGCTGCTGTTGCTATTGGTTTTATCTGTTGTGCTATCATTTGTGTTTTGTGTCTCACTACCTGATACACTGCTTGCTGGGCTGTTTTTTCTCTGTGTATCAATCGTTGTACCCTGAACCGCCAGTGTAGAAACGGGTTCCACCATTATTTTTTTTTAAATCGGAAATATGAGTTTACCAACAGTTCGTTTTCATGTATTTGGCGTGCTCATTTTATGGGAGTTGAGTTGTTTTGGAGTATGCTGATGTTACTTTTCATTCACACTGTTGTACCGTGCTAAAATTATTAGTAGTTGTAAGCACCTGAGTTACTGCGTCCTGAGGATTTCAGTATCACTACTACTTATTTTTGTAGTATTGTTTGAGTTTTGTGTGGGGTTGTACTGTCGCCTGCCCCTCGTTTTACCGCGCGTGCCCTGAAATCTGGAATGCGGTTTCAAGAAAATCCTGGCGCGGTGTCTAATACTATAGTGTACCTCAGCCCAGGAATGATATGTTCCACTGATAGTAGTCTTAGCCCAAGCATAGTAATATCTTGTGTGTCCGGGTGTATTATGATAGTAGTAGTAATGTAGGTATGATAGTAATAACTTATGCTGGAGGGGTGTAACCTTTTTTTGTACCATTCATGTCAACATTCATGGAACGGCGTTTCAGAATTATCTGAACGGAAAGGCGTTGCAGTCTTTGTGTTTGGAGCATGTTTAAATTTGAAATCTAAAAATAAATGTTACTGGGTGTTAAAGAAGTGTTTGGAAAATCTCAACATAGAGCACTGTATCTCAAAATTGAGGATCGGTATTTCATATTGTTATGGTTTGTTTTGGTCAGTTTTGAAGTTTTCTTTTGGAATGGCGTTGCAGGTTCGTATACTATTTATTTGCCGTTAAAGTGGTCAGAAAATCTCAAAATATTTGTACATTGTTGCATGATGTTTGTTCATCGTTAGAGGCGTTCCATATCCCCATCACCAGACGTCCACGTTGGTGTCTCATCGAGCTGGTTTATGCAACTGTATTCTGGTTGAACTGTAGAACAACAGGAGTGTCACTGACTATGTCTGCCCAGGAACTCATGACAGGCCTGGCATGCAATGCAAGAACCCATGGGAGGTTCCAATTCCTACAATATATCCAAGCACACTCCGAGGATACAAACAACACCATGAAGCCGCGGACTGTTGATGCAGTGTATTTGCGGCCCACTGGACAGCTGACCAAGGGATTCTATGCCTATGACATTAACACAGGACAACGCATCCACCGTAAACGGACCACTGCCATCCCTATGCCTCAAGTGGTTATAGATAAACTGGAAGCCAACGCCCTGGAGCAGGGGTTCCGACCGGACTTGAGTTTGACATATACCGGCCAGTCACCATCCTTGACTTAGGTACAGAAGATAACCAGGATGACGACGATGCATCGGATCAGTCTTATGTTGATACCCCCAATGATGGGGAATAGACCCTAGTCAGTGTGATCAATGAGGCCGAAGCAATTGCTGACTCCCATCTGGCCGACACATAACTATTACCCGTGGAAGACAGCATGAATGACAGCCTCGCGCCCTGCCCCAAGGAACCAGGAGTGGACCCAATACTGGCTGAGCTGGCTGAACCCGAAGGGAATCCCACTGATGCTCAAGCAGGAGTGGACGACAACACACAGGGGCCCCCAGGGCCGATTAACATAGAAGATGAGAATGAAAAGCCCCCGGCCGAGGACACACCACAGACAGCAGATGGCCCCAGGTCTAGTGACACGCAACATGTAACCATTGAGGAAGAACAGGAAGAAACAGAACTTCTACCTAGACTATGCCCAAGAATCACTCAATCACACAACAAGTTTGGAGCATCAGAAGGATATACATCCAAGTACAGGGAACAAAGTGGTTTCACTGCATGATACAGCAGCACTATTAAGGCAATAGCAGGACAACATACATCCATGTTGATGGTCTTGCAGGCAATTGAATCATACAGCAATCTAGATGCCACCCAAGTGACCAAACAGTATGGGGTGAACCAAGGCATCAAAATATTTGGTGAAGAAGGAATAGATGCAGTGATATCTGAGCTAAAACAGCTTCATGATCAAGGTATCATCAAAGTTATGGACCCAAAGACACTCACACGAGAAATGGTCCGGCAATTCCTACAGTATCTAATGTTCCTCAAATACAAGAGAACAGGTAAGGTTAAAGGCTGAGGATGTGCAGATGGGAGACCCCAGCGCAAGTTCATCACCAAGGAAGACTCAACCTCACCTACAGTCTCCCTGTATGCACTAATGCTCTCATGCATGATTGATACGGTTGAGGGTAGGGATGTAGCCACAGTAGACATACCTGGTGCCTTCCTGGAAACTGACATGCCAGAGAGAGAAGATGTATACATTAAATTGGATGGGACCATGGCCAAGCTGCTATGTTGCGTTGACCCAAACCTACATGGACCAAACATGATCACAATGAGGAATGGAAAGAAGACCCTCATTGGTAAGGCTCGCAAAGCCATCCATGGAACACTCCAGGTGACGCTATTGTTCTGGCAGAAGCTCTCCAGTGAACTGATTAGGCAAGGGTACAAACCCAACCCGTACGGCTGCTGCACAGTCAACAAGATGATCAATGGCCATCAATGCACCATTGTATGGCATGTAGATGATCTCAATATCTCCCACAAGGACCCACATGACTTGACGCAAGTGATCGCGGACCTCAACAAGGAGTTTGGAAAGATATCACCCCTCACAAAGACAAGGGGAAAGGTTCAAGACTACGTGGGAATGACCATCGACTACACCGAGGCAGGAAGGGCAAAGTTCACCATGTTTAATTACATCAAAGATTTCCTTCAGGGATTGTGAAGCTATGACTCCAGCCGCGGACCACCTGTTCCAAGTGAATGAGGCAGCTGAGAAGCTAAGCCAACACAATGCTTAAGTATTCCATCACTACGCGGCCAAGCTCCTCTTTGCATCCAAGCACGCAAGACTTGATATCCAAACATCCATCGCATTTTTATGTACTCGGGTGAATTGGCCCGATATATAAGATCAGAAGAAGCTTAAACGGGTCATGTCATATCTAAAAGAAACTCAATTCCTCCCGCTTGTGTTGGGGCATGATGATACAGGGAACCTGTACTGGTATGCCGATGCCGCGTTTGCCGTACATGAGGACATCAGGAGCCACTCTGGAGGAAAGTTAACAATGGGACAGGGCGCAATCATAGGGAACTCAACCAAGCAAAAGATTAACACAAAAGTTCAACAGAAGCAGAGGTGGTGGGAGTAGACAACAACATGCCATTCATCTGCTGGGCAAGATACTTCCTAAGCGCACAAGGGCAACACGTGATCAAATCCACAGGAAAGCTTACCAGCAAACCACTTGCTACAAAAAATATTCTTTATCAAGATAATGAAAGCCTGATCCGTCTCGAGTGGAATGGCAAAGCCTCCAGCACCAAGAGGACCAGACACATCAACATTAGATACTTCTTCATCACGGACAGAGTAGCAAAGGGGGAAGTCACCATTGAATACTGCCCGACCAAGCAGGTGATTGCCGACTTTTATACCAAGCCATTGCAGGGAACACTATTTCGCAAATTTAGAAACAGTACTATTATGGGCATTGCAGATAACAGTGAATACACTGCATACCGGAATGCATACTTGCAAGCAAGGCAGGCGCGCACCATGTCTAAGAGCATTGCTCAGGCCAACACGCCGGCCAGTGAATAAATACACCGGGGCCCATGAAAGGAATCAACTTATTTATCCTGGACCACGACTAAATTGACCAGCATGATCAACCATAAGTAATGGGAGTGTGTTGAGAAATGACGCACGCGCACAGATGTACGAACATACAACATATACATAGGTAGGTATGGGATCATTGAAGAGAAATCTTTTGGGGGACATATCCTGAGGTAGTCCAAAATGACACCTCGGGTTATCCAGACAAATGACAGAAGTCCACCAAGATATCAAAAGATCCATACTTTTTAATTACTCTAGTCAATAGAATTATTTGTGCATCTGTATTCTTTCAGGCTTGACTTTTTAACTTGGGACTCCTGATTTTAGTGTTCAAACAACACCACACATCACAGATGCGGGAGTAAAACCCCCCGAAGAATCAAGCATGATACGATTATTGTTAGAATAGGTTGAAAATATTGGTAGGCGTTAACAGTGTTCTCTATTGATTAGTTCTTGTTTAGGAAAATATGCATCCTCCAACTGCTTAATTCAATAAATACTCACTCAACCCTCTCATGTATTATCTCGTGTTAATCTACAACTCTTCATGTAACTTGTATATCTTTGACTTCATTGTTCTTTATGTAGTATCGACGTTTTGCTCTCGACATCTTCCTGTGATTGCTTTCTATTGGCTTAGGTTTGATTGTATCCATTTAGGTAACTCCTACCCTAGGGATATCTGTTGTTAATCAGATACATGATTTCAGTGACTCTTCCTGATTTGCGGTTTTACTTAGACCCATTCATTTTGTCGAAGTGAATCCCACTTAACAAGAAATGTCTCCATAAATCGACTCGTTCGATTCATTCCAACACACTTCCCTGTTTACAAGTCTGTTTAGCCAACAAGCTCTGCACTGCACTTGTCAAAAAACTTCTTGGAGACATTCTTGTTATGAACATCTGCCGTGTTGTTGTCGCCTGACACCCATCTCACATTGATGAAACCCCTTTCCTTGAGTTCCCTAATGTAATGCATCTTGACTCCGATATGCCTGGTTCTTCCTCCCACTGACCAGTTATTAGCAATGTCAACAGCTCCTTGGTTGTCACACCATAAAGTCATTGGCAACTTCACTTGCAATCTCATCTGTATCAGTATTTGATAGACGAACATCATATCCTGTATGTTTAGCACTGCTGAATACAATTTGGCCTCTGTCGTAGACAAGGCCACTATCGGCATCATCTTGCTGAATTGTTTGACTGGTGCCCCTTCCAAATATGTGATACCAGAATTCACACTTCTTCTGCTTGAGTGCTTTGCATATTCTGAGTCACATTTCCTGGAAATCACGAATAGCCTGTCTGCTTTGCCATCCCAGCTTCCCGGTTCATTTGGTTTCAGCATATATCCAATTTTTTTTGTACTGACAATGTAGTTCAGTACTCAATACAAAGCTCTGTAGCCCTTTAGAGAGGCTTGCTGCATGTATTGCAATAATTCCCTTACTGCATTCAATATGTCTGGCCGGCTCCACCTCATCATGTGTAAGAGGATTCCAACGCCCGATCTGTACTTGAATTGCTTTGCCGGCTCCAGGGACTCTTCAGTTTCCTTGTTGAATTCCAATACACTTCCTGGCTTGGCTGGTGTCTTTGGAGCTCTCTTATGAGGGCCCCCATCACCGGCCGCACCAAACTTGTCTTGGAATCTCTGTATCTTTACTGGTTGAGTGAGTCTTATCCACTCGGCAGTCTGTTCCACCTTACAACCAACATACTCCTTTAGTTCTCCTTCATCCTTGCAGTCAAACAGTCCCGTGAATTCTCCAATCAGTTTCTTCACCAATCGCTTGGGTCCTGACACACAAAAGTCATCGACCCACAGTAGGAACACTATCAAATATCCTTCTTCCCATTTGAAGAAGACACATGGCTCGGCCTTGTTTCTCTCGAACTTCATGAAAGCTAGAGCCTTGACACATTCTCGATAGTACTGTAATGCTGCCTGCACTGTCCTATACTGCGTCTTCATGAGCTGTAGGACTGCCCAACTTGGATACCATTTCTTGTATGCATCTGGTACCTTCATATAGAGTTTGTGGTCTGAGTTGAATTCCCCATTCAGGAATGCACCCTCCACATCTACGAGATGCTGATACCAACCTCCCATAATTGCCAAGACAAACACTACTTTGATTGCCACTTCTGTCACAACAGGAGAGGACTTATCTTGACCATCAAAGTGCTTCCCATCGACTTGCATGAATCCTCTGATTGCATTCCTTGCTTGATACACTCCACAATTACACTGCATACCAGAACGCATACTTGCAAGCAAGGCAGGCGCGCACCATGTCTAAGAACATTGCTCAGGCCAACACGCCGGCCAGTGAATAAATAGGCGGGCACCCACGAAAGGAATTAACTTGCCTCTCCTGGGCCACAACTAAATTGGCCAGCATGTAGCAATATGATTAGCAATGATTTTCGAATACGAGTAACAATACGATTACTAAGAGATGATTCGACGATTTACATTAAGGTAGATAGATTGCCGATACGATTAGCAAAAAAATCTGTCCCACTAGAAATTTGACAAAAGAAGCAGCAGCCTGAACAAGAAGCAACACTTCCAAGCCTGTTAGAAAATCTTCCAAGCCAATCCGGTTTGTTGTTTGGATGCCGGAGCAAGAAATACACCATTCCCCTAGATTGTGTCAGGCAGTACTTGTAGTAGTTTGGACGCCGGAGCAAGAATGCACTGTTCCCCTATATTGTTGTCCTTGTTGTTGTCAGTCATTGTTGTTGCTTGAACCCTATATCAAAGCCGCGTGGTGCTTGTAGTTTTGATGCCAGAGCGAGAACACACCATTCCCTAGATCGTAGCAGGCAGTGCTTGTAGTTCAGTTGCTGCTGTTGCTCCTCTCGTTTTTGTGTAATAATTTAGCAATCCAGTTTCTTGCCAAATCACATGGAAAACCGGTCGAACTCGTTGATTACAGAAATAATCTATGAGTTGCTCTGCCGACGGCTGAATTAGTAGCACTCCTTTGGTCTCCACTTTGAGCAAGCTCTCAGTGTTGGCCTCAGGAGTGTTACTAACTGTGTTCCACCTCGGTCTCAGTGTCGTTTCACTCCACTTCGGCCTCAGCAGTGGAACACAGGTGTTGTACTAGTAAACGAGTAATCCAAATTGGATTACAAAAAGTAATCATGTAATCTTCGTTATCCCAGTGCACTCGCTCTTGTGCCCATAATTGTTTTCCAGTACTGAGTTCTACTGGATAAAGTGGATTACATGATTACTTTTTGTAATCCAATTTGGATTAGTACTCTTTTACTACACCGCGCGGCCGAGCAACTCATAGATGATTATATTACATAATCTTAGCACCGTAAACCGAAGTACGTAGTAAGACTTCGTTGTCAGAGCCACCATTTTCATACATGCACTAACTCTACGAATGCGTCATAAGTAATACTGGTACGTACTCGTATTCGTACTCGTACTCGTACCCAAACAATTTGAAATTCCATTCACACAGCCATCCAAATTGAAAACACGGAGCTCGGCTTATCTATTTTTATGTGGAAACGCGGACGCGGAAAAACAGCGGTTTGAAATTGTAAATAACCATGAAACCACCTTAAGAATGTATTCTGTCGGAAAAGTTGCTATTTTCAAAAACTCTAGATACGGTGCAGGCTACGACTACATATAAGTACCACACATCCACTTGGATAAAATTCATAACGACCCGTCTCGCACCGCTATGTCATTATCTCAGTTTTGGTTGTACCGTACCGTGGCCATAAACCAACCCAAACAGAGTGAGTGTTGCACCGGTAGTCGTCATTGAGTAGCTCTTGAATTAATAACTGGGCCCTGCATATATCGTAAAATCAATTCTACCATCGTCACTGCCAATGCCACCATCTGTTCGTCGAAGTTCAAGCAGTCGTTTGATGAGTGGACAAAGTCATCAAGAGCGCTCCAGCAATTCATCGTCCGATTCTATTCGAAGCAGCAACGATAACAATTGCACAAGGAAACGTTGCGATTCTATTGTGAAAAATACACAACGATGTCTCTCTTTTACCCCGCCGTCGCCCACAGCATTGTCTCCTGGGAAACAACAACAAAAACGGCGGCGCTCGTCCCGTGGGCATTCTTCTCTTGTCGAACTAGCGAAGGAAATTGTGACAAACCGAAAGCGAGTTGTACTGATCACGGGGGCAGGAATGAGTGTTGCAAGCGGGATTCGACCTTTTCGCGGAAAAAGTAATCATCACAACGAGGCCTTGTGGACCCAGCATATTTGGACGACCGCCACTCGTGAAACCTTTCGCAAGGATCCCTTAGATTGGTACAACAGTTTTTGGTTTCCCTGTTTATCTCTTCCGCCCACCGTTAAGCCCAACGCAGCACATCGGGCTGTGGGTTGGTTGTTGGAACAGTCCTCGACGGGTGGAGCTGAAGCTCTGAGGATTAGAATGATTACACAAAATGTAGACGGCTTGCTTCCGCCGAACCCCTTGCACACGATCGAGGCCCACGGGAGGATAGGTCTTTACAAGTGCCTCCCGGACTCAGATTCCGACGCAGAGAGTGAGAGCGATGACGACGAGGATCGTCCCGTTCATCTAGGCCACCGTAGAAAATGGAAGCGGATACGGGAATCTCGTAGCGGATCTCACGAAAGTCGCAACCGCCGTCGCTGTTCCGGCTCGAACAGCAAAAGAAGTAATCGATGTCAAAAGTGTCCCTACCAATATGAAAAATCTGTCACGATCGATCAAATCGAACCATCCTCAGTACGAGAAAAAATGCGCCGGGGAAAGGGCCCCTTGCCCGAAACACCGAAATGCCCACACTGCAAAAAAACACTGGCTCCACAAGCCCTCTTGTTTGACGAAGGGTATCACTCACACGACTTTTACGAATTCCAAAAAATGGAAGAGTGGTTGGCAGATGCAGAGGTCGTCGTGTTTGTTGGTACTTCCTTTGCAGTGAGACTTCCGGAAGTTACTTTGGAGCATGCTCGAGCCAAGAAGATTCCAGTGTAGGTGAATTGTATCCGAACGGATTGCAACTATTGTGGCAATACATTGAACTTCCGAAACATGTTCTTTCTGTATGTATTCCGTGCATTCCCAAAAAATATTCACACTCACTTTATCGCGTTTTCTTTTTGGGCACTAGGTACAACATCAACACCCACGACATGTTGTCGCCAACAAATATTTTGGACGCACACAACATCAAAGGGCCGGCAGAAGAGATATTGCCTCTTTTGGCTCAAGAGGTGGCAGAACTGCAAAGAGATTCTAACATCAGAAGGACTTCTACGCGTTTGCGACAGCGAGAGATGCTCGCGTGAATGAATTCTGTCGAACAGCATCGGATGAAGGATGGTTCTTATCCTACGAAATAATATGATCACGTTTTACAGTGATTGTCGGTTCGTTTGGATAGGGAATACCGAAAGGATTGGATTTATAATGGCATCTCAATTACTTTCTGTACTGCATTACGTATAGTCACTTATTGAGCCTAATCAAAAGACCTACTCCTGAAATTCGACGAGTCACACGAATCTTTTGTGTCAGTTCTCGACTAAATGCTGTCGTCATCGGCGCCTCTGTCGTGCTTGTTATCTTCGTGATCCTTCGCGGTTTTCGCCGTCTTTTCAAAATCACTGAATTCTCGGTCCGTTTCGTTCGTACTTCGACTTAACGCAGCACTCTCAGTGATAGATGTTTTTGAAAAACTTGTCGGGCGAGCAGTATCATTGCTCCTCTTAGTTGTCTCGCTAATGTCGCTATTGTTGATACGCTCTGCTCTGTCCTTCCATTCGGTTTTGTCTCCTATTGACAAGTTCTTCCATAACGTTGCAACCAAACTGATGAGTGCCTTCGGAGGAAGGTCAGGATTTTCGACCTTGACACTAGGGTATGTTTCCTGCATGAACAGCGTATAACCGGTGTGCTGTCGCTTCGGACGATCCGACTTCGCCTTCCGCTTTCTGACTTTCGGCTTGCGTCCGCGTTTTTTCCCCTTGTATTTTGGCTGCCCGTTTTCGTTCAAGGGAGCTAATTCGGTTGGATCGGTATCTGGGAGTGATTCATCGTCATCCGCAACAGCAAAAGAGCAGTTGTGTTCGACCGTACGAGTGAGAATTTTGCCTCTTTGTTTTTATGATTCCAATGCCTTCCTAACTGAACAGTCGTTACCTCCATTCCGATCCGAGTTTCAGAGAGATCCTGAATACGCACCATACAATTGTTGAGAATCTTCTGTTATTCCAAACTGTTTGGCTATATTAACTGCTTGTTTTCTTAACCGTTTGGCTTTTTCATCTGCAAGAGCGGCCTCGGATCGAAGATACGACACCATAGATTCTGTAATCGATAAATCTGTAGCTTTTTCGGACGGAGAAGCAGAAGAATCTGCAGCTGCAGCTGCTGCAAAAGCAGAAGCAAAAATACTAGCTGTAGATGAATCTTCCATGGTGATGTTGTTTCTTTTCTGAGGTTGGTAATAGAAATTGAATCGCCGCCAACAAAGAGATGTCGATTGTAATAATCGTATCATGCTCGATTCTTCGGGGGTTTTACTCCCGCATCTGTGATGTGTGGTGTTGTTTGAACACTAAAATCAGGAGTCCCAAGTTAAAAAGTCAAGCCTGAAAGAATACAGATGCACAAATAATTCTATTGACTAGAGTAATTAAAAAGTATGGATCTTTTGATATCTTGGTGGACTTCTGTCATTTGTCTGGATAACCCGAGGTGTCATTTTGGACTACCTCAGGATATGTCCCCCAAAAGATTTCTCTTCAATGATCCCATACCTACCTATGTATACTACAACAATATCTGGTCCAAGCCATGAATACATTCATCATGACTCATCAAATACATATTGGGAACAACTTTGTCACACATAATGCCCAAAATGTTGTGGTTTGACTCTCAAAATGGAAAAGATGAGGGTGTTTTTGGTGCAATTACAGGGCACAAACTAACTTATTGGGTAATGACTCAAAAAGTATCTGGTCCAAGCGATGAATACATTCATCATGACTCATCAAATGCATATTGCGAACAACTTTGTCACACAGAATGCCCAAAATGTTGTGGTTTGACTCTCCAAATGGCAAACATGGGGGTATTTGTGGTGCAATTACAGGGCACAAACTAACTTATTGGGTAATGACTCAAAAAGTATCTGGTCCAAGCCATGAATACATTCATCATGACTCATCAAATGCATATTGGGAACAACTTTGTCACACAGAATGCCCAAAATGTTGTGGTTTGACTCTCAAAATGGAAAAGATGAGGGTGTTTTTGGTGCAATTACAGGGCACAAACTAACTTATTGGGTAATGACTCCAAAAGTATCTGGTCCAAGCGATGAATACATTTATCATGACTCATCAAATGCATATTGGGAACAACTTTGTCACACAGAATGCCCAAAATGTTGTGGTTTGACTCTCCAAATGGCAAACATGGGGGTATTTGTGGTGCAATTCCAGGGCACAAACTACATTAATGGGTATTGACTCAAAAAGTACATAGACCAAGCCAGGAATACATTAATCATGACTCATCAAATTCATAATGGGAACAACTTTGTCACACAGAATGCCCAAAATGTTGTGGTTTGACTCTCCAAATGGCAAAACTGAGGGTATTTTTGGTGCAATTCCAGGGCACAAACTAAATTAGTGGGTAATGACTCAAAAAGTATATGGTCCAAGCCATGAATACATTCATCATGACTCATCAAATTCATAATGGGAACAACTTTGTCACACAGAATGCCCAAAATGTTGTGGTTTGACTCTCCAAATGGCAAAAATGAGGGTATTTTTGGTGCAATTTCTGGGCACAAACTTACTTATTGGGTAATGACTCCAAAAGTATCCGGTCCAAGCCATGAATACATTTATCAGGACTCATCAAATGCATATTGGGAACAACTTTGTCACACAGAATGCCCAAAATGTTGTGGTTTGACTATCCATATGGCAAACATGAGGGTATTTTTGGTGCAATTCCAGGGCACAAACAGTCTCATTTGGTAATGACTACCAAAGTTTTTGTACCAGGCCATGAATGCGTATCACATGACTTACGAAATGCATGTTGGGAACAACTTTTAAATGCATATTGGGAACAACTTTGCCACACACAGTACAGACAATGTTGTGGTTTGTAGATACAAATGGCACACAAGACAGTACGGTATGTTAGGTGCAGTCTACGAGATTCTACATGTGACTAGAGGATTGAAATACATAACATTAGTGTGATCAAAAGTTTCCCTTCTGAAAAAATTATGGCGCGGGAGGGCTGGCTGGCACAGGTACGTGATCTACTTCTACAAATATATAACAGCGCGCCCAAGCCAGACAACACACAGAAGAAGTTAGGGCAAACAACATAGTACAGAACCCACGGAAAAACTCTACACACAAAACATCGTACACATACTACACGAAACACCGTACACACACACACACACGACACACACAACACAAAACACCGTATACAACCCGACAAAATTATTAGTACACACACAAAACCACACAAAAAGAAACACATGATTCTTGATCGACACCGTATTCAGAAAATAAAATAAAAAAATATGAATGCTATCGGAAAGACACGACGAAGCAAAAAATCCGAGGGGAAGACCCTTCGAAACAACAAAACCATCCGGCCCGGTGATCATCAAAATACAGGGGACAACAACGGTAAGAAAAAAGAGTGAAAACAAACACCGCAATTACTAACAAAGTGTGTAACAGTTATACCAAAACTATGAACGCATCAAAGGGCAACAGTAAAAAAATGGTACCGACAACACAATTTCTACTACTACAAACACGGGAGAACAAAACACCATCAACCAGAGTAACGAAGCAGCACTGAGCATTACCAACACAACCACCACTACAGTAACGAACCAATAGAAAGAAGGAACAAAAACCAATGTGGTAGAGAAAACATCTAACGGAGAATGCTGCGATTTAGAGGATGTTGCGGAACGTGTCATGAAAAAAATCCAATATGACAAATTGGCACAGGAACTGGCAAAACACTTACGGCAACAAGAGAGGGTACCACATATAGGGGTGGGAAAGGTAGTAATGGTACCTAAACAAATGGAGGCAACCATGCAGGGAGAGGGGACTTATAATGCCGGCGACACAAGAGAACGAGCAGTAAGTACAATTACAGACGAATATGGGCTTATAACAGACAACGATATGCTTAAGGCTTTGAGTGATATGACTGAAACAGTGAACAAGCAGCTAAGGGATTACGTCAAAAAACATTGGTACCACAACATGAAGTTCCCTATCAATGACAAGGTAACGGCGCATGTAATACAAAAAGCTGTTAAAGCAAGTGTGGTTATGAAGCCACCAAATATTCCACTTGCGTCATTCTGTTCCTTTTACAGGAAACGAGTAGGGACAGTACTGACTGCATTGAGGCACAACTCACAAACATTAGCGAGAAAAAACTGGATAGGTAAATACAGGTGGGAGAATTGGTTGTTGAAATTAGGAATTTTGGAATCTATTTTTGGTCCGACAACACTAACATGCTGCCCGTTGATACTGATGATACTTCCATACAGACGATTACAGAAAAGGTCGAGTCCCTATCACATTCCCTGGTACTGTTGCAGTTATTCAAGACACAGAATATGAGGACACAGGTATTTTAAACCCTCAATACAGAACATACAAAGACGCGGAAGATGAAGATTTTTATTATTTTGTTACAAGAATCATGTCGGCAATCAATCCGACAAATTCCAATTTCAAACAACGGAAGGAGAGGCACTTGCTGAGTGATATATTTACTATAGCAGATGAAGCATTTGCATTGGTACTGATCTACAATGAGCATCATGTATGGGTGAACCAGCAGCGGCAAAAGGGTGATGCCACGATTCCGTGACAAAAAAAAAATTCTGCGATTCAGACAGTGGAAGCAGAAATGGATGGATGGAGGAAGGACGCGAGTTGTTGAGTGACTTGTGCGACAAAATTGGCGAGATGCGAAAACACCCAGAAACAGGAAGGAAATTGGAAGAAATGATGAGGGAGAGATTTAGGAACGAAAGTTCAACAGATTACACCAACAATAAGCATGGTGATGCAAATATTACTAGTAGCAGCTCCACTAATTGTAGTGGACCAAAAAAGAAAAAGAAAGAAACGTCTATATTGATCCGGCAATAACAGCATCGATGAATGAAAGTTTATCTATTGGTGAACTAATGTAGAAAATAACAGTACATACATAATACAAACCTACTAATAATCTTGAACTTAATTTTGAGAATATTAGAAATTATGGAGGATTCGTAATACGTTGCAATAGGAATAAATCAAGCATAATAGAATCACATTTTAAAAAGGGAATATTGTAGTCGAGAAATAGAATTCACAACTAGGGGAGCAGTATCGAATTGTTATTTGGGAGATTGATATTTTAGAATTAATACTGAGTAAAGATTTCTTTTTTATTCGTGAAAAGAATTAAGTGTTGTTCGTACGGAATAATAATTGGGTTCTGCTAGAGACTGAAATAAATTATTTTTATTCGAGAGTAGAGTAATGTGCATCACGCGCACAGAAATAGTGCTCTGTTAATTTATAGCCCGCCACTTGCCCGCAAATTTCAGGGTGTCCAGAAATATTGCCGTGTTAAAATCAAGCACAAAATTTGTGCGCGAGAAGTAAATTCGAACCCCGCGAAACAGTTCTCGGACGTGTCTGAGTACCGAGCTCGCTGGATTACAAAATTGGATTACTTGTTTTACTAGCGAGCTCTTAAGTAGATGAGAAGCGTTGACTTCTACTGTCTTAGTACCAAGCTCGGTGGATTACAACATTGGATTACTTTTTTTAGGGCCTGCTGGTGTAATCCGGTGAGGTGCTAATGAATTAATTAAAAATTGACTGATGTTTCTTAGTACGAGCTCCTCGAGTTTTGGTGTAATAATTATTTAGTAATCCATTTGGTCAACTTACATGGAAAATCGGTCGTACTCGTGGATTACTGCATTACGAAGTACTTCGTATTATTTCTTTTGTGTATCAAGAAGTATGTTCGTTTGTTCGCAATTGTTTTCGGCAGACCTTTAAGAACGAAGGAAGTTATGTAAAAGTGACCATGACGCACAGTGGACCCAGATGTTTCTCCAAATTCATTGGTCCAAAATGAAAGAAAGAATTCTGTGCAAATATTTCGGCACCCCTAATCATTTCGCATCCTGATAATGTGTTGATTGAAAATCATTGTTCATAAACAAAAGTTGAGGACGGACTAAGGAGTTTCACAAGAATTTTGAAGTGCACGAACACCTGTTTTGAAAACAATACCGACCAATTATTTTCATACACTAGCAAACTTCCTATCTAATTACCAGTAAACGGTCTAAAAACAAGAAACTCTTCGCGATGTGTAAGAATTCTTTCATTCATAATCATTTCTTTCATCATTTCAACACGGAATAGCAATACCCATTTCGTCTAACATTCTGTCGTTCCAAGGCTACCTTCACAAGTCTTCGTGTTCGCATCACAACTGTTCTGAGATCTTACTCATCGCACCGTATGATTCATTTCACTTGTAGTCCCAACTTAAATCAATTGGAAGAGAAATCATGATGCGAATTCATTAGAAGGACGGAGACAGAAACGAAAATACCACACGCATCCTTGAGTGAAAAATGAACTCCGGCCAAACAGTGTGCGAGCTGTGCAATCACCCAGGTTCGGATCTTCGTCTGGTTGGATGTGGTTGTAGAATTCATGCGGTGAGTGTTTTCTTTCATATCGCATACCGGTACCGTCGAGATTGCCATCGTTGACCAGGACGGACAACTCCATCGGATGTTGCGGGGTGCAATTGGGCGTGGGAGGTGATTCGGGTCTGGTATGAATAATATCTTTCTTCACGATCAACAAAAACTTCAAGCGGCGCGCACTTGTTTTGTTTTTGTTTTTAGTGATCGTTTATAATTATTGGTTGATATTATTTTGTGAACTCGACGTTCTTCTTGTTCTCACCTTTACGTGTAACAACCGGTTTCCTAAAAAATTCATGCAATAAAAAATAATACCGGTACTAGCGGTGTATTCCCTTGAGCCTTATTTTGGACACACAGGAAGGGACGAAACAGCACGGCGAGTCAATACTCCCAGCCGCCAACACGTCTTCTCACTTTCCGTGTCCTGTATGCCATTCCGGTATTGTGAATGGAATTTTCATCGAGCCTTTATGTTTCAACGACGTCGAGCGAGCAATAGCCTTGAAGAAGAGCGAAATTCAGTCGCAAGCGACAAATTCGAATCGTTATCATCCACAACTAAAACAACAGAACCGAAAACATGCACGTGACGAAGATATGGAGATCGAAGCTGAAAGTCCATATCTTCTATTATCTAACGGAAAGTCTTCTATTTCATGCAGTGGCCTCTCTAGAGGGCAGCAGCGAACTGGACGGTGGACAAACGAAGAGAGTGTTCTTGTAGATTTTCTCGTATCAACATTTGATCAAGGATTATTGCCTCTTCCACACGGCATCAAACTCAACGAATTTTTAGGTGATGTGCTGCTCTGTAAGTCGAGCCGATTGACTAAAAAGATGAAAAATGCGAAACTGAGCACGAGAACTTTTGTTTTGGGCAAACCGTCTGCTCAGTTTGGCAGAAGAGATCGTGAACAATTGTCGATGCTCCAAGAAAGTTTTCTGACGTCGCTATCTTCGGAATCGACTAGTCTTACTCTCCAATTGAACTTGACCAAACAATGGCGAACGCATTTTTATAATGTCTGTTTACAAATAGGCTATCCCTATGTACAAGAAAAGGCGTGGAACGCGAGCCTTCAAGAATTGGAAAAAAGGGCAGCAAGGGCTGAAGAATCTGTCCGGAGACTTCGTCGTCGAAAAATGGGTCTAAGTTCAAAATATGACATTCCGACGAAGACTTTCGTAAATCCAAATCCAATGTTCGACTTCATGAAAGTAGAGCAAGCGAAAAGCCAGTTAATAACAACTGATCATGGCACGATTTCCTCAATCGTTTCGAACGACCAAAACACACGGTCAAACTCTCATGCATCCATAGTTTCACATGATCAGAAACCAAGAACAAGTTCATCTGCTGAAGAAGATGTTTTAAACACTAATTACGACGATGAGAGGGTTTCTTCTACACGTCAGAGGGCGCTGAGTACGGATATAAGTGTATCATCCGTGGGTTACAAGAAGGGACGAAATCGATCCTTCAGTGAGGATTTCGAACAATTGTTAGATGTTTTGACGGAAGATGTAGAAGATGACAGCAACAGTTTGAAAGGAAAGGCAGCCACATCTGAAAAGAAGCAAGCCGTTACGTCTACTCCCACTTCTAATTTTTGTAAGTCTCTTTTGGATGTCATTGTGACATATATAGAGACGCATAATCTCCCTTTCGAACATGTTGACCTGTGGGTGCCAAGCTTTTCATCAGGCGATACTTCAGGACACTCAAAATCGATTGATGTTGACCAGCTCCATCTTCATCACGCTGGTCACACCTGCCGTCGAGATGTCAACGATGACCTTGCAAACATGCTTCACGAGTTCGGGGTATACAGCTCATATTTTTCTTTTGAGCCCGGAAAAGGTTTACCCGGGCGTGTCTACTCAACTGGTGTGATGTCATGGGAAAGCGATGTGCACCTGAAGGATTCAAATGATTTCGGACGAGTCGAAGGGGCAGAGCTTTATGGAATAAAGACCGCCCTTGCCATTCCGTTGAACACGGCCATGGTAGGAAGAATTGTTGCGCTGATGTATAGCTGTGAGAGCGTACCAGAAAATATCCCTCTCGCCAGAGAAATAGCCTCAGAGCTGACAAAATATTCTCTCGAGCCAAAATGGAAATTGGTTCTTGATTCAAAACATTCATTTAACACGAACATGCCGACTAAACCGTCACAACGGCCTATGGTGTCTATCCCGGAGCAGGACACGAAGGAGTTTTCTCGTTTTTCTGAAGAAAGCACTTTGATGGCAGGCGATACTGTTATGAAGTCATGCAACTACGAGCCAAATTTGCCGCGTGCGTGCAATGCCTCCGAGACTATAAAATCGACACAGATACCCATGGTTTGTTTCGACCACAGCTCGAACGTTTCTTCTCGATCATCGTTTAACGGGTTGCAAACGACCAATTACAAGCATCCGGTTCCCACAACAAGTGAGAACTCTATAAGAGTTGTTCCCCATATCGAGGAGTGTAGAGAAGACCACGAACTAGCGTCATTTTTGCATGACAATATGCCACCTGCGGCGAATTCGATGACGGAAGGACCAGTGTCTTCTTCGAACGACAACAAGACTCTGCGTCCGTACTTTTTCTCGTTCCGTCTATTGCTCCTCCGTCCATCCAATGAACGTACAGTACGAGAAAATGAGATAATTAAAATTTTGAAAAAGAGCTTTAATTCTTACGTTCGAGATAATCGGCGCAACGAAAAAGACCTTGCGAAACTAATCGTCAAGGATTGGGTCTGTCTCAAGGCAACTTTTACGTTGATGACTACTCAAAACGAGCCCACAAAACCAACAAGTGATTTTCCTGTGGTAAAATCAATGCAGCACTCGCATACTGAGTCGTTGAGTATGCACTTCTACAAAGGTGATACTATCAAACAGGATTCCGAACGAGTTCTTTCGTCCGACTTTCATCGAGCCAATAACTTCTCTTCTGCTCAAGTAACAGATCCGGTACCTGAGAAATTAATTTCGGATACATCAGAAATAGCTCCCAACCTGTCGAGTCGGTCATCTGATATTCCATCTCCCGTATCATCATCATCGAAAGTGGTAGTAGACCATACACGATACTTGCCACGAAAATCAACTGTGGATTCGCTTCATTGTGCGAGTGAGCACTGACAATTTAAATCCCGAAGTGCGTTATCCATTACCCAATTTTTCCCTCCTGTGTTATATGGTACTGTATTTGACAGACACTGAATGGCGAGGTATGTTGCCTACCTTATTCACGAGGATTTTTGATATTTTTTGAAATGTAATAATCCATGTTCCATTACACGTATATTATTGACAAGCAAATACGAAGTAAATTTTTAAGAATGGATTTCGAGTTGAAACTATCCATAACGACAATAGTATTATAAGGAGATCGACAAAACGAGCTTGCGATAGTGATTGAATAAGTAATACTAGTATTTTTCTTCGTTAGAGTATCAAACTATTGTAACAAACGATCGAAAGATGCATCTCACTTGAAAAAAATGAAAAATGCAGAAAAGATAATGGAAGACCTATGTATAAAATGACTTGGACCCTAGAAGTTGATTAAAAAATTACTCGGTAATTTCTCCACTTGCCTTAATGACTACAGGTGAAGCAGTAGCTCCAGATTGGGAACCAAATGTTTCGATCTTGTCAACAACATCCATTCCGTCTACGAGGCAAAAAAGAAAAAGAAAAGCAACATCAGAATGACAGTTTCGCAAAACATATGTACGAACGATTTCTTGGTTTGTCAAGCTTACCGACGACATTGCCGAAAACTAAGTATTCCAGAATATTACGTGTACGAAAAAAAAAATGCGAAAATATTTGATGAGGAGAACGAAATTGTGTGTCGCATGCCAAAATTCGCTTACAAGTACTTCGAACAAGATTCCAGTCATACGCACCAACGTGTTTCCCGTCTAATTGACGGTGTAAGCAAAAGGGAAACAAGAAGAAACTGTGAGTCCTCTTACTCCAACTTTCTGAAACATAATTATCTTTCGTCCTTCCATCATGCATGCCTTCGCTGAAATACCAAGTTTACTTACCCAACCACGGAGTCTCGGCAGTGCAGACAAAAAACTGAGATCCGTTTGTGTTTGGGCCTGCGTTGGCCATGGAACTATTGATGTGCAAAAAAAGTTCAGGACAGAGAAAACTTTGAGACAATTGGTCGATATTGCAGATTTTGGTCCGTCGTCATATAGATAAGTGTCCCAGCACCGAATTCTTTTTAGAAGATGACTGGAGTTAATCTGTTACACTTACAGAGTACCTTTTCCTTCGTGAATCAAGTCGAAGTTCTCGTCTGTTAATGGAGGAGGGAAAGTTGAGGAAAACCACGGAATAGAAAAAACGATAAGATGAACGAGATACAATCAAGCAAACCAGCGTCAGTAGAAGACAAAGTGTCTTCCATTCACGTTCGTAGAAGGCGTAAACTCACCCTCGAACTTGTTGCCATAAATGGCTACAGAATGATTTCGACCAAGATACAGAAACGCAGAAATGGAAGAAAAATTAATCAATGATAATTGTTAGTTACTTTCCAATACAACCCAGATAATACTTTACTTTCGTTTGTGGAAGATATGTTGTGATGTTCAATTTCACTGAGAAGGCCAATTTATTACGTACACTTTCCGCCAGTTCCGTTGAAGTTGGTGAAATCACCTCCTTGGCACATGAATCCAGGGATGACTCGATGAAAAGTCGATCCTTCGTAACCAAATCCCTGTTCACCAGTACACAAAGCACGGAAGTTCTCAGCTGTCTTGGGAACAACATCGTTACGCAATTCAAAGGTGATTCTTCCAATTTCTTCTCCACCAACTTCCATGTCGAAGAAGACTTTCGAGTTGGCCATCAAAGCAGAGGTTGCACGGGAAAATGCACGGGTTGTAGTAGCCTTTGGCGCGAATGCCGAAGCAGAAGAGAAAAGGGCGGCAGAAAGCATGGCTGTGATTTTCATTGTATTAGAATAGAACGGGTAAAGGTTGGCCTTTGAATAGGAAACGGACGACAGAAAAATAATGGCCTGCTATTGTAATCTTTTTGGTTCCTCTGAAAAAAGAGATCCTGACTACGACTTGCGACCGTTACATCAAAAGCTGTACGTAGTACGGTACGTAGCAGGAGGACATGATCAATGGTGGTGGTTGTGCGCGCCATAGGCTTCTCGTACCGGTACCGGTGCGCAAATTAAGTATCGAAGATCGGAAGCCCTTTCGTCTGTAATACATTTGTACCAGTACGTAACTGGTAAGATCTTACGAGTAACTCGTAACTTAATTCGTAATCTTACAGGTACGGTACCGGGCATCAAAGAAGTGTGTATGGGAAGGGAAGTCGGAAGATAAAAGGTACGTACCGGTGGGAGTACGTACGACGTCGGAGTACTCGTACGTTGTAGCCTACGATGCGGTGAGTGTGCGTACATTCCTTTTCTACGATATGTATGTACTCACCGGTACCTGGTCCGTACGAGTACCAGTGAACGTGATAAAACATCGAAGATCATTGGGTAATTCCCGCAATAATGATGACCCAGACCGAATCTGGGCTTTCAGGAATGAAAATCTGAACTATGCTGTGTATGAAATTGTGTGCTATTGAGTTTTAGTGTCAACTATGACTTCGAGATACTTCGAGAAGCTTCCCAGCTAGTAGTTCAGTGATACGATTGGAAAAGAACTGGGTTTTTTGATAATCGGAATTCGGATGAGACTTCAAGGAGAAGGCTCTATTTGATGTTCAAATACAATTGAACAATGACAGATGATTGGGAACGATGTTATTGACTCATGACTGGGGGAATGTGTCAATGATGCATGACTGGATTGAAGGAGTGTGTCAGTGACTCATGACTGACGGAATGTGTCAATGACGCATGACTGGACTGAGGGAGTATGTCAGTGACTCATGACTGAAGTGTCTGTGCGTTGTTCATTCTCCCTTACTATGGGAATTCATGATGGTTTGGCTGGGGTAAGGTGGCGGATGCTGATGCGTTCATGTGTCTGGCTGCGGCATATAGTGACTGTGTTGTTGGTGTGTACTTGTAAGATTGGGTAGGGGGCTTCGCGGACGAGATCGAGTTTGTTGCGATCGTGTATGGTGACAAAAACGCCTTGACCTACGGTTAATTTGTGTTTTGTGCGTTTGCGGTTGGCGCAAAGGAGCCGGTTGTCAATTTGAGCTTGGCAATGTTTGGTTAAGGTGATGATGTCGACGTGGAGTGGAATGTTGAGAAGCATGTCAAGGTTGAATACGAGGGTGCCTGGTGAGAAATTTCCGATTGTGGAAACTGGATAGCATCGGAGGGCGTGCATTGCTGTTGATATTGCTTCGTTGATAAGGTTACTGGCTTCTATTTTTGTATTTGGTGGTTTAAGGTTGATCATAGTGCATATGATTTGACGGATGGTCTGTGTGTGGATTCAATGATTCCGTTGGCTGTGGGTGTGTGTGGGGAAATGTTGATTGGTTTTATACCTGCATAATCAAGTGGGAATTGGAAGTCCTGTCCGTTGAATTTGGGGCCATGATCATGTATGATGCGCAAGGGGCGAGGGTAACAGGAGAGCCAGCAGTTTTTGAAGAGACGTCTGATGTTTTTGGCTGTTTTGGATCCTGGGATGCGGTTGATTTCGAGGAGGTTGGTAACTGGGTCGATGCATGTTAGAGCGTCAAATTTGAGGTCAATTTTGTTGATTTTGACGTTCCATGGGCCGATGCAGTCGACGTGAACTTCAGACCAGGGCGTTATGGGGGCTGTGCGTGGTGCAAGTTGACCGGCTTGGCGGGTCCCTGTGCATACTAGGGGGCAGATGAGACAGTTGGATATGACGTTGCGACATACGGCGCAAAGGTCGGGATGATGGAAGTGACGGCAAAGAAGGGCTTCGAGTCTGTCCATACCTGTGGAGTGAACGGTGATTTTGTGGTACCATTTGACAAGGGGAGTGAGCATGTCATTAGGAACAACAATTTTCTACTGGGAGTTAGGTGTTAGTTTGTCATATTGGCAAACAATATCGGCGTTGCCTAGTTTTTGTTTGAAAAATTGTCTGGGGTCTTTTTGTGGCAGGGTGAGAACTTTGGGGTCATGTGATTGGTATTGGTGAATGGTTGTAAAATGGAATGGAAATCTGCCTTTTTGATCAAAACAGGGGTGAATGAGATAGCTGTCTTCGACAGAATGACTATCAGTCAATGCAGCGCATGATGGCAGCGCCATTAGGCTCGCGGCCATGGTTGTGAATGAAAATGAGTCATTGTTCGAGACGTCGTTATCAAAATTGGTAGTTGTGAATAGGAGGTGAGAGTTGTCGGGGTTTGGCTGAGGGAGTCGGCGACTGTATTTTCCGGGCCTTTGATGTAATGGTAAATGGGATTGTATTCTTCTAAGATTAGTTTCCATCATAGAACTTGTTGGGTGTTATACGTGGAGAGCTTGTGTGTTAGGTTTTTATTATTGGTGTAGAGGTGAATGAGTGCACTGAGGAGCATAGGTCGGAGAGAAGGAAGAGTTATGTTGGGGGCAAGTTCGGGAAGTGTAAAATGCTGAAGTGAGATTTGTTGGGAGGAGTTGAATTCTCCAGCCATGGTGATGCCAGAAATAAGTGTAGTCGTGGCCGGTATGATTGTGACCGGAAGAGCATGGTTACTGAACCAGGTTGTCTTGGAGCCGGAGTCACATAGGATGAGGTAGGGGCGTGGGGAGGGACAGTTTTGGATGAGGCGAGCAATGGTGATGGTATAGGGAACGGATTCCGTGGGCGGTGGTAGTTAGTAATCTGGTTGACTGTCGTAGTCGGGCTCGTCATCTTGATGGTAGCATTTGTTGTTGTCACCGTCAAATTCCTGTGTAAGTGGTGCGTCCGTTTGTGTTTGTTGGTCATGGAAGTAGTTGTCTTCGTAACGTGCGTTGTTATCAGGATGCTCTCTGTCAAAGGGATGGGTGTCGTGATTGTAGTAGAAATCGTCACCCATTTCTAGATGGTGAGCATCATTGGATGTGGCTGAGCGCATTCTGTAAGGACTGTTATGTGGTTTATGTGCAGACTGTGAACGTGTAGTGCGTCCGGAACAAGAGTGTTGGCCAGAACAAGTGGAACGGTTGGAGCAAGGGTTTTGATAAGGGGAGTACCTGCATGGGTTATAACCGTGGTCACCACGACCTGTTTGGGTGGAATTGTTGCAAGTTCGTGGGTGGGAGGACAAGCGGCGATACGCGGTGTTGTTGTTTCCATACATATGCTGCGATGAAGAGGACGAGGAGTATCGAGGGCGATTATTAGTAGCAATTCATATGATAAGTCTTGGTTGTGTTGGACATGTATTCCTGTTGAATGAGAAACGCGTTGGATGGAAGAAAGAGGGAAATGAACACGTTGAGGTTGTTGGTAAAATTGACATCCTGAATGCGAGAACCTGCATTGGAGACAATTTTGTCTCAGGTATGCTTGAGATCACCACCCAGGACTTCGCGAAGCTTGTAGTGTTTAGCATTGTTCTTGATGTTGAGATTGTGCGGTCCAACGGCGCCGATGAAGTCGGCGAGAACGCGAATGAGACGTTCGGCGTCGCTGGAGCCGGGACAAAATGTGGTATCTTGCTTATTGATGATCAATGCCAACGTTGGAGGGGGAGGAGGTGGGAGGGTCGTGCTTGCGCCTGGGGTGCTAGGGGTGGGTGCCGCAGATGCCACAGAAGGGGTACTGGAGATGAACCTGGTTACGCTGTGAACCAGGCAAACCATGGGGTAATCCTCATAGTGAAGCACGGGTTTGAAGAAAAAGGGAGCCTGCTTAGCAGCTTGAAGTTGAGCAACAGCAGACATGGTGAGTTAGATGTTACAGTTAGTTTTTAGATATTTGTATCAATAAAAAAAATTCAAAGCAATATTGCGATTGAATTCAATATGAACTACGCTGTGTATGAAATTGTGTGCTATTGAGTTTTAGTGTCTACTATGACTTCGAGATACTTCGAGAAGCTTCCCAGCTAGTTCAGTGATACGATTGGAAAAGAACTGGGTTTTTTGATAATCGGAATTCGGATGAGACTTCAAGGAGAAGGCTCTATTTGATGTTCAAATACAATTGAACAATGACAGATGATTGGGAACGATGTTATTGACTCATGACTGGGGGAATGTGTCAATGATGCATGACTGGATTGAAGGAGTGTGTCAGTGACTCATGACTGACGGAATGTGTCAATGACGCGTGACTGGACTGAGGGAGTGTGTCAGTGACTCATGACTGAAGTGTCTGTGCGTTGTTCAAATCAACACACAGTACCGGTTATGGTACGAGTACCCAGATTTTAGCGGGCCAATAGTCCATTTTTGGAATAAGGAATTCGCCCATGGATTAAAGAAATTAGTACTCCTACGGAGTAATAAAGATAAAAAATTAGTAAGAGAATAAATACTACGGTAGGTCAGAGAAAAGTCAGACCTCAGTCTTGACAATTGTGTGCAGCCAGTTTATTGGTTAACAGTAATTTGCTCTGACTTAGTAGAAGAATAAGAACAACCACTTTCAGCAATTCCAACCAATGAGAAAATAGGTTCGCGAACATGTGACACGAACATGTGACATTGCCGGGCCCTCCAATAGTACTATAATTATTCTTCAGCCAATCAGCTTTGAGAAGGGTGACTAGGGCTCCCCGACCCCGTCATCACCCACAAACACAACAGACACATACACTTTGATTCCAACAAACCAAACATAAAGAAACAAAAAATGACGAAAATGACAAACAAGCAAACAATGACAACAATACATACTCTTGGAAATACCCACTACCAACACCCACCATTATCCTCAACAAAACACTACCCTTGGTCTCCAGCAAGCAAAATGTCTTACACAAGTGGTATATTTGCCAAAGCAGCATGGCAAGTCCAACATGATGACAATGATGGTATTCCAATTATTACTCAACTTGCTTACGGTCAAAAAGGGGAAGAATTCCTTCAGTATTGCACCAGCATATTTTTTCCTGTGGTTACTCTACTCAAATAGTAACTGAAGAAAAGGTCTTTGGCTTCCTTTTCTATCAGGCGTATTGAATGTGAATGACAAGAGGCCGTAAGAAGCGACAATCCCAAACCCAAATTTTTGACGTCAACGACTACCACACCATGATGGCAAAATACAACAGCAATCATGGCACTGGTGCTTGTGAGTTGATGTTGGAGATAGAACAACCTGTAGGTTATGATGCTGTAAATCAGTACTTTTGTTCCATCCTCAAAATATTTTGGCATCAGGGGAGTCAGAACGCCAACACTCTTACAAAGGAACACCTTTGTACTGACAGGGTTATACAGTTGCTCCGTGTTGTCCAAGTAAGGAAGAAACAAATCAAGAAGATGCAACACAACAAGAAAATTGATCACGTGTTGTTGCCGTACATGAGGGTGAAAAGCATTGAGCAAATTGAGGCTTTCTTGTTCTCTAAGCATTGGTACAAACATAACTACCATGTTGCAGCATTGAGAGACCGATTATGTTTCCTTATGACACATTGTGGTGTTCTGCGCAGCAGTCCTTATTCAAATGTGAATTGTTGGATATGTGCATCATCATCAAATCTGTTGAAGGCGCACACTCTTGCCTGATCTTTATGATACAAATCATGACAGGGAAAACAAACAGATGGATAACTTTTTATGGACATGTTTTGAGACACGGAGACATCAACATGTGTCCCATTGGCACGTTGGGCTTCTACTTGATGGCACGATTCCATTCAACAGGAGAGCTTTTGCGATATGACTTTGTGGATAATGTGTCATGGTTCAACGTCAAATTACTCACTGATTGTAATAACTCTCAGAACCACCGTCCGAGAACAGACCAAGCCTATGCAAAAACCATGCAGACAGCATGCAAAGCCTTGGGCGCCATATCAAAGCATTTTGTTCACTTTGGCCGCAGTACAGGTGCAGCAGTTGCATGCAAAATGCAAGAAGTGGATCCGCAATACGTCAAGATGATTGGAAATTGGAACCTTGACGTCAGAGAAGATCGATATTTGTCAAAACTCCCAATAAAGGCAATGCGGGTCTTGGCTGGACATGCGCAAGACAAAGGCAGCTTCTTCTTGCCCTGAGGTACCATTGACCCACCTCCAGAGCTTCATTGTCAAGTTTTCCCATTCCTTGACAAGGTGATGGACACAATCAAGAATGTCTGTGAGAAGCTGACTGCTCAAGCATCCTTTGAGCTCCTGTTGAATTTGCAATGTGCCGTACTGCAGGATGCTGTGGTCTTGATACACAAAGGGAGACAAAATCACCTCTTCTCCTTGCCCATTCTTTTCAACACCAAATTGTTCCACACATATCAAGCAGCAGTTGTCAAAAAGGTTATGGGGGCAAGAGAGGAGAGAGGTAGATCAATCCAACAAAGTATGGATGTTGTGCTTCCGGGGTTTTGCAACCAACTTCACAACATTCATTCTGAAGTCTATAATGTTTCAAACAAGGACGTTACACGGATAGACACTAAGGTTAGAAAATTTGAAGATAAACAAGACGCCATCGACCAACAATTACACCATTTCCTGCGGAACATGGTTTCCTTCCATCTCTCAGCAACAGAAGCAACAACAAGAACAACAATCAGCGCGGCAGGTACTGACCTTCAAAAAATGTTGATCTGACAGCATATGGCGGTTTCCTCAATATGGAAGGAGTGGTTCAGACTTGAGGACTTCAAAAAAGATGACTTCCCTGGAGGGATTGAAGAGCTTGAAAAGACATTCGGCAATCAATGGAGAAAGCATTATAATGTGGCCAAGCAGAAGTAGTTCTCGCAACTCAAATGTATCATAGAATTTGTGAAGGGGAGAGTTGATGCTAACAAATCCTTAGAGGCAATTCTGGAAGAAGGCGATGCCTTAATGAAGACAAAGACCATATTGATATCACTCCACAACCATGTCCAGAAGGCTAAATTGTTTCAACTTAGTCAACCACCACCAACCAATTGACAATCAATTCGTGGTCCATCTATTAAATTCCTTTCGTGACCAGAAGTACCAAAGCTACCAGATGGTAGATACCTTATTCGTACGAATCCATGAGTCCCGTATCAATCAAAGTAATCGATTCCCACGGCATATCGATTCCCACGGCGCATCGATTCCCATCGCGCATCAACGGTGAGCAATCCCTGTTTTACAGTATTGCCATCGTTCTCCGGTGAGCAAACTCTGACTTCATAAAATATCACACGAGCTACGGGAGCAATTCCTGACCTTAATGATAAACTATCTATGGAGTCTTCCTAACGGAACAAGAGAAGAAAACCGTTGGCGTGTGATTCTCACACAATACATATACATGCATACAGATATATACGGTCAACGACCAATACTTGTACGGAAATAATCAGCGAGTAATCTCATCACTACGCAACAGCAGTTGCAACGTATTCATCTCAATAAAAGAGATATCTTGCACTTCGGCAAGATTTCACTTTATCTCATACTTTTAACATTCAACTGATTTATATCCCAAAATTCACACTAGTTGCTACCAACTACTTGTAATCTACATACTAAGGTCTGTCTCGCTGCAATCTGAACAAGTCACAGCAAGAAGAGATCTGGCGTTTCTCTAGCTTTGCCTGTAGTCCGATTATCCGTTGCCGAAAGTATCCAAACACAATTGTCACGCGTAGAGTACAATCGTTCGTCTACTAACACACTAACGCAGCGTTGCTGTTCTTCAGAAGCCTTTGAATCAGACTCTCAACGAATCGGATTCAGAAGGAAAATAATAGATTAACAGCCGCAAGCTCTAAGACGGCTTGCACACAAAAAGGAACAGGAACGGAATTGAATACAATCTCTGCGCTGGCATATGCCAGTCGCACACCGTACACGAAGCAGTTCTCATTCCCAGTCACCGCGCAATTCTTTCGAAGGATCGGAATCATCACAGATGCCGAACATACCGACGATGCCCGGCAATGCATTTGGGGGCAAAGAGAAGAATGACGCCGAAGTTACTACTACCAACCACTTTCCCAGTTTTGATACTGATATGAAGAAGATACTCGTATCCCTACTCAACGTAACAAGTGAGGCTAATAGTAAGTTGTGTTTAGCTCTCAAGGAAGGCGGATTATGCGAGTGGAAGGCGTTCCTCGACGCACTTATCGAACCGGACTTTGCACGCGAGCTTACCTATACTGAGGGAGGACTACCAACGCATATCCCTCGATCCATTCAAAGGAGCATAGAAGCACTTGCGGATTTCGCTATCGATCTACAAGAAGACGATGCCGTTCTAGAAGAAGACGAGAGAAATTGGAAGGATGTAAAATCATATACATATAAGGAATTCCAGTCATTCCGCAAAGAGCGTGCCCAACGCTTGCGTAACGAATCTGTTCTGAACCCCCCACCTCCTCCGGCGGGAAGTAACAAAAAGTCACCTCAGCAGGTAAAGTGCGAATCTTGGTGCCGAAAAGCACGGGATGAAAAGTCTTTTACGCCCCTCACGAATGACTCAAGATTCGAACACTGGCTCGTAGGTTTCAAAGCTAAACTCGAGGCATACGACATCGACACAGAGACATTCCTTGATGAAACTTGGCCTCCAGCTACGCTTGTGGGTTATACCCGTGATCTCTTCGTCAAACAGTGTGCCTTCTTCTGGGTACTAATGTTGGAAGTCTTCAAAAGCGACCTTTCTGCATCGTGTGTACACAGTCATTCTACCACACGTGATGGACATAAAGCGTACTTCGATTTCGTAAACCTTCACAGCAAATCAAAGGCCAAGGTATATGACAATTCGACTCAGCTACAAGCGTTGCTAAAGCTGAATCTCAACAATTGGAAAGAATCCAAAGTGAAATTCATTACACATTGGTTTGATGAATTAAATCACCTCAATAAGCTCCGTCCTCCTAACAAGCCCCTTGAGTACCATACTGCAAAATCAGCATTATGTCAGGCATGCTATTCCAGCTTTCAGCTAAGTGAACAGTTTGCCAAAGTCAAGGATCCAGGTGGGACAAATAGCACCGTGACAGATGCAGTCGCCGAAGCAGCTGCTATCCACCAACTCAAAATCACGCTCTTACTCGAAGCAACTCGACTCGATTCCCAGTCCGCGATGTCTGCTCCTCGGTCGACTGTACGTGCACACGTTCATGACTTCTCCTCTGAACAAAGTCAAAACCATGATGACTATGCTCTCCCTATTGAATTTGAAGGAGACTATCAAGATTATGCGGTATTTAAGGTTGGACGTACCCCTGACCCTACCACACGGCTGCCTACAAACATATGGAAGGCCCTGTCACGTCAGGACATGAAGAGTTGGCTTAGTTTTTCTCCGGAAGGCAAGAAAATCGTGGTCGCATCGTTACGACACGGCTTACTCAACAAGGACCAACCTGACCCCAACAATGTCAAACCCATTACCCGGAAGGCATATCAACATGGACATTCTGTATCATTCCGAGAAGACGATACCACGAACAAAGATGAGCATACCAATTCAGCAGCAGATCTACATCCTGCTGTAGAAAATAATCGTAGAGGTGTTTTCCATGCATCTTTAGGTGTATACAAATCAACAACCTCTTCGTCCAAGGACCAGCGACCTCTCAAGTCTTCCGTGTCACCCGCGCATCCCGCTCGATTCCTTTCCGAAAACCCTGACATTCAGTACAAAAAGGACGGTGACACCCAAATACCTGTAGGAACATCATCATATTCCGCCAATTTTCACCAGTGGTATAATCCTGACGAAGATCTGACCTTTCCTAACGATAGCCCAGTAACGTCGTACACATACCGCATACACAAAACTACGGTTACTAGTCCTGGTTTTGCCATGGTCGATCGCGGCGCAAATGGTTGCATCATCGGCAATGATGCATGCCTCATCTCCAAGGATATCCCACCACGATATGTCAATGTCACTGGCATAAACAATCACCAGGTACAGAATATCCCCATTGCTACATGCGGAGCTTATTCCATATCGAACAGAGGCCCCGTCATCCTCATCTTCAATGAATGTGCCTATACAGGACGACACCCTTCTATATTGTCCTCCGGCCAGATGGAAGCATATTTTTCCACTGTCGACGACACATCCATCAAAGCGGGCGGTGGACAGGTCATCACCACCTCCGATGGATATGCACTGCCTCTCAGCATACGACACGGTTTACCATACCTTGCGATGCGAAAGTACACGACTATTGAGTTTGACACACTCCCACATGTTATCATGACATCCGATAAGCATTGGGACCCATCTGTTCTTGATACCACCATCAGCGCAAAAGATGAACAATTTCTCCAGAAATATCCTCCTCAGCCACAGCAACTCCCTTATGCCAATTACGACGAATATGGAAACCCACGTTGTCTTGAAGGATTGGATATCTCTGTTTCCCCCGGCTCCTCCACGATCACGTCCCTCAGTTCATATTCCAGCCAATCCACTCGATCTCCCTTCCTTCCTATTGATGATCATAGAACCAACGATCGCTCCTTTTGGCTTACTCCCACCGACTACATTCACCAAGAACGCCTCGCATGCTGCACTTTACCTGAAGCCTCTGGGACAGTCACTGCGTTTCCGACAGATTGCACTGCCAGTGATACTACACGTATTGCAGCTACGCCCCGTGAGAGATACCCCAACGAACATGACTACCTATCCCTGAAACCTTTCTTTTGTTGGGTTTCCACCGATCGCATCAAGGCCACGTTTGAAAACTCAACCCAATATGGTTCATTGGCGGTTAGCCCTGATGGAAACATTTTCAAACGTTTTCATTCCCCACAACCGGCCATGAACGTTCGACCCTTCAATGACGATGTTATGTCCGATGCTGTCTATTCGGATGTCCCAGCAATTGATGGTGGCTCCAAGATTGCTCAGATCTTCTTCGGCCGCAAGTCACATATTATACACGTTGAAGAAATGCATACCACCGGCAATTTTCTATCTTGCTTCCAGAACTTTGTTCGAAAATGGGGCAGGCCCATTCGCCTCCTTTGCAGCCACGGTAATTATCAATCTAGTAAGAAGGTCGTCGATTACCTCAAAATGCTATGGATTGGACTCTGGAAAAGTGAACCTTATCACCAACACCAGAATCAATTCGAACGTCGATACCAAACGTTCAAGCGCATTGTCAATCGCGTCATGGATCGTACAGGCACACCACCACATCTATGGCTACTGTGCATGACATACGTTGCAGGTCTCCTCAATGTTATTTCTGATCCTAGGCTGTCAGATAAACAACCGGTCTTCATTGCTACCAGTACACTTGGCGACATCAGCGCATACACCAGTTTCTTCTGGTTTGAACCTGTGTATTTCAAGACCAACGACTCCCCTTTTGGTACCCAGTCTACCGAACGCCTAGGTCACTTCGTCGGCATCGCCGAACATGTTGGCAATGGACTCTGCTTCCGAATCTGGGATCCCGTTACCAACAAGTTACTTGACCGGTCCGGTGTCCTCTCTGCTCTTACGCCTGAGTCTCGTAACAAACGCGCGGGCCTATTCACTGATGATGGTTTCATCAAATGGCGTAACGCCAAGGATTCCTTGCCCCGTTTATACGCCACTGGAGACGCTCCAACATTCAAACATGGGGAGCATACCACTCAGAGTAAACCCATTGACGCGTCTACAAAACCGGGCAACTCAATTCCCCCTAGCGTTTCACCAGCTGATTCTGACACTGCCGATGACACCATCCCATCTGTACACAACGAACAACAAGGTACTACGCCTCACGCATCCGGCACTCAAACTATTCTTCACCCACCCGCCCACCCCTCGTTACCGAGCTTTCTTTATAAGAAGGTCGATGACAGCCCAAGCTGGTCACCTTCTCCACTCCCTAACAACTATGGGGAGAGTTTTGATGGTCCCCCTACGACACACATCTTCAGCAAGACATCCAATGGCGTTCTCCTTACTGAAGATGATTTTGATCCACCGGAATTAGCATACTTTGATGTTAGTGACGTCACAACTCCACACACCAAACCCGCTACTCCTTCAGTAGACCCATCACAGGTAGTTGTTACCGACGAAGAAGGTAACGCACAATTTGACGATGATGGTAAACCCATTACCATTCCTACGGTCCCGATTGCCGATCTACAAGGACGATCCTTCCTTGTAACCAACCCCGATGGCACCCGGAAGCGTCTTACCATCGTCGATGTAGAAGACAGTCTTGAACGCAACAAAGACTTCATCAAGTTTAAGTGCAAACACTCTGATGACGAACTTAATGATATCATTACATACAATGATGTCATGAATTACATCCATCGTGATTCAACCCAAGAAGACAGCAAACTTTGGTCATTTCGCCGCATCCTAGGACACCAAGGTCCGCTGGATAACAAGCATCCCCAATACAAAGGCTCCAAGTATAACCTTTGGATTGAATGGGAAAATATGGAACGAACATATGAACCTCTGGCCAACATTGCGGCTGACGACCCTGTCACCGTTGCAAAATATGGGAAAGACAACAACATGCTTGACCTCCCGGGTTGGAAACGCCTTAAGCGAATCACCAACCTAGCGCGACGAACCAAGAAACTTGATCGACTCGTGCACCAAGCCAAACTACGTTCTTTCCGTACAACTCCGCAGTACCAATACGGATTCAAAGTACCTTGTAACCACGAAGAGGCCCTCCGATTTGATCAAGCCAACGGAAACACCAAATGGGAAGATGCCACCACTCTGGAAATGGCACAACTCAATGAATACAATACATTCATTGATAAAGGCGTGTACAAGACAAGCTCCATTCCCCCCGGATTCCAACAGATCAAGGTACACATGATATATGCTGTCAAGCACGGCGGTAGACACAAGGCTCATCTCGTTGCTAACGGTAATCTCACTGAGGCCCCTATCCACAGTGTTTACGCAGGTGTCGAATCTCTCCGCGGCCTACGTATGTGCCTATTCCTAGCTGAACTCAACGACTTGGAAGCATGGGGTACCGACATAGGTAATGCCTACCTAGAAGCAGTTACCTGCAAGAAAGTATGCATCAAGGCAGGTCCCGAATTCGGATCGCTGGAAGATCACCTGTTGATCATTTACAAAGCCCTATATGGCCTCAGGTCTTCAGGCAAGTGCTTTGGAGACTTACTCGCAGCTTGTCTCATCGACCTCGGCTTCGAACGATCCCGCGCAGAACCGGAAATATTCCTCAAGCCTGGAACAAACAAGCATGGTGAACGTGTATATGAACTTATATGCACATATGTCGATGACCTATGCCTCTGCATGGCAGATTCCAATTCCTTCTTGAAGATATTGCAGTCGTCACCATATAACTTCAAACTGAAGGGATCCGGACCTATGAACTTTCACTTAGGTTGTGGATTTGAGCGCGACGAACATGGTGTTCTATGCATGAATCCCATAAAGTTCATCGAAAAGATGGAAGCGTCTTACGAACAAATGTTCGGATGCAAACCTAGCACCAGGTTCCAATCACCCATTGCAGAAAACGATCATCCCGAATTGGACTCCTCAGCCTTTCTCGAAGAAACTGGTATACAGAAATACCAAAGTATGATCGGTTCACTCCAATGGATCATCGCTATTGGCCGTTTCCACGTACAAACAGCCGTGATGACACTCTCCAGTTTCAGAGCTCAACCACGAGATGGGCATCTCGAACGTGCCAAACGTATCTATGGATATATCTCCAAGTTTAGACATTTTAAAATCAGATTCCGCGTGGAACCCCCCGATTTTATATTGACTAAACCCGACACCATCGACTGGTCCAACACCGTCTATGGGGAGCATTCTGAAGAGCTACCCGACGACGCTCCTACACCGCTTGGAAAGACAGTAGTGTTGACACATTTCTATGATGCCAACCTCATGCATGATATTCTCAGTGGTAAGGCTGTAACAGGCATTCTTCATTTTGCGAACAAGACTCCCATGATGTGGTTCTCGAAGAAACAGTCTACTACGGAAACAGCCACCTTTGGAGCTGAATTTGTTGCAGGAAGAACTTGCATCAAACAGATCGTTGATCTACGCCACTCATTCCGATACCTAGGAACACGAGTCCATGATATCTCATACTCTTGGGGTGACAACGAAAAGATGATCCAAACGTCAACCTTCCCTTACGCAAGGTTACACAAGCGTCATAACATTCTATCGTTTCACTACGTACGGAGCATGATAGCAAGAGGTTTCATTTTAATGATGCACATCCCAGGTAAGGATAATTGTGCAGACATTCTCACCAAGCATTGGGGACACTCAGTTGTGTATCCACTGCTCAGGCCCATCTTCCACTTCTGTGGTAATACCGGCGACCTTCTCCAAGATGATGGAAGCATCATGTAGAGCGTGATGACCCTTCACAACGAGACATGGGGAGTATTAAATTCCTTTCGTGACCAGAAGTACCAAAGCTACCAGATGGTAGATACCTTATTCGTACGAATCCATGAGTCCCGTATCAATCAAAGTAATCGATTCCCACGGCATATCGATTCCCACGGCGCATCGATTCCCATCGCGCATCAACGGTGAGCAATCCCTGTTTTACAGTATTGCCATCGTTCTCCGGTGAGCAAACTCTGACTTCATAAAATATCACACAAGCTACGGGAGCAATTCCTGACCTTAATGATAAACTATCTATGGAGTCTTCCTAACGGAACAAGAGAAGAAAACCGTTGGCGTGTGATTCTCACACAATACATATACATGCATACAGATATATACGGTCAACGACCAATACATGTACAGAAATAATCAGCGAGTAATCTCATCACTACGCAACAGCAGTTGCAACGTATTCATCTCAATAAAAGAGATATCTTGCATTTCGGCAAGATTTCACTTTATCTCATACTTTTAACATTCAACTGATTTATATCCCAAAATTCACACTAGTTGCTACCAACTACTTGTAATCTACATACTAAGGTCTGTCTCGCTGCAATCTGAATAAGTCACAGCAAGAAGAGATCTGGCGTTTCTCTAGCTTTGCCTGTAGTCCGATTATCCGTTGCCGAAAGTATCCAAACACAATTGTCACGCGTAGAGTACAATCGTTCGTCTACTAACACACTAACGCAGCGTTGCTGTTCTTCAGAAGCCTTTGAATCAGACTCTCAACGAATCGGATTCAGAAGGAAAATAATACCATCCCCAAAGAATCAAACACTTTGCAGCAAGCATCAAACACTTTCCAAACAGTTTGACTTGTAGATTGTTGATTGGTTCCCCATTGTCAATTGGAGAGGAGAGTCGTCGATTGAAGAGTCATTGGTGATTGGAGAGTCGATTGGACAGCCAATTGGAGAGGAGAGTCATCGATTGGAGAGTCGTTGATTGGAGAGCCAATTGGAGAGCGGATTGCAGAGGAGAGGAGAGTCGTCGATTGGAGAGTCGTCGATTGGAGAGTCGTTGATTGGAGAGCCGATTGGAGACGAGGAGGGGAGAGTCCTCAATTGGAGAGTCATTGATTGGAGAGCCGATTGGAGAGGAGAGGAGAGTCGTCAATTGGCGAGTCAATTGGAGAGCCGATTGGAGAGGAGAGCCAATTGGATTGGAGAGGAGAGGAGAGTTGATTGGAGAGGAGAGTCAATTCGATTGGAGAGGAGAGTTGATTGGATTGGAGAGGAGAGCAGATTGGATTTGGATTGGATAGGAGAGCCAATTCAATTTGGATTGGAGAGGAGAGCCGATCGGAGAGGAAAGTTGATTAGAGAGCAGATTGTTTATTGTTCTGACAAATCCCATGGTTGATTTGATTCCAAGATTGCTTTGCTTAGCATCCGTTTAGTAGATTGGTGGAGGAGTCACATGGTCAATTTGATTCCAAGATTATTTGGCTTAGCAAAGTTTACAGAGCCAAAAAAGATGCAGAGTTTTGTTCCAAATTAGAAATTATGAGCACTTTGTTGCAAAAGAAGAAATTATGAAGTGGAATCAGTCGTTATCTAGTAAAATCATGTGTTACATAGTGGAATCATGTGCTTTTTCTTTTGCAAATTGCAAATTAGAGTTCCTTTTGCAAATCACTCCAACCAATCCAACCAGTCGTGTCCACAAATTAGTTGAGTATTGAACAACGCATCGTGTTTAGCTAAGTTGAAAAAAAAAAATTTGAAAGTTGCCTCGGCCAGCATTGAGTCCCAGCAGGTAGGGCAGTCTTCATTCATGTTTGATCTCCAGTTCTTCATATTAAGATTAAAAACTGGAGTGGTGATCACTCTGGGTTCGGGCTTGGGTTGGGGTTTGGTCTGTTGGATAGAAGAGGTGCGGTACTAAAATAAATGTCTAGTACAAAATGTATGCTGACTCCTGTAAAATAATTTGACTTATTCATTTATTCCAGTATTAATAACGCAGTTATTAATACTCAAGTCAAGAATTCCGCGTGCAAGTCAGTCAGCGAGTCTGACTTCGACGCTTTTTTCCTAAGTGATAACCAGTAAGTCTTACTTCCTAGTCCAGTAAGTGTTAAGCAGGCGCGCGGCAAAACAAAAATTTGGTACGCTAAAACCAAAACCCCATGCCAGATTCCAAGGAAATCTGGGTAGGACCCAGGTAGTTGTCAATGTGAGCTCACGTGGACAACTATCTTCGTCCAAAAAGACAAAAACTGGACCCTTCCGAATCAGCTTTTTTACTACTTTTGTACCACACGTGCCCCAACTGCTGGTGGTAAACACCCAGTACTAGACTAACAGACGATCACACGGTTGTTAGTAAACACGACTAAGCCAATGCTGCATTATCAACTATGTTTATCTTCATTACTAAATATATGTATATGCGTGTTGCGACCACCTTGTGACTATTGAGTACCAAATCTTGCTTCCGGTTTGTTGTTGACTCTGTTCTTACCATCAACTTACTATAAACTTACCAACAGTTATGGTAAGTTGTTGGTAAGTTGTTGGTAGCTTGTTAGTAGCTTGTTGGTAAGTTGATAGTAACTTGATGGTAACTTGATGGTAACTTGATGGTAACTTGATGGTAACTTGGTGGTAACTTGGTGGTAACTTGGTGGTAACTTGGTGGTAACAATTAGGTACCACCAGGTCCAGACCCGTTTGGCCTTAATTAACGCGTTTCACGCGGACTGAATTTTTTGTCAAGGAACAAATAATGGATTTTGCTGCTCCAACACCCACACTCTTGTTGCTTGCTGCTGCGGCTACTTCTTTGTCACTTTTCTCACCACCTTTGCAAATTGACAATGGCAAGGAATGCAACAAAGAAGGGGCCAAAATAACTAGACCAAGAGAAGCATTCTGATTTAGTATATCAACAGGTAGAGCTTTCAAAGCGCCTTGCCTGCTATACTAACTTTTGGTGGTATCTGTATACAGAAGGAGAAGAGGGGTGGTCACCAACTGACAAGCCGGGATCCCTCTGGAAGTATCGTAGCTTGAACCATATCAAGTAAAACATCAAGCAAACAAGCTGGGCAAAGATAGGAAAGGTAAGAGTATTCATGTTATAGACTGGAGATTGGTGTTTGACTCTGGAGATTGTTCACACCATTTTCATGAGGCTGTGGCCACCCTTGCTCAAGATCTACACAGTCCTGGAATTACACTAGTTGACCCTTTGAAAGAACAACAAGAACACCGTCCATTGCTCTGTTGAAAGCTTTCAGCAGGAGCCAAATCAGAGTCAGAATCTGAGTCAGAACATTCTGTTTCCTCTCATCAAGATGATGAAGAAGAAGAAGAAGAAGAAGAAGAAGCAACAATGCCAAAAAAGTTGGTTCAAATTGCTGGTCCTGGAAGCCCAAGCAGCCCTGGACCTGCTGATGTCCATGCCAACCTCAAGCGCCTCTCCATCCAGGGGCCAATCCAAACAGTTGCGGCTGGATCCTTGCCATATCCAATGCTCTCCGGTCAATGGGAGGTCTGGGATCACAAGCTCAAGGTCTTGAATGGCTGTTGTTTGATGAGTATGCTCCTTCACAGTGGCACAAAGGAAACCAAGTACTCTTTGCACTGTGTTGATGAAAAGACCTTGAAGATCAAGCTCAAGTGGCCAATTTTCATACAGAATGCTCTGTTTATGACCGGCTTGGAGGCTAGCTTGAATGCCCATGGCAACCCCATTGAAAATTATCAAGAAGTACTCCAAGTGTACACAGGAGAAATGGGGAAGAACTCAAAGAACTTGGAACAAGAAGATGTGTTTGTTTATTCAGAAGGCTTATTCCAATTCAGGGAACCTATGGATCAGGCAGAAGACAAGTACAAGGCCAAGGTCTTTGAGTGTCCTGTTGATGCAAATGGTAACAAAGGAGCTATCCTCCAAATTGCTTTCCTTGAGAAGAATGACGCCGCCAAAAGACCCTTTGCATCTCCTGTGGCAATACGGCAATCAAGCATTTGTTTTTGTAAGTCTCAGCAGCAAGTACAGCAGCAGCTCAAGGCACAGCAAGCGCTCCAGGCACAGCTCTGGGCTCAGCTCTTGCAACAACAACAGCTCCAGGCCGAGCTGCAACGGCGGCAGCGGCGGCAGCAGTGCAGACCTCAAATTAGAGATGAGATGACTATTAGTAGTAAGAGGGCAAAGACAAACAATTGTGCTGCTGCTGTTACTTTCTACCAGCCTAATCCTAATGAATGACTACAGGAAAATTCTCAGCATGCAGTCCCTGACAACAACAATAGCAGTAGTAGTTCCTTTGATTCAACTTATTCATCAATTGCTTCTTCTGGAATTGATCCAATCAAGACCTGCTCTGAAGCAAAATCCTACCTTGATGATCTACTGGTATAATCATATTTCTTGAAGTGGCAACACGGATAACAAGATAGAGAATTCCCAGTTTAACTAATTACAGTCGCAATTTGACACAATGTTCCCCCTTGCTAAACCATCTCGTTAATGACAGCACTATCGGATTCGATTTGATTTGATTCGATGCAATTCGATTTGATGCGATGTGATGCTTTTCTTTGTTCTTGCTACTATTGTTGCTGGTGTTGTTGCTGTTGCTACTGCTGCTGCTGCTGCTGCTGCTGCTTCTCGATTAGCACTCTCCGTAATTCTGGGGAGATTGTTTTGCTAAATAGAAGTAATTATTATTGCTTCCTCAAGTGGTACAACAGTACGAGTAGTACTCCTCTTATTTTATGATAGTACTACTATCGGTGCGGGGTGTTCTTGTTGTCCCTGGTGAAGTAATATTCGTGCCTTTGGCACGTTCCAAAGAATTATTATTTTGTAGTGACTCACCTATCGGTACTCGTACTTGTGGTCATTGCTAGGGGCAGGCGTCTTTTTTGCTCCTTGAGAACAACTTCCATTGGAAGAGTTGGAGGAATAGGTGTGTTAGTGATGCTAATAGAAATTGGTGCAGTAGTTTTTTTCTTGCTAGAGAGGAAGTTTACTATTTTATTGAGGCTTAGAAGTAGTTTACATTGTATTCGAGTCTCTCCACTTGCAAACTTGAGCTGGGTAATAACAGCAACAGCTTCAAAGCATATATTATGATTCTGCATCATCCCCTGTCTATTTGGTTTCATGTGCTGGAAATGTGAAGTAAGAACATTGAATATCTTCAATCTACCATTTACAGTTTCATGCTGTGCCTGGGCATTGGATTTCATTTTCCTCTCTATCCAAGTAAACCCCATATCTGGGAGCTTCATCTTATCATCACCCCTGTAGCCCCTATCAACTTCCACTGCTTCATTGCCATACAACAGATTACTCAATCCTTCTTTGAATGTTGCTCCATCATTTTTGCTTCCAACAAATGGTCCATTGATCCAAACAATCCATCCAGTCTTCAAGCAGACTCCTACCTCATACTTTACAGCTGGTCCATTAAATTTGTGGGAATACATCTTTTTGGAGAATGGCCATGGCTCAAAGACAGGGCAGTCAGTTCCAGTCACACTCATGAAACAGGTTGTGTGCGCATCACCATTAAGACCATCGAATCTATTATCAAGACTAATCAATTCATCTTTGAGCTCAGCAATTCTTCTGAAAAAATACCAAGCCCACTTTGAAAACATCTTTGCAGACAGCCATCCAACAATTGAACAGTGTATCTCTATAGTTGAATATACCTTAAGATGAACAAGAGCCCACAGCAGATGTTTTGGCCCTCCACCAGATTCAATGGGTCCGTGCTGGGCCAAAATCCTGTTCCAAATAGTTACTACTACTACACTACTAGGACACCCAAATCAAGATCTGAACCTCTTATCCATCCATATCTCTTGAGTTCCATTTTCTTCGTTCAGGTTAACCAAGGACTTCTTTTGCAATTTCCTTGATGATCTCTTCCATGGTCAATGGTGATGTTTGTGGCATTCGTGGTGTTTGGTGTTTATTTGGTGTTTGGCATTTGCTGTTTGGTATTTCTACTGTATTGTACGGTACATAGTATTTGCTATTAGTGATTTGCAAACGGACCTGAAGGCTGGCTGGCAACACGACTGAAATTTTGAAAGTCATTGGATGGGTCGGAAGGCTACCATCAAGTTACCAACAACTTACCGACAACTTACCAACAACCTACTAACAACCTACTAACAAGCTATCAACAACTTACCAACAACTTACCAACAACTTACCATAATTGTTGGTAAGTTGATAGTAAGTTGACGGTAGGATGCTGGCCCTGTTCCACTAAAAACAATTGGTTACTGAATATTAGATTCAATCGTGGATAGTTTCACCAGAATATTACTAAGCAGACTACCAAAACGGCAATGATCCATTCTCAACGGACAGTATTATTGCTGATTGACTGAGGTAACACTAGTGTGTAGCAAGCAAGAGTGGTACTGAAACTGCTTGGTTGCCAGCTAGTTGCGCGCGCGCGCAGTAAAAAAGCTACGGAGTACTTCGTAATTCGGAAGGGTTCTGAGGTACAGATTTGATCTGGGTAGTGCGAGTACGAACCCAGCAGAAGTATTTCGGGAATCACCCATTGGGTCATTCCCAAAATACTTCTGTGTGGTATTCCAACGCTCACGATTAAAATTACCCACGATTCAAGAAAATCTGAAAAGCAAGCCGGTCTTCAATATTGAAGACTGGATGAAGAACATATCCAAATTCTCTATGTGCAATGTACGTTGAATTTCCATTCAACGGCTTTTTACTGTTATAAGCTTTCTCAACGGCTCCTCGGAGTAGTTGACAGAGCTAGCTCACAATCTGAATCTTAGTTTTTAACAAATACATAAACCTTATTTTAGTACCTTTTTAGAGGCGTACGACACTGTTTAAACAGTCGAATAACCGCTTCGACCTTTTCTACCGGTAAAGACTACTTCAACTACACGAACAAAAATTACCACTACTACACAGCTAACAAACGAACAACCGATCCGAAGATTGTCCAGTAACAATAAGAAATCGACCAGTATGTCTTACTCAGTCATTCCCTTCAAGTATGACTTTGATCAAGAGACTATTGACAAAATTGAGTACAAGAACACCCAAGAAGTCAACGGATCTCAAGAAGTTACCAAGATCAAAATCCCTTTGATTACTGCAGGATCAACCAAATTACAAATTCTTTTCACCATCAATGAGTTCATTAGATCTAAGAAGACCCTCAACCTAACCACAGGACCAAGAATCTATGACAAGTTTGTAGACCTCCTCAGAGACTACACCGACTGTAGCTGGTGGAACAGCTATGTGTCAGCCAACGTCCCACAGAGAACTGTGGACAACTTCCAGACGACAGTGGAAGCATTCATCAGCTTCAAGTTCAACAGCAACCTTGATGCCTATCAGAATCACAAAAGATTCCTCACCAACATTAAGAAGACAACATCCATGACTGTACACCAATTTGTAGCACAAGTCAACTTCCACAACCATGTTATTCTCCCATTACTACCGGGACACCCGCCACAAGGTGCAGAGATCAATGAAAGCGACTTCAAGAATCTAGTCTTCGAATCGATGCCAGAGGACTGGAAAGACATCTATCAACAACACCATTCTCCCCATAGAGATTCTCTCTCTGAACTGATGATAAGATTTGAAAGATTCCAATCTGTACAGAACAAAAAGAACAAGAAATCAGATAACTCGTCTCAGAACAACAACAACAGCAACAACAATGCCAACAACAATCGTAACAACCAAAATGGAAACAATCGGAACAATCGCAACAATCATCGCAACAACCGAAACAATCGAAACAACAACAGCAATAACAATAACCAACGCAACAACAACAACAACCAACGCAGCAACAACCAAAGCAACAACAACAACAAAGGATCGACTAGGATCTCAAATGACTCACCGTGTCCTATCCACCCTGGTGCCAATCACACTTGGGGTCAATGCTACACCAACAAGTATGGCAGCAACTCCAATCAGTCTAATAACAACTCTAGGGACAACACCGACTCGCACGTGAATGATCGCAGCAGCAATTCCAACAATAGCAATCGGTCCACTACCTCTTCATCGCACGGCAGTAACTTCCATGAACCAGAGCAACACATGTGTGTCTTCATCAATGAACCAGAAGAAACTACCATCCCTGCAACTCCTTGGCCGGATCTCTTCCATGTCGATATGGATATCGATGAAGAATACTACAACACGGATCTTCAAAGGTTTCCCTCTGAAAAGACCGATTCCGACAACAACAAGCAAGACGTTGCTCCTAGCAATGACAACGTCGACATCGACCTTGCTCCAACCACAGTAAGTGTCTGCAACTCAATCAACGGATCCCTTGGCAAGTACTACTTGAAAACCCTCTTCGATTCCAGATCAACCGACAACCTCATAGTGGAATCAGCAATTCCCTCTGGAATCAAGAAGAACCTCCTAGTCCAACCAATTCAAATGCAGACGACAAACGGCAAAACCACTTGCAACCACTATGTAACCTTGGAGAACACCATATTTCCAGAACTATCATACTCCATGAAAGTCCTACAAATTAAGTGCTTTGTAGTCTCTCAGAACATCAACTACCACCTCCTTATTGGAAGGAAAACCATGAGAGATCTTGGAATGAAAATGGACTTCGAGACTTGTACCATAGAATGGTATGAGAAGACAATGGACTTCCATCCTCGCAATTACTTTGACAACAAGTCCTTACTCCACAAAGTCATGTCTGCCGAACCACACGCGGTTGCCGAAAGTTACTCCAACCAATCAATCCAACAGTCTTATGTAGATGGAACCACCAAGTATGAGAAAACTGACCTCCACAAGCTTGTCACCGACCAAAACCATCTCTCCTACCAAGAGAAACAGACCTTGTTACCAATACTCCTCCAAAATGAAGAGCTTTTTGAAGGCTTGAATGACAAAGAATTAGGTATTTTCCCTAATCAAACGTTCCACATCGATCTCCAGCAAGGCGCAACTCCATATCATGTAAAACAACCCTATTCCATTCCACTGCACCAACAAGAAGCAGTGAAGAAAGAAATCGATCGACAAGTGAAACTTGGCATCCTCGAACGATGCTATGCAACTGAATGGGGAATGCCAACATTTGTAGTGCCCAAACCAGATGGCTCCTGTAGACTCATCAGTGACTTCCGAGAACTCAACAAAGTCACCAAGAAACTCCACTACCCGCTCCCAAAGCTCCAAGACATCTTCCACAGAAGAAGAGGCTTCAAATATGTCACCCTTATCGATGTCAGCATGCAGTTCCACACCTTCAAACTTGACGAGGCGTCCACCTGGCTTTGTGTCCTTGTTACTCCATTCGGAAAGTTCAGACTGCTCCGATTGCCCATGGGCTTCCTTAACTCTCCAAGTTGGGCCCAAGGCTGCATGGAACAAATGCTCTCACACCTGAAGGACATCGAAGTATACATCGATGATATTGGTATCTTCTCAGACACCCTTGACTCCCATTGCAAATCCGTCTCCTCTGTTCTGTCCTTACTGAAGTGTCACAACTTCTCTGTCAAGCCCTCCAAGTGCCACTGGTTTCAATCCCAAGCTCCTTGGCTCGGCCACATTATCTCGCGCGATGGTATTAGGCCCAATCCAAACAAGATTGCTCCTATTCTGAAACTTGCGTTTCCCTCAACAACAACCCAACTTCGTTCCTTTGTTGGGATGATCAACTTCTATCGAAACTTCTACCCCAAACGCGCTGAAGTCCTTGCACCCCTTACTGATCTCTCTGGAAGAGCCAAAGGCAAAATCACTCCAACACCAGAACTTCTCGAAGCTTTCAACAAAGCCAAATCTCTTATTGCCAATGATATCCTCCTTGCCTTCCCTGATCCAAACAAGCCCTTCCATGTCTATACTGATGCTTCTGATTACCAGCTTGGCGCTGTCATCCTCCAAGACGGCAAAATCATCCTTTGCTTCTCCAGAAAACTCAACGCCGCTCAACGCAAATACCCAACGGTCGATAAAGAGATGCTCTGTATCGTAGAAGTCTTCAAAGAATTTCGAACCATTCTTTGGGGTGCTGAAATCATCGTATGGACAGACCACATCAACTTAACCCGACAAAATCTTACCAGCCACAGAATTATGACTTGGCGCATGCTCCTTGAAGAATTTTCCCCAGTATTCAAGTACATCAAAGGCAAAGACAATGTCATTGCTGATGCCCTCTCAAGGCTCCCACTTCAGCAAGACACTCCGGAGAAGAAGAAGGAGTTCTTCGGTCCCGGTCCAACGGATGACTCGGACCTTGCAACTGACTCAACCGACTCCGATCTTCTCGCTCTTTCCGAATTGTTCCTTAACTACCCAGAAGACATTCCCATGTACCCCTTAGCCTTCGACCAACTCGCCCAAGATCAAGCAGCCAATGCCGATATTGCTACCAATCCTCGTTATACAACTGAAAACTTCAATGGCACCGACTTGAAAGTTGTAGACTCCAACGGTCGCCAGAAAATTGTACTCCCTCCAAACAGAGTGCAAGCCACCACCAAATACTACCACCACGTGCTTGGCCATGCCGGCGCAGAACGATTGTACCGAACCATCAACCAATTTGTATATGCCCCAAACCTGAAGGACCAAATCAACGCCTTCTGCAAAACGTGTGACACGTGCCAACGATACAAGAATAGCCACCAAAGCCACGGACAGCTCCCCACCAAAGAACACCAATATGTTCCTTGGGACACCATTGCAATCGATGGAGTAGGCCCTTGGAAAATCAAGATCCCTGGCCATGGAACAGTCTCCTTCAATGGCTTTACCATCATGGACATGTGCACCAACCTCCTCGAGATCATTCGAGCCCCACAAGTAAACCCAACCGGCCTCATGGCAGTTCATGCCCTCGACAATGGCTGGCTCTCCAGATACCCAAAACCAGTAAATTGTATTATCGACCAAGGAACCAACTTCATGAGCAACGACTTCCAACTCCATCTTGCCAACCTAGGAATCAAAGCCAAGGTCTGCTCAGTCCGGAACCCACAATCCAATGCAGTACTTGAACGCGTCCACGATACGATGAAGTCTGCAATGAGAACAGAACTCAACACCAACCCTCCACGGACTCTCCAGGAAGCAACTGATATTATTGACACCATCTTCGCATCGGCTCAGTTTGCAGTTAGATCAACCATCAACAAAACGTTTGGAATGACACCCGGAGCCCTTGTATTCCACAGAGATATGTTCCTACCGATTCCAGTAATTACTGACTTGGCCATGGTCAGAAACAAAAGACAAGCTCAAATCGACAAGAATGCTATGAAAGAAAACAGCCACAGGAAGCTTCATGATTACAGTGTAGGAGATCAAGTTATGGTGAAAAATGAAAAGCAAATCCCTGGAGCTTTTGAAGCAAGAAGCAAAGGCCCCTACACTATACAGCAAATCCACACGAATGGTACAGTTTCATTTCTCTTACAAAATCAAGTAATTCAACGCATGAACATTCGAAATCTGAAACCATATCACACCAACTAAAAATTTCTTATCTAAGCAATACTGGTCGCACACGGCTAACAAAAATTCTGTGCCACCAATCGAACTTTTACGAGAAGGAGAAGAGTGTGGTATTCCAACGCTCACGATTAAAATTACCCACGATTCAAGAAAATCTGAAAAGCAAGCCGGTCTTCAATATTGAAGACTGGATGAAGAACATATCCAAATTCTCTATGTGCAATGTACGTTGAATTTCCATTCAACGGCTTTTTACTGTTATAAGCTTTCTCAACGGCTCCTCGGAGTAGTTGACAGAGCTAGCTCACAATCTGAATCTTAGTTTTTAACAAATACATAAACCCTATTTTAGTACCTTTTTAGAGGCGTACGACATTCTGGGTATTACTCCGACCGGAAATTTTTTTCTTGACCAGTCTTTTCTTACCCAGATCCTTGTCGACGTGAGCCAGATTTTTTTTGGAATCCATGTGCGTTTTTCCACATGTTTCGCGCATGCTTGTTTATTTATCCATACGAAGAATTCAAAATGAGATTCCACATTCAAAATGAGATTTTAGACACTAGCCCGCCAAAAATCTGGGTATGCTAATTTTCATTCCCGAAACACTAAAAACAGAAATCTGGGTATTACCCAGAAAAGTATTTCGGGAATGACCCATTACGAACAGTAATCACCATACAGGTACTGCTGCTGGCATCCAAGGGTCATACTAATAACAAGGGGCGTGCCCCTGCGCCAAAAAAAATGATGATCGACACAAATAGGTACTAAGGGACCTGCCACAGAAAAAATCAAATTCAATTTTTTACACACAAACGCTAAATTAAACTACCCAACTTCCAAATAAGGGCGGTAACAATGAAATGTCTAACATCCGAGTTCCTGAGGTCCAATATTCAAAAATGTCAATTTCTGGTTTTAATGACCGTTGGAAAGATTGATATTTAGCTTCCTACTGATGTCTTCAAACCGTTCTTGTTCGTCCTCGTAGTTATCGAGATATGGTTTGCTCCTACGGTGTAACATGTGTCTCCAGTCTCCAGTAACAAGGATTTTTTAAAACTTGTCAGCCATGAGAGGTGCACAGATAATTAAACCATTTGAGCGTGCAGAGAATACTATTGAGTTCATGTTGTTGGGGAATAACGCATATGTGGGCCGGACTCCACCAGTCCCCCTTTGTAATTTCACCCAATTTTTTGAAATTAATGTTGAACTCAAAATATGTTTACGCACAGTACATCTTCCTACCCCACTGGCATCTGTTTCTGATCTGGTGGCCTGCGACTGAATTTGATGCCTGAAACAAATATTACAATGTCACAATTTCTCAATCTGAACCGGTTCCTCATTTCTATTATTACTGGCTACTACTAATGATGGTGACGGCACCTAAATATCAGGTTTATTGTAAACAGTGCTACTTGTACTCTCCTCCGATTACTACCAGTTATGAAAAGAAGAAGGTCACCAACAAGAAGAAACCCCCTTGTTTACAGCAAGACAAAGAAAGAATACGGGAGTTATTGTTTCGCCCGGTGTTGTGGACCATATTTCATGCAATCCGGATACATGCTATTCTTATTATGACCGGTGTTTGGGGGTATATGATTTTGCATCTTCTGTATTCATCAGAAAATTGAAGAAGCAAGAGGATGCTAGTGAAAATAAGGTCTAACGGACACCCCTGATGGTCCACTGAGTAGTGGTCTAGTGCCAGAGGTGTTCAACAATCAAGTTATGTATGACCCTTCTGTCAAACCGGTGGAGTGTGCTTTGATTGGTTGGGAATTAGTAAATAACAATTACGATGACTCTGTTTCTGATGATAATTGTTTTCCTCCTAACAATGACAATGAGGAACAAGTAATTGACAGCAAAGTCCCCCCCTCTTTGAGTGTCAATAGAGAAGGCAACAACATGGCTGTTAATGATTCTCCTCCTGATTTGAACACGGTAATTATGACACCCAATGCCAGGAAACACATATCAGACAAACTGAAGGTGAAGATCAAGTTAATGAAATCATGCAAAAATCATAGCATACCTTTAGTTGCAGAGAAGGAATTGTATGAATGGGCTATCAAATCAGAGTGGCTTAAATTATTTTCATGGACAAAAGGTAATCTCATACAGATGAGGTCAAGAGTCGTGAAGGGTATTTATGCAACTGTGCCTGGAATAGAAGGAGATGGCTTTGAACCTCATCTTATTGACTGGTGTTATAAGAAATTGATTGGTGCTGACGTTGCTGGTCGTAAACAAATCCGTGTCCAGTCCTTCCAAAAAGCGCTTCATTCCCTATTAACAAATGTGACATTGGTAAAGGAAGAAAATCTGTCTTTTCCCCATGCTGAAGACCCAACCTTACAAGTCCGGTATCTGGAACTACAAGGTAATATTGATATAGATGAACTCCACCACGATGAATGGTATATCAATACTTAAGAAAAGAGATGCAAAACCAATTCCCATGAAATTTTGGTGCCTATAATTATATACATGGATGGAATTGCAATCAACAATAGTGGTCAAAGCACTCTTACCCCACTGAACATGACACTTGGCATATTCAACACCTTAACTTGGAACTCTTGGCCAGATACATGGGGGACTATTTTTTTTCACCCCACAGGTACACATGACAACAGTGACAAATTGATGGACAATGTGAACAATCTTCACTCTGGCCTTTGTTTTGCTCTTTCATCTTTGAAAGATGCCTGTAACCTAACAGATGGTATAGAATGGTCTAATTTGCCATGGAACAAGTAGAAATGATCTGTTCAAATGAAATTTGCAGTCACATATTTCATAGGTGATACTCCCCAGCATGACCGGCTTTGTGGACATTATCAAACAGCCAATACACAGATGATCTGTAGGCATTGCAATTGTCCAAGAGCACTTGGTAATAATGCCCGTGTGAATGTTCTGAAGGTTCCCATTTCAATTAAAAGTGGGAACATGAAGGTATCCAAGGACACAATTGGGAAGACTATCAATCCATTTGTCTATGGAAGATGTCCAATTTTACTGCTCCAATGTTGGACAAAGTAGTGGATGTTGAACAGTATTTCAAAAACATCTCCCACCACTGTGTACATAATGGTAACACATTTTCTGATCTTTATTTTGGAGAAAACCCACATAATATTCATCTAGCCTCACCAGGAGAGAGACTCCATATGCACCAACTTGGTTGCGCAAAGCGTGCAGCAGAGACATTCTGTGAGGATTTTTTAGGAAATAACACGCGGATACTTGGTGACATGGACAGGGTCAACAGTTATTATGGTGCTGCTGTTCAGAGGCAATCCAATTGTGACTTTCCACGAACCAATTTTTTGGAATCAATACATACAGCAAAGAAGGAGGGGAACCAGTACATTGACATGCTTTATATTCAGATGCCTGCACTTCTGTCTGCTGGAGGTTGTCAATTGTTGTTGTCTCAAAGAATGACAACCAATCTTGAGAACAGGAGCAGAAAGTGTGAGGAAGAAATTGACGGACACATTTATGACCTTGAGTTGTTGTTGGGTATGGAAGAGTACCTCAAATATGCTGGAGCATATGTTGATCAGATTTTCAAACGAGACAACAAGGGTGGTTTAAATCTCGACAAAATGATTGTTCTTTTCATCAACTGTATAAATAACAATCTGCAATGAAGTAAGGGAGAGGGGAACAATCTGGTGAAGAATCGCATGTATTTCCATTTATCACAGTACATGAGATTATTTGGTCCTCCAACAGAATGGGTCTCTGCAGCCAGCAAGAGCAATCATAAAACTGAAGTGAAGGCTCCTGTGAAAAGAACCCAATCAATCAAGTCCACACTAATCAAGCAAACATGCAAGTGATTAATGGAGTATCGTATTATTGATCAACTTGACTGTGAATTTAATTTGTTTGAACATAAATCCATGACAGGACCAAACCATCCTACCGAGGGTGGCTGGTCAGCTGGGTCAAATTTTTCAATTGGTGTTATGGATGGTTGGCCTTACATGAAGTGGGACAAAAAGAAAAATGCAAGTGTACCCTGGTTTCCTTCAGATGTTCTCAAATTCTGTTGTGACCCCGTACTTCTGGCTGTGGGCACCAGCACGCTTTGAGGGTCCACGGAGCACAAGAGGTATGACAATTATTGTGGGATCATTTAAGTCCAATTTTGAACAAGTGTCAAATGTATGGTACGGCTGGGAAAATTTTCAACTAGACCTCCTGGACGGACGTGGGCTGCAAGTGTATCCCTGTCAGATTCTTCACTTGCTTCATCTTGAAGGTCCTTTCCCCCCAGAAAGTTCTGTAATGGGTTTCAAATGAGTGCACAATGGTTACTATGCTGTTGCTTGTTGCTTTGTTTCTGTTGACCAAATCTCAAGCAAGAGGGAGAAAGGGGGAAAACACTGCCATGCATTGGTTAAGCAAGGGGAGTTGCGCAACAAATTATATTTGCTCGCCTGCAATCCGATTGAGTCTGAAGTTACCATCATCAGAAACCGTGGTAGTCAAGACCAATACTTTGTCCTTGGAAACCGTGAACAATGGTTGTTTAATTTCCGTGACACAATGGCTGGATTAGAACACGAGAAATTAGAATCGATAGTCAAAGATGGTGAAAAGAGTACATTAACTTAAGGAATAATTCAATATTTTCCAAAAGTCATACTTTGATTTTCATTGATTCCATATTTTTCATTTTCCATTTTCTGCCACAGTGTTGCAGGAAATTGCCATTTTGGCTTGTTTGGGGAGCATTCAATAGGTCAAGGAAATTTTCCAACTCGTGCAATGGGGTTGAACCATTTTCAGCAACGGCGATGCAGGAAATTCCCTTTTCGTTGTTTTGGGCACTCGTTCAATGGGGTTGAAGCAAATCCCTAATTACAATTGCATGTCTTGATGTTCATCAATTCATGTATTTTTTGTTTTTCCATTTTCTGCAACAGCGTTGCAGGAAATGCCCTTTTCATTTTTTAGGGGTACTTTTAAGAACTTCAGGAATTTTTGAAATCGTACAATGGGGTTGCAGCAATCCCCCTAATCACATCCCCATACCTTGGTGTTCATCGATTCAAGCATTTTTGCTTTTTGCATTTCCTGCAACACCGTTGCAGGAAATGTCCTTTTTGTTGTTATGGGGATACTTTAAAGAACTTCAGGAATTTTTCCAACTCAGACAATGGGATTGAAGCAACCCCCCTAATTGCAATCACATGTCTTCGTGCTCATCGATTCATGTATTTTTTATTTTGCCATTTTCTGCAACGGCGTTGCAGGAAATAGCCTTTTTTCATTTGGGGAACATTGAATAACTTCAGGAATATTTCAAAATCGTGCAATGAGGTTGAAGCAAAAAACCCTAATTGCAATCCCATATCTTGATATTCATTGATTCACGTGTTATTTGTTTTTCCATTTTCTGCAACACTGTTGCAGGAAATTGTCTTTTTGTTTTATTTGGGGAACATTGACCAACTTAAGGAATTTTTTGACAAGTAAACAGTTGTCCTTATAACACTTATTACTACTATTTCACGCATCCTCATGCACCACAAGGAACAGGATAGTTGCTGTATTCCTCCAAATCTTATGGTGAATTCCAGCATTTATGGTAAAGATGCAGCCAATGCTAAATGGTCCTCTCATTTCTGTCTTCTTCCTCATTTTTCTCTTTGTTCGTTAATTCTTTTAGTTTCCTCTTTTTAGTCTTTGACTGTTTTTTCAGTTTGTTCATGAATGGACCCCACTGCTCTTTCGTACATTTTCTTTCCATGTTTTTGGCTGTTACCCTTACCTCCTCGGCTTGTTCTGTGTTTGCTGTATACTCCTCAGTAGGAGATTTAGACAATACATTTTTCAAAACTTCCTTCACAATTACATATCGAGTAGTTATTATCCACCAATCAGTCAACTGAATCGTTGTCAGACAGGGACGGTTCCCTGGATAAAAATGTATCATCATTTAATGTGCTTTTCAATGGCTGTGTCAGCTGGCACCATGGTTTTGCTGGAAAACTATGTCCATCGATTTCCATTTTGCTCCATTGTTGCGAGTCTGCTTTTGGTCTGATGCCAATTGTGTCATAACAGTGGATGTCTGCCTTCCTGTTTAGTGTGGGATAACCGCATAGAAGGTAGCAAAGAATGATACCCAGACCCCAAATGTGGTTTGTGGGGTAAGTGTTACCTTTCTCATGGTCTGGGAATAATTTGTAGTGGACATAGTCCAGTGCCTCTATCCAAAATTGTGGCAGCTTCTGCTTCCTCAAATCTTCCTTTTCTGCTGTTTAGCATTGTTCTTACAATATTTGTCAGCTTGCATCCGTCCAGGATTGCAAGTACAAAATGTCCATTTTAGTTGCATAGAGAGTAATATCCTGTTTCAAAATGGTAGGAAAAAGGATTCAAATCTTCCCTTTGTACTTCATTCATATGTTCCTTGTAGTGATCGCCCATTACAGGAAACTTTTTGTCTGTGGAGTAAAACCCAGTATTGTCTGTTGAGTAGCCAAACCATTCCAATTGGTCCTTTTCAATGATTGCCTCTTCAGTCTTTGGGCGCCACTTGCTCAACCAAACCATTGTCAGACAGGGGCAGTTCCCAGGGTTAAAATGTATACATTGATTTATGTGCTCTCTTGCCTCTGGCATCAGATTACACCATTCCTTTGCTGGGAAAGTATGACCATCCCATTCCAGTCTCTCTTGTTCTCCGGATTTTACTTCTGGGCCAATACCCACATTGTTGTAGCACTTTATGTCCTCTGTTCCTTTCAATGCAGGATAACCACAGAAAAGGTATGATAGAATGATACCCATAGCCCACACATGGTCAATACCATCAGTGTTGCCTTCCTCATAGTTGGGAAATACTTCCTGGGTGACGTACTTCAAGCCTTCTTTCCAAATCTCCAAAGCTTCATCTTTGTCAAATTGTCCATTTTTGCTGTTGAGTCTTGTTGTTCTCACATTGTTGATCTGCTTGCAACCCGCAAGGATTGCGAGTACCAAGTGTCCATTTTGGGCACATAGCGCATCAAACCCTGTTTTGAAATGATTTAAAAACAAGTTTAACTTGTTGTTTAGGTCCTCGTGATTGAGCTCTTTCATCTGGTTTGTGTACTCCGTGGAAAGAAAAGGAAACCAGGGCGGCAAAATTGTCCTCTTGTACCCTCTTTATGTTTTGTTTTCCAATTTCCTGCTGTTTCTAAGTTCAGATGTTTAGCAAGTACAAGTAATTGTCATAATCAAACCCAGAATCATAAAGTTGGTGGAACGTGCCTGCCGTGTATGTTCACTCTTGGGCTGTGGATACTTCTTCCTGAATACACCAAGTACCGGTACATACCGGCAGCACCACCGGACACAGCAATTATGTGATTCAAACACAGACAGACTTTAAATAATGTAATTTTCCTTGAGTTGGGATGAGTGGTTGATCTTGACGACACTGTGGCCAGTGGATTGAGTCCTCCATCATCGGTGACAATGTCCATTGGAAAAAGGACAGACTACTATCATATACATAGTACCGTACCTAGTACCATATGTACTCCCAGTACCTGTTGTTTTGCTCCTATTCATATCCAGGGTCCTGGATGAATTAAATATTCATGACACCTAGAGTATCACTGATGTTTATACCATTTTTCTTTCATAGTCCATCCCATCCATAGTATGAACTATGTTCATGGTGAAATTTTAAAAGAATGTAGTCTATTTACATTGAAAACTGACTAGCAGCTACTAGCCCTTATTTCTGACCATGATGTCCAGGCTCCTGAATGAGCTAATGATTCACAAAGCCTAAACCAAGAGTGATTTCCACACCATTTTCTTTCTTCCATTGTCCATCCCATCCATTCATGCTGGAATTACAGGTAACGTATTATGTTTACACTGAAAAACTGAGTAGTAGCTAGCCATTATTTCTGACCATATTAGAGTAGTACGTGCGAGTAGGAATATTAGTACTGTGAATATTTCCTAATTGTTGAATTTATAATAATTTATGTACATGATTAGTACAGATTGTGACGGAAAGGATAATAATTTGGTGTTACAAATGACAGTAGTAGGAATGTTTCCTACTTGTTAATCTTGTAATATATGTATATGATTTAGCATTGTCACAGATGCAATAATAATTGGTGGACATGATTCAAGACTGTGAAAAAAAAATCATTGTGTGTTCCAAATGAAAGTAGTAGGAATATTTCCTAATTGTTGAACAATAACTAACAGGAGAATTTGAAGGCAGTTTATTTCTTTATGTTGATAGGCAATACAAAAATTAATTTTGGTAAGAAGAAGTTATGGTGGTAAGAATACACAAATCATTAGTAATTTTAGTAAGCAGTTATGCTTATAAGAAGAATAGTAGTAGTACTAGTAGTACTATGGGTACTATGAGTACTACTGTTTTGACTTGATTGTCACTAACAATGGTTTCATTTTTGTTACAAAGAAATGGCTATTACCACATATTATTACTATTATCCTTTTACTTTCCTACATTTATTTCGTGTGATGGAGTGATAAATGTTATTAACACTTGTTGTCTTCTTCACCTTCACTATTGTCGTCATTGTCCAGATCATATTCCTAGTCTTTCTCATTGCCAGACGTGCCAGTTGAGTCAGAAGAGGAGATGGAATATTCATCCCCTAACAAGTTCCCTTTGTTTTTGCGCTGTGCCTCACCAGACTTCCCATGTTTTGCACTGTAACAATGTACTAAATCAGATATTCTATTCATGGGACAATCTTGTTCACTCACATGTGACAGTTCAAAAAAAGGAAACCACTCATATTAACCCGTCCCATCATCATGTTGAAAAAAAATTGTAACCAGGGTACACATCACTCTTTTGTATTGTTCAGAAACATATCCATCAACCAATCCGATGCAATTTATATCACCAACATAAACAACTTTCTGACCAATTTGGTAAATAGGATATAAGATATCTGAATCTGGGTCTTTCAACATCACTTTTATGTCATGTTATGCAAAGCCATGTCCAACTGTTGAAGGAAGTTTGGACACAGTCACATCCAGACTATAATTCAACAATTGAATGCTTTCTTCCAATTTTCCCCTGCGATCTTTGGGAGCCAGTTCAAGATTTTTGACCACCAATGACTTTGCACCCACAGTTTTGGCATTTTTTGCAGATTCATTTGAATTCTTGGCGGCAGGCTTTTTATCGCTATCATTGTACAATGATCCACTTCGACATTTTTGTCATCACCATTATTGCCCTTGTCCTGACTTGGGTCACTTTTATTGTCACCGTCGTTATCTGAATCATTCAAATTGTTAGCCGTGGGTTTTTTATCACCATCGTTATCCAATGATCCATCTGTGACCTTTCTGTCATCACCACTATTGCCCTTGTCCTGACTTTGGCTGCTTTTATTGTCACTGCCGTTATCCAAATTGCCATCACATGGAGGGGCTTTGTCCTTCTCTCTATTGAACCAACCATAGGGGGATGATGCTACGGCACAAACATTCTATAAGTTTGCAAGTAAACATAATTTATCCTGCTGCATATGCCACATAAGGACCAGTTTGGGATTCCTTGACATTTTGTAAATCAGCCTTGGCGTTTTGGAAGCAATCTCAAGTCTCAAAGTCCAACAATGTGTGATATTTAACATTCGTACCCTTGAGGTGTTGAGCACACCACTCAAATATACCTCATTACCCTCCTTGCCAAAATGCTCATCAATATTTTGCATGCTGGTTTAGGAGAGAAATACAACTTCAAGCTTTGCCTTGAATAGTTCCAACAACTGATCCACCACCAACATTTCTACAAGAGATTTTGTCAACGGGGTGAATATTTTCCCGCTTTCTGGAAGATAACTGCAGTGAATGAGTATTTCTACCCATCTATCAATGCAGAGCACTTCCGGGTCAGTAACAAATATCTCACGGAACACTTATGGGATGTGTTCCACAAAGATTCATTGGTGCAACTCTTGTTGGGAGCCCATGTCATATTGAAGAAACCGTGTAAGAGATTGATGGACATGGCCAATACCGGGGAGTTCCAACGAACCTTTTACAAGTTCTGCTGGGTTGTTTTTGAATCTGACATGGGAACATTTAGTATCAACCCCACCCCTAGGGGAGGGTAAATGTACAAACGATCATCACGTTGAAACCCTTTGTATTCTTTATCCTCAAACTGTGACTGAGCCAGATATCTTCACTCTGTCAATACCAAATCTTCAATGGTTTCAATCACATCTTCCAAACCAAAAGACCTGGTGTGAGGTAGTTTTAAAACCTTTTGAAGAATCACCTTGCAAATATTGTCAAACAGACCAACCAGAGCAATATTCTTTGCAAACATAGAGGCACATAATACTTGAGAAATGCACTCATTGCATGCCCTATCAAAAGAGGCAATTTCCTTTGCCACAAGTTTTCCCCCCCGATCTACCATTTTCCTGATCTCTTGCCTTTGCCAATTTTGGAAGGCAACAATAGAGTAACAATGTTCTTATCAAAATAAAAATGAATGTGATACAAGTTTCTAACAAGGTCCTTGTAGCAAAGGACAAAATGGAAGACTGATGGCAAATGGATTGGTAATAGCACTTGACCCGTGCTGGGCATGTTACCCCCTTCTTGATGAAATCCTCGTTTCACCAACTGTTCCCCACAAACTACCATGGTTCCCAAGATGAACAAATTCTCAAATAATTTGGGTAAGAAGTAACCGTAGAAATCTTCATCTGACAAAAGTGTTATGTCAAGGTGACACAGAGATAGTGTTGGAAAACTTCTTTTTGACTCTCCTTGAAATTCTACCCACAGGAAACAAAGGGCCTAACAATCTTGGTTCAGTAGAATTCATCAATTCCTTGCAGACATAATCTTTGGACTCATTCTGAGGAACAAACTCAAGTCTATCTCTGGGTAGGGATTCTAAGCATTCACCCTGTCTTGACTTGAAATAGTTGTGTAAGGTAGTTTGATTGTAGCTTTGACTCATTGAAACCTGGAGTGCCAAATTGGCAATAAGGTCATCCAAGAATTTTTCATGACAGCAACGTACTTTCCTGAGCCGTGTGAAGAGCCATCGTCACATTTGGTATAGAACCACAAACCACAATCCATTTTTTTCAGGTGATGGGGGATATTCTCCATTCTCCATGTACAAAACAAGGATCTCCCAGTACAGTATCATGTACTTCTTAATTGTTATGTAGTTGACCACATTACAACCATACAAACGTGGTTTTGTGTCCCCAACCTCTCTTTCACCATGAACATGCCGTAGCAGAGACTGAAAATTGTCCCATTTCTTTTTCATTTCATAGCCCTTGAATTGATTGCTTATTTCATTCCTACTCAATAATCCCAACTTCCCAGCGACACCGTTGTCAGTTTCGTACAAAAATAAATTGATCATCACGTTTATTTGACAAGGTATAGGACCAAATTTACTCAACAAACTCTCTTTTTTTCTTCTTTTTATTTTTCTTCATTGGAGATGGAGTAGACACTTCTTCCTGAAATTGGGCATGGGTTCTGATTGAATAATTTTGGATACAATGTAAACCTTTGTCATCAATTGAGTAAAAGAGGTTGAAACATCCAAACTTAAGGCCTTCACAAACTCCCTATTTGCATACATCTGACCATTCAGTGCCGATCCAAGATTCTTTTCCACAGACCTCCAATGATTTTGGTAATCCAAATCTTCTTCTGAAAGAGAAGCTACCGCTCTTGGATACATAGGTGGAGGTTTCCTTTGTTGGGCGGTTGCTTTTGGATTACCACCTTCTGCGTTCAATTTTGGCGCTGTATCAGAAAATTCATCAGAAACAGTTACTTGGGTAGGAACAGCAGGTACTTTGTATGTTCTTGCTGCTGTCACGGAAGCTTCTTCAGGAACATCATTGTCTTGGGAAATATATTTCAATGCACCCTTTGATGGAGGTGAGGAATTATGACTCTTCTTTGGTGGTGGTGGCTGTTGTTACTCTAAAAATCGACCAAAGGTATATGATGTTAAACTTTAAAGAGATGTGAGCATATCATGAGATTGCTCTGTTACTGTGTATTTTACTGTATTCGACCGGTATCCCTGTGTTAGTGTTGTATGTATGTAGGGATGTCTAAACCGGTCGTCGATCATGTGTAATTCATCATAAGACAGAGAACACATGATATGACCTAAATGTCTGGATACTTGAAGTCATTTTTATCTCTGGAGGAGTATAAGTAACTTTTCAAGTGTAGAATGGATATAACTGCTGTAGAATGTACGTAAGTAGGGTACGTGTATTTTTGACCGACAACACACCCCTTGATTCAACACTTAGTGAAGGAGTGTTGAATTACAAGTCGGTTCTCCATCTCGTAGAACTCTAAAAACTTAAGTATGGGCTTGGATATCAAGTCGGATGATTGTAATCGTAGAATTGAACCAATTGTACATCAATGAGAGAGGAGAGGTGCTTAAGTATGTAGTGGTCGCGCGAAAGTCATATTGCCTTGGAATCGATTGGATGGGTAACGAATCATCAACTCGTAAGAGACAGTAGGAATCGATATGATTGGAGAATCCAACCGTATAAGGGGGGAGATTGAAAGTAATCATAGTGCTGATTAGATTGGAGTTTGAGATCGTCTGCGGAGAGAATTGATTGATAGTGGAGGAATTACCAACCGTAATCGATGAGAATTGAATGATTGATATCATGTAACGGAGAAGCATGAGACATCATTGAGGAAGGAATGATTGATGATCTAACGGAGGGGAGATCAATGATGACAAGAGAATGGGTGGACAATGCCTGTTTGATATCGCGGATGGGATAAAGATCAGATCGATTAAGCTGGAGTTGTTGATCATCGACAGAGGGGTATTTGATTGATTATACGTAGAATGAAGTCAAACGTCGAGGATTGATTGCTCTAAGCCGTAGTATAGAATCGTACGTTGAGAATGTGGTAGGAGAAGGATATTTGTCGGATAGACTCAGAACGAAATGTGAAAGAGATTCATGTCTTGGAAGATGTGATTGGGGAATCAGAATTGACGGCAGAGGGCTCAATTGAAGATCTCAACGAAGGGGAGATCAATGAGATGAACAATGAGTGATGGATAGGGACAAATCGAGCTTGTGTATATCGATCAAGGATGGGAGATTGAAAGTAATCATAGCATCGATTAGTCTGGGATTGTTGACCGATGGGAAATAAAGAATCCTATTGATTCCAGAATGAATTGTCAAATGCGAAGGGATTGAATCGTCGTAATCAGTTGAGTTCAAATGTGAAGGGATCAATATGGTTGTATATCAGTTGTAGAACCAAATCGTAGGGAGGAGATTTGCGCATAGTTGTAGACGCAGGATCGAATGCATCGCCGATCAAATGGTAGAATGGAGAATCAGAATCGTCAAATAAGATCAAATGGTATTGTTGTAGGGAGACGATGCTCGATATCAAGTAAATTGCTGGAATTTGATTCGACGCATAGAAACTCATTAAGTAGATTCATTCTGACTTGGTAGGAAGCAGATCTATTGATTCCAGAATCAAATAGCAATTGGTTGAGTGTGGAATACGATTGAGAGATCGGAATCAATATGATCGGTCAGTAGCAATGGCAACTGCTTGAATCAAACATTATTCCAAAGTTGGGACGGAATTATCGGATGCCGTAGAAGAGGATTGATCTGAAGAATAAAATGTCGACGGAGGGGACGTATGTTGAAATCTATCAATGCCACACGGAGTATTGAGTTGAATCAAATTGTTGGAGATAACACGGAACATTGATTTGTATCCTTGAAGAGGAGATTGGATCCAACTTAGTAGGAAAGATGGAGCGAGACAGAAAGATGTTTGAATCGAACGTCAGGCAGAAGTTGCATTGAAGGAACGCAAGGGAAGGAATCGATCCAAGGAGGAGATATGATCGTAGAATTTGATTGAGAAGCATTAAAGACGGTTGATTGATAATGGAGTGGAATGGAAGGCTCAAATTGTGGAGGACAAAACCGAGTATCGATCATTGGTCGAGTGATTGAGTGATGGTATATTTGGAATCAATTGTAGAAATTGATTGTGAAACGAATAGCAGAGATCATGCCATATCAATGCTATGATTTTTTGTTCCGACTGCTTGAGAATCATTGCATAGGATTGTACCTAGTGCAGCAACATCAGATAGATATTTGGTTTGACATTTATTAAGTCTCCTAGAGGCCGTCAATGCTTATGTCAAATCTGATATGAAGAAGACTGTAGAGCCTGATGTGAAAACATTTGACCAGAAGAAAGATCTTTGGTTGTTTCAAAACAATCAGAATTGTGATTGTGGAAAAAATGCTATCCTCCATTGCGAGCAAACATTCTATCAGTAAATCATTCAAAAACTTTCAACCAATTAAGCAGACAACAAAAACCTAACCAGACAAGAATGATAGGAAAGAATGGAAAAAATCACATCTCAAAAACCAACAATGGGTAACGTAAATGAAAATGGGAAAATGTTTTGAGAAAGAAAACCTGGAATGTTGAAGGATCTTTTGATTCTTGCAACGGCGTTGCAGGTATTCAGATTTCTCAGGTTTGAGATGAATTACTATGGATTAAAAACACCCACTTTTTTTAGCTGTACAATTAGTAGGATTCAAAGTATGATAAGTAGTACTTGCACTGCATCCGGATGTCAAAATGACAACTCGATTGCGAAAGAAATCCGTTGGTCCAAAAGATCCATTCCTGCAATGGTGTTGCAGAAAATGGAAAAACAGAAAATACATGAATCAATGAACATCAAGATATGGGATTGTAATTAGGGGGATTGCTGCAACCCCATTGCACAATGTCAAACAATTCCTTAAGTTTTTCAATGTTCCCCAAATACAACAAAAAGGCCATTTTCTGCAACACCATTGGAGAAAATGGAAAATGCGTTAATCAATGCTTGGGCAACAATTATCTGTGGAACGTACGGATTGATAGGGTTGGGAACAGTATAATGTTCTGGTCTGCGCCAAAATTTCAGGACACCACATTCCCAATTATCAGGGCACGCGCGCGCAGAAGATAGGCAGGCATCAGTATAGCCACCCTTACAAGTGCAACAATACAAGTAATAATAATAGTGATACAGCACTCCCGGGCCGCAGTAAATCAAGCATGTACAGCACATAATAATTTTACCAAGACTATTTACAACAGTATGAATGAAAAAACATTCCAAACGCTTGCTCCAAAACAATTCTTTTACCATAAAACTAGCGCGCCAAAACAATCAAAAGCCAAAACAGTAAGTTTCTGTTCACAACTTAACGAAGAAACAATGATTCAATAAAGTTGCAGTCCAGTGCATGGTACCACAGTTGTTACACAGACAACAAACAGCCCGACAAGCAGTGTATTGGGAAGTGAGTAAACAAACACAAATGATAGCCAAACAGATAGAACCCCAAATAGTATCAACAAAACAGACAACCAATGACTATAGCACAAAACAAAACATTACCCGGTACGTCAAAGAAACATCGTTCAGGAAAATGAAATTCTCACCCAGCAAACAATTCATACAGTCAACAATTGTGAGAATTGTAAAACTAGGGAATAACAATGAAATACCAAATACAATCAATATCCAGGATCAAAAGTTGACTGGAATTTTCTACAGAGCAATTGCTATGTGTAGGCACAATGCTCAAACTCTTCCCAGGAAAAACTACAAAGGTAAGAACTGACAGTATAATGATTGCCAGTATACACTCTTTCATCATTATTTCTAACACAATCATCTTCTTAACACTGACACATATACAGTAAAAGGAACAACCAGATACCAGACACTTTCCCAGGAACGGTTCTAATCACAGCAAACAAAAACACAAACTCTGAAAATAAGTGCAAATTGCACAAATACTATCAACGGAAAAATTCACCGGAATTCCAATACTTCATGAAAAGAATTCTTGGAGCAGTGTCACCAAAACAGAAAGACTTCAAAAGAAAATCATTCAGAACAACAATCAGTAACATTTTCACCCCAAGCGATGAAGCATTTGCGCTGCTTTTCCTTAACAATGACTAGAAATTGTGGCTAAACACAACAAAGGGCACAGGAAGAGAAAGGAATTCACTAACAGTAAGTCTAGTAATAAGGAGGGGTGAAGTACCTAGGGACGTGTTCTTTACAAATGCGTTCTAAGTGAAATAGAAAAAGAAGGAAGGAACAACAGCCAAAATATTTAGAGATAGAGCTCCTTAAAACATACCAACAGCAAAATAGCAAACATACACTACAAGATGACAAGGACAAAGAAAGTAAAAAGGAGGAGCAAAGGTGGAGGGAACAAGAATGTGACATGATTGAGACTCTTGGCAAGGATGATGAGGAGTACAAATTTTACATCGAATACATGAAAAGTTTACCAAAGTAAATGGTGATAACAACAACATCATAGCACCGCAGTTAGCTCAATATTATTTTATGTCTGTTTGCACAATGTATTTGTCTGCTGTTAAAATTGAATAGTATAAAGGAGATTATTGCAAATGCGGATAAAATGCTTCTTTCTTTTTCTTGCAAAAATATGTTTGTCGGCTTTTGGTATTTTATATTTGTAGTGTGAGTAGTGTGAAATGGACATAACATACTAATAGATTGCTGGTTTTCAAGAAGCTAATACAATTGTGAAGAAATTTGTAATAATGCTACGACAATATCATTGCACATAGAGGATAATATTACAAAAGATGAGTGTCGTGAGGAATATACAAAAATTGAGTGGAGAATAAATTATTATTGGGGTAAGCATGAAATGAAGGCGTGCCAGTAAAAATCGTGAAGCAACCATAATACTAAGGTCAAAACTATGGTTTGGGAAAATAGCCCTCCTTGAAATTGTTGCATGCAAAAACACATAGAGAATTATTTTTCATGCGCACAACAAACATTTCTGAATTTTTTGAATACTTCGCAAAAATTTGACACAAGCATGAGCATCGTTTAAGTGACGGGGTACCTAGGTCTTGGAGTATGATCCTATGAGAAATGTGTCTTATTTGTGTTGTTAGGGATGTGGATGTCATTGTGTGAATATGAATGTATAGAATCACATCAAAGTTTTGTCCCAACCCTTTTAATCTTGAAAGATACAAAAGTGCCAGTGTGGTTGTGTGGGCCAAACACTCTATTGTAAACTCGCCCCCTTAGTCTGTCGGCTCTCATACCACTCATGTTGTTTGAACACTAAAATTGGACCAAAAATGGAGTCAAGTCTAAAAGAATACAGAAGTACAAATAATCCTATTGACTAGATTAAACAAAAAGTATAGGTAGAGGTTGGATCTTCTGATATCTTGGTGGATTGAACTCCGACCTATCACTTTGGGTTACCTCAGATGGATCTTCCCCCAAAAGATATTTCTTCAACGATTGCATCCTTACATATGCATTTATTGCATGTTCGTATGTATGTACGCGTGTGTCCTTTCTCAACACACTTCCATTGTTCTCGTCTATTTGCTGACTGGCTTGATGGCCAGAGCAATGCTCTTGGACATGGTGCACACCTGCTTTGCTCACAAGTATGCATTTCGATATCCGGTGCACTCACTGTCTGTAACACCCATGCTGGTATTTCTGAATTTATGAAATAGTGATCCCTGCAATGGCTTGGTGAAGTAATCAGCAATAATCTCCTTGGTTGGGCAGTACTCAATGGTGACTTCCCCCTTTGCTACTCTGTCTGTGATAAAGGAGTACCTAATGTTGATGTGCCGGGTTCTCTTGGTGCTAGAAGCTTTGCCGTTGTGTTCGAGCCGGATAGAACTCTTGTTGTCTTGGTAGAGGATATTCTTAATTGCAAGTGGGGTCCCGGCAATGTCTTCTGTTGAATCGGTGACATGTTGTCCTTGGGCAAGTAGAAAGTATCGGGCCCAGCATATGAATGGCATGTTATCATCGACCCCCACCACTTTTGCTCCGGTTGAACTCTTTGTATTGATCTTTCAACACAGCGAAGAAAATAAAATCACAGACACAAATAAGATCATCATGTTTTTTTTTAGATTGTACCATACGGTGTTTCATACAGTGTGCGCGCGTCCGTGGCACACCCCTCGTTATTATGACCCCCGCTGGTACGGCACTACTTTTTCGGAACATCTGAAGAATGGAAACTAATGAAAGGTTTGATCTGGGAGCCTACCGGTACCCAATATGTGAAACCAAAAACAATCTATGCAAGCTGTTCAAATTTAGCTTAAGGTTGTAAAATGAAAGGGTATTTTTTGGAAGAAATTCCAACAGGTAAGACATTTCATTTTTTCCATCTGCCACTCATTCCTTTCTTCCCTTGCGAACCCTTCTTCGGCTGTGCATTGGAAGCATTTCTCTCGGTTTTATTTTTCTTTTCCAGTCTATTTCTATCAGCCTTCACCATGTTCTTCATCTTCATATCCTGCGTGCTTACTCGGTTCTGTTTGATGAACTTGGCGGACCTTGGACCGTCCTCGTCGGTTCCATTCTTGCCCTTCTTCTTACCACCTCGTCTTTGTTTGCCGGAAGACGCTGTTGCCTCGTCATCATTTGCCCCATCATTATCGAATACGCCACTGCGTCCGACAGATCGGTTCGTTTTCTTCTGCCATTTTTCGTAGATCTCACCAAGTTTAAGTTTATCACTCTTGACGATTTGTCCGCTCTCGAGCTTGACTCTCTTACTGTAGCTCGTGCCACTCAATTCGGCGCCTACGCTTGTCTGAACATACTTTCGCTTTGACTTATCCCATCTCATCATGCGTTGTTTTTGTACAAGCTGTTCATTTTCGTCACCGACAACATCTAACATTGCTTCTTCCAGACGCATCGCATTACCGGTTATTCCTTTCACCGAGTTCGCAGCACTCGGTTGCATGGCTGCCTCCATTCGGCGTTGTCTCTGGGCTTCCTCCGAATTCGACGAAAAATCATTTTCGATGAAAAAGGCATTGTCTCTGAAATCCAGTCCTCTCATATTCTTTTTTCGCTTTTCTTCGGGTTGGTGTTTATTCACAGTGGGAGCAGCGGGTGCATTGGGGTCTTTCTTCATGCGACGCCTTTCAGCTTTGGACATTCTTGCTTTAGAGGTGACAACTGGCACCATCAATGAAGATTTCGAAACCATGCTCCTACTTTGTTTGTCCAAACGATCATTGTCGTTACCAACCCCTTCATCAGCTGCGGCCGATTCATTTGCCAACTGACTTCCTGCTACAACCAACGTTATTCCTTTGTCTCGTGCCATTCTCATTTGACGTCTCATGTTCTTCATTGATGTCATTGCATAACTCGAATCCGTTTTCTTGGAAGATGCAATGGTTCGGCCTTTGTCAACGTGACTGTTGATGCCAGTCTCCTTCCCACCTCCAGTAGCAAATGCCTCAAAAACCGTTTCCTTCGGTCGAAATTGGGACAGCGCCTTCAAAAAGTCGTCTCTCTTTTTGATATTATCTAAGTCATTCAAGGTGTTAATGTTACCCTTCGATTTTGCCACTTCGTATTGCTCCAACTCCAAACCACGTAACAGGGGATGTGACGGAATCGATGCTCCCCCAATGCGCTGTCCTGTTCTTAGTTTTTGACCTTCGAGAATTGCTTTTGCTCGTCTGACTGCCTCTTTACTTGCTTCTGGGCGGGTTCTTCGGTATTGTTTCATGGCATTCGCGCAAACCCGCGTCAGTGACCTCATCAGTTCTGCTTGTTCTGTCCCAGCCATCTCTGAATCCATGATACGACGTACATTTTCAACTTCCAGAGTCAAAATTGATTCCGGAATGGATCCGTAGTGCGTCATTTCAGGAGTCATGTCGTTCAGCGTATATGAATCGATTGGTTTGAAAGTGTCGTCTCCGAAATTGCGGCCGTTGCTGTCTGCAGCATCGATTCCATCATCACCCGTTTCTTTTTGGTCGTCGGTATCGGTCACTCCATCTGCCGTGCAAAGCTTGCGACCAAGGAACAAATGCAAATCTACCATGTATGGCAACTCGTCCGGTTCCACAAGAGCAAAGCAAAATCCAATTCTTCCGGCACGTGCTACTCGGCCAGAACGATGGACGAAAAGCTTAGGGGAGGGCGGGAAATGGTAATGGATGACATGGTCACACATAGGAATGTCAACTCCTCGTGCAGCAACATCCGTTACTACCATTATTGGTTTTCTTCCATTACGGAATGCCGCTAGATTCGAATTTCTAGCGTCTGGATCGAGCGTTCCATAGATCAATGTTGCTTCCTGCCCACTAGCTCGAAGGAGGGCTGTAACGTATTCGACGTGGTGTCGGGTAGCACAAAAAATCAAAGTAAGACCTGTTCTCGTACCCTCGTTCGCTTCTTTATCATCCTGAATGGCTCCCATGATTTGCAGCAGACCGGCATCCTTCTCCAAACTCCTACATGTGATGAAGCTCACGCGCAATTCTTCGCTGACAGAGACTTCTGCATCAAGCCGTATCATTTGAGGGTCGTTTGTGAATCCTCCTTTCGTAAACTCGATGAGCATCTTGGGCATAGTAGCACTCAACAACAACTTTTGGCATCTCTCCGGGACAGTTTTATTGATTTCCCTCAATTGCTGCGCAAAACCCATCTCCAACAGCCGATCGGCTTCATCGAGTACGCATATCTGGCACTCTCTCAGATTGAAATCAGGAATTTCCGAAAGAATGTGAGCCAATCTACCAGGTGTGGCGATGATCACATCCGGTTTGGAACTAAGGTCATCGAATTGCTGTTCCATTCGTTCACCTCCGTGAATTCCGATGGATTTTATTTCGGTGAAATGCGACATTTTCTTTAATACTCGCAATGTTTGCAAGGACAATTCGCGGGTCGGACTCAATACAACACCTCGGACACCCTTGGAAAAACTCCTGCTCATTTCATCCTGGCTTGCCAGCAGGGTTTCCATCAACGGAATCAAAAACGCAGCAGTTTTACCCGAACCAGTTCGGGCCATGACAATTGTATCGGCCCCCGACATGACAACAGGCAAGGCCTTCCGTTGAACCGGTGTCGGTGTTCGAAATCCCATTCGAACGATTCCGCGGTAAACTTCTTCACTCAAGCCGAGCGGCTTGAATCCGTTGCCTCCGCCATTGTTTCCTTTGGATGACATTATAGAGCACCACCGATTGGACAATGGAAAGCTCAACAGTATTGGTGATCGTTTTCGATCAACGGAATGAATGAATGAATGGTATGGAGCTACCGTGCCGTAATAGTAACAGTAACAGTAACAGTAACAGATGTAGTCGTAATTGATCTTGGCATTCGAAAATAAATTGCTCTCGCTTGATTGATGATACCCGGTACAAATAGTACGAGTACGAGTACGAGTACGAGTACGTAAGATTACCGTACGCTACAACTACTATTCGTAATATTACGACTAACACGCTCGTACCGGTACCGGTAGTTTTGTCTCGATTTTGTATTTCCTGTAAGAAATCGTGATTGATTGGAGCGAGGAAAGAAGGAAAACGGACAGACTGATACGGGAACTAGATTATTCGTGACTCATATTTTTTGGCTTACCCGTCTTACTAAATAATTCTACGGATCTTCCCTACATAACTCTACTCGAGGATGAACAACAGAGGCTAACATTTTCCTCCGCGCATCCCTCGTTAGCAGTAACAGCGATACATCCCTTTCCGACCCCCTCTACAACATTCAATAGTCGATGTAAGTTCGGACACGACCATGGCAGCAGGAATTAAGGTCGACGGTTTGAATCGAAATGTACCATGAGCAATGTTCACTGTATAGTGGTCGACATGGGTCTATGTTGGTGAACATTGGATTCATTTCCGCGATAACGATCTATACTCCGATACACACCGATTCCTCGACAACACTTCTAACGCCGTTTTCTCGTTGTTCTTTCCAAAACCAGCCTTTTAATTGTCGAATAAATAATCATGGACGCCGAGAAAGTTGCCGAGCTTCGTAAGAAGCGTCAGTTCCGTAAATTCACCTACCGTGGTATCGAACTCGACCAATTGTTGGACTTGACGAACGATGAGTTGATGGACTTGGTCTGTGCCCGCCCTCGTCGCCGAATGTCCCGTGGTTTGAAGAGAAAGCCTATGGCCCTCATCAAGCGATTGAGACAGGCCAAGAAGGAGGCCCCACCAGGCGAAAAGCCACGTGGTGTCAAGACCCACCTTCGTAACATGATCATCGTCCCCGAAATGATCGGATCGATCATCGGTATCTACAACGGAAAGATGTTCTGCGGTGTGGAAATGAAGCCTGAAATGATTGGCATGTACTTGGGAGAATTCGCCATCACATACAAGCCTGTTAGACACGGACGTCCTGGAGTCTCGGCCGCCCACCAAACACGATTCATCCCTCTTTAAATTAGTAATCATAGAAAAAACAATAGTATTGCTAAGTTAACTCCTCCTGCAACACCCGGACGGGACGGGACGAGTCGTAGCGTTCAATTACTATCGTCCAGAGACGTGCCGTAGTCAAACGATATGACAACGGGCAAACATTTCCTTTGTTGCCGGGTAATCTTACCGCAGATTGATCCCATCAACGTATCAACTCCGGAATGTAATTGACTCTGAGTGGTGTCAACGGAAGGACTGTGCCGTTTGCCATTGCCACACCTAAAATATACCGGTACCGTACCGTATCACAGCCTTCTACCGTACCGTGCGATTATCACGAGGGGGAAACAAATTGTGGTGCTGTTAGTACGAGTACAAGTACTCGTACTGTACATATTATTCATATCTTTCATATCTTTCGTCTCATGCTTTACGGAAAAACAAATTGACATTCGAGTGAATCAACCCATCGACAAATACTCTTCTGTCACATGAGGAGTGGTGGTGAAATTAGAGCACATGTTTTCTATCATGCATGTCTCCTATTCTGTAAACAATGAAACTCCTATCGAAACAAGTGATAGATCTATTAGTGCTCACTCTCCGTATCATGGATAACATAGACTACTCTGCGGGCAAAGAAAATCAAGTTCAAGTGAATCAACCCAAAGGACCTACTAGACAAAGAATAGTACACTTCAGTCGCATGCATCATCTAATTTTTCTCACTGATGTTGTGCCATTATTTGTTCAACCATTTCGAATTTATTACGAAGTACGGAGTATACTTCGTAATTTTCAGCCATCATTACTACGTGTAACCGATCAGCTCGTTGAGAATTACCGGTATCATAGCTACTATACTGTGTCTCCCGCGCAAGGTATCAACTTAGAAGAGCCCTTGATACAGGCAATCAAAATAAAGCAGTGCTGTTGTGTGTGGTGTGTGCTGCATGATGGCTTGAGAGAATGTTTGACAGGGTTGGAAAGAGTCCCGAACCAGAAGACTGTTTTTCACGATTTTGGGGCAATGACAAAGTAATGATCAGAAAGAATTGCATCATCGTCATCTTCGTCGTCATCATCATATGAGTATCATGGTGAAACTAGATGAACGTTCATAGTTTCACAACCATTACAAAATTCAGGAGGCATGTCTACCATGAATGGATCGTGTTAATAGAGTATGAGATTCAGCATAAGATGAAGTTTTTGCACTGGTCGAACGTCAATTTGTTGAATAGGGATGGAAGGCGTGCACAGGTATGAGAAACATGGCGCGAAATCCATGAAGTCCATATGTATGTTCGCCATGGATTAACCATTTCCATGGCAAAAGCTTCATTCGATGAAGCCTGTTCACTCCCACTACTTGAGCGCTGAGCATTTGGTCATAGCTCATTTGTTGAACAGGTGCGAAGACGCATTGCGTGCGATAAAATGTTCAATAATGACCGAAACGGTTTTATTTTATAGAAGTATTATTAAATTACTTCGAAGTACCGGGTAATTAGGAGATGTGTAAGATTTTATGTATGCATGGTCAGATGAATTTCTTTCGCAAAGCGGAAATTCGTTGAATGAAGACAAGAAGATACGATTACAGTGGATGGATCATGCGAACGAAGCATGGCATTAATAAGATGAAGTAATGTACTCATTTTTTTATAGACAAGCCCAAAATGTGTAGCAATCTCGGAGCTTGTGTCGCGCCCCTCTCAATTTTGAGCCCTGGCCAGTGCTGCCTTCGAGAGTCCCTCGGCTTTCTCTAGTGCCCTCCAATAGAGGTGAGCCTCCCGACAAAAACAATGGGGAATATCGCGTGGGCATTTTTCGGGCGACTGCGCCTCTTCCTGAGGCGGAGGCTTCTCGGTGGAACGTTCGCACTGCCACCCCTTCTTTTCCGTGAAATGCAGTATTCGCACAGTGGACCGGTGAGACTTCCAATGGTCGAAGTTCTGTACCTCGGCGTGAGTCTGCGCATTGTAGTCCCACGAGAGGGGGACGACGGCAGAGAGTAGGGCGCCAGGGTGCTGAACGACCGGGCTGATGATGTTGCCGATCTTCCTGGATTCGGCGGTATCCAGTGCCGCGATCTCCTTGTTCAGCTTGACATTATTGATTCGATCGGGATAGACATTGTTCAAGAAATCTTGGTCGCTTCCGAAGCGTTTCATAAAGGAGCTGTCTCGAGTCATGTTGAAAACGCGTTCCATCTCCTCGGAGTCGGTTTTCCACAGGATACTTCCGGTGTTGTAGTTGAGCCATTTCCCACGATACCAATCGAGGGTCCCAGCAACCCTGTTCGAGGGATGCCGAAATATCGTGTCGCATTTCATTATTTCTCGCAGGTCTCCCACGGCTAGGGTATCGGCATCCATGAGCATAACACATTCATATTCACTCAGTCCAATCGCGGCCACCTTCGTATAGGTGGTCTTGTACCGCGGAAACCTAGGCATAAATTTATCTTCGAGAGGAAAATTGGGAGCCGTTCCGATCGTCCAACCCACCGATTCCAGTCGGATTATATCCTCATTGTCCAAGGAAAAGCCCTCGCGAAGCAAGAGCAGTTGATGGGTTTGAGACGGGTCGATGTTTCCCTGGAGAGAGACCCCTAGACTCATAGCGCCGTTGATGTAATCGCGCGCTGTAAACACTGTCCGACTGGCCTTTTGTTCCGAAGCACCGTCCGTCAACATGCAAACGATTGCCGATTTCGCACGTTTCATTCGCTCGCAGGGATAGGATATATGGAGGTGCGACAACGTCAATGCGTCGCGGGCATCCTTCACCTCATCGCACCACGTTTTGACGCTGTTGCCTTTCGTCAACACGCTCTCGTACCGATCGAATCCTAAATCAAAATACACGCCAGTGTTCCATACAAAAAGGCACAAAAACAAAGCGAAGCATTGTTTGGCTCTCGTTCCACTATGACAGACGATGGTTTGGTATATCCGTCCGTATACTGCTCCTTTGTATGATGATGTTGATCCTTTGTGCCTGGAGGTCGTTTTTATCTCGCGTATTCGCTTCCGGAATAAAGTCCTATTGTTGTGGTTCATTCTTCAAACGGCTAATTGTGCAAAGAGCTAGAACGTGATGATACCAATCCACTCGATGATACTTCGTACCTACCGGTGCCATACACGTCGCGTAACAATTTTTTGAAATTGAAAATAACTGTTGTTACTCTAAAAATCGACCAAAGGTATACCTCAATTTCACTTAGGTTCCCTCCGTTTCGGGAATGCCAATTTTTGCAGGAGTTGATCTCAAGAACCAGACATCGCCTGGTAATTCTGAAAATATCCCCAAACAGCTGAAAGTCTCTATTGAGTGATTCCCACCAGATGAAAACGAATAAAATTAATAGAAAAACACATAAAAAGTATGTGTTTTCTACATAGATTTATCCATTTCTGAATAAAAACTGTCAGTCGACATGTGTCCGACTGACAGTTTTTATTCACTTTTTTAACACTGAATAGATTTCAACGGAATCTTAAAATCAAAGATTTCAGTCATCCAACGGACGAATCAGTCATATGCCTCTGTTGTTGTTAAGTGGTAAAAACAATTTCACTTAAGGGTGCAAAAGAAACGGGTTAAAAGATTCGAACCAAGGCATCCTTAAAAACCAGATCAATAAGTAAACACTTGGAGCCCATATGTGCATTCAAAATAGTACATATAGGAGCCCGTGAGGAAGTTACTTATTGCAATCATGAAAATCAATACCGGATCGGAATGGACCTCATTTATTCCATATATTCTGATCAAGGAAAGGCATAGTAAAAGACTGATATCATCGAATGCCATCCTTGAATACTTAACAGGCTTGCTTGCCAAAATAGGCCGGTAGGTGGCGCGGGTAGTGATTAAACAGAGAGTTACTGTTTCTTCTTTAGGGATTCCAAATTCCAAATTTGGCAGTTAATAAAAGTATTCATCCGTTGGGTGTGATAAAAAAGTATCCATTCTATATACTTTTTATTAACTTTCGATTCTATTCACTTTCATCTGGTGGGAATCACTCATTGTTACGAGTTTGCTTCAGAATGACCATGCAATGTCTGGTTCTCCAGATCAACTCCTGCAAAAAAAAGAGGCTTATCTAAACACCCCAAAAAAAACTTTGGAGAACCAGATGTTTTTAATGTAATTAAAATAACAGCTTTTTACCTGATTCTTCTGGCTATGCCTGCGCGCGCACGCGCGCGCATGCCAGCCCCGGACATGGGACAGACCATAAAAACAAAAAAAGGGGTAGAGGACGGACCAAAAAAACGGAAAAAGGACAGACCATAAAAAAGGAAAAAGGACAGACCATGAAAACGGAAAAAGGACAGACCATAAAAACGGAAAAAGGACAGACCATAAAAACGGAAAAAGGACAGACCATCATGTACATGCCAAGCAGTACAAGTACTACTACAGGTACGGTACTACTACCAGTAGTAATGCAAGTACTACATAGACAGTACACACTAATTTGCAATTAGAAAATAGAAAATTAGATATTTTGTGTGATTAGTCCATGAATATTGTTCCTATTATGGATATGATGAATCATGAAAGAAACAGAAGTGACTTATCTATCATAGTTAGTGTGTCAGCACCTAGTAAGTGCATTTGGGTCCTGGATTTGGAGGAAAAATACACACTAATTTGCAATTAGAAAATAGAAAATTAGATATTTTGGGTGATTAGTCCATGAATATTGTTCCTATTATGGATATGGTGAATCATGAAAGAAACAGAAGTGAGTTATCTGTCATAGTTAGTGTGTCAGCACCTAGTAAGTGCATTTGGGTCCTGGATCTGGAGGAAAAATACACACTAATTTGCAATTAGAATATAGAAAATTAGATATTTTGGGTGATTAGTCCATGAATATTGTTCCTAGTATGGATATGATGAATCATGAAAGAAACAGAAGTGAGTTATCTGTCATGGTTTGTGTGTCAGCACCTAGTAAGTGCATTTGGGTCCTGGATCTGGAGGAAAAATACACACTAATTTGCAATTAGAATATAGAAAATTAGATATTTTGGGTGATTGAACCATGAATATTGTTCCTATTATGGATATGATGAATCATGAAAGAAACAGAAGTGACTTATCTGTCATGGTTTGTGTGTCAGCACCTAGTAAGTGCATTTGGGTCCTGGATTTGGAGGAAAAATACACACTAATTTGCAATTAGAAAATAGAAAATTAGATATTTTGGGTGATTAGTCCATGAATATTGTTCCTATTATGGATATGATGAATCATGAAAGAAACAGAAGTGACTTATCTGTCATAGTTAGTGTGTCAGCACCTAGTAAGTGCATTTGGGTCCTGGATTTGGAGGAAAAATACACACTAATTTGCAATTAGAATATAGAAAATTAGATATTTTGGGTGATTAGTCCATGAATATTGTTCCTAGTATGGATATGATGAATCATGAAAGAAACAGAAGTGACTTATCTGTCATGGTTTGTGTGTCAGCACCTAGTAAGTGCATTTGGGTCCTGGATTTGGAGGAAAAATACACACTAATTTGCAATTAGAATATAGAAAATTAGATATTTTGGGTGATTAGTCCATGAATATTGTTCCTATTATGGATATGATGAATCATGAAAGAAACAGAAGTGACTTATCTGTCATGGTTAGTGTGTCAGCACCTAGTAAGTGCATTTGGGTCCTGGATTTGGAGGAAAAATACACACTAATTTGCAATTAGAAAATAGAAAATTAGATATTTTGGGTGATTAGTCCATGAATATTGTTCCTATTATGGATATGGTGAATCATGAAAGAAACAGAAGTGACTTATCTGTCATGGTTTGTGTGTCAGCACCTAGTAAGTGCATTTGGGTCCTGGATTTGGAGGAAAAATACACACTAATTTGCAATTAGAATATAGAAAATTAGATATTTTGGGTGATTGAACCATGAATATTGTTCCTATTATGGATATGGTGAATCATGAAAGAAACAGAAGTGACTTATCTGTCATGGTTTGTGTGTCAGCACCTAGTAAGTGCATTTGGGTCCTGGATTTGGAGGAAAAATACACACTAATTTGCAATTAGAATATAGAAAATTAGATATTTTGGGTGATTGAACCATGAATATTGTTCCTATTATGGATATGATGAATCATGAAAGAAACAGAAGTGACTTATCTGTCATGGTTTGTGTGTCAGCACCTAGTAAGTGCATTTGGGTCCTGGATTTGGAGGAAAAATACACACTAATTTGCAATTAGAATATAGAAAATTAGATATTTTGGGTGATTGAACCATGAATATTGTTCCTATTATGGATATGATGAATCATGAAAGAAACAGAAGTGAGTTATCTGTCATGGTTTGTGTGTCAGCACCTAGTAAGTGCATTTGGGTCCTGGATTTGGAGGAAAAATACACACTAATTTGCAATTAGAATATAGAAAATTAGATATTTTGGGTGATTAGTCCATGAATATTGTTCCTAGTATGGATATGATGAATCATGAAAGAAACAGAAGTGACTTATCTGTCATGGTTTGTGTGTCAGCACCTAGTAAGTGCATTTGGGTCCTGGATTTGGAGGAAAAATACACACTAATTTGCAATTAGAATATAGAAAATTAGATATTTTGTGTGATTAGTCCATGAATATTGTTCCTATTATGGATATGATGAATCATGAAAGAAACAGAAGTGACTTATCTATCATAGTTAGTGTGTCAGCACCTAGTAAGTGCATTTGGGTCCTGGATTTGGAGGAAAAATACACACTAATTTGCAATTAGAAAATAGAAAATTAGATATTTTGGGTGATTAGTCCATGAATATTGTTCCTATTATGGATATGGTGAATCATGAAAGAAACAGAAGTGAGTTATCTGTCATAGTTAGTGTGTCAGCACCTAGTAAGTGCATTTGGGTCCTGGATCTGGAGGAAAAATACACACTAATTTGCAATTAGAATATAGAAAATTAGATATTTTGGGTGATTAGTCCATGAATATTGTTCCTAGTATGGATATGATGAATCATGAAAGAAACAGAAGTGAGTTATCTGTCATGGTTTGTGTGTCAGCACCTAGTAAGTGCATTTGGGTCCTGGATCTGGAGGAAAAATACACACTAATTTGCAATTAGAATATAGAAAATTAGATATTTTGGGTGATTGAACCATGAATATTGTTCCTATTATGGATATGATGAATCATGAAAGAAACAGAAGTGACTTATCTGTCATGGTTTGTGTGTCAGCACCTAGTAAGTGCATTTGGGTCCTGGATTTGGAGGAAAAATACACACTAATTTGCAATTAGAAAATAGAAAATTAGATATTTTGGGTGATTAGTCCATGAATATTGTTCCTATTATGGATATGATGAATCATGAAAGAAACAGAAGTGACTTATCTGTCATAGTTAGTGTGTCAGCACCTAGTAAGTGCATTTGGGTCCTGGATTTGGAGGAAAAATACACACTAATTTGCAATTAGAATATAGAAAATTAGATATTTTGGGTGATTAGTCCATGAATATTGTTCCTAGTATGGATATGATGAATCATGAAAGAAACAGAAGTGACTTATCTGTCATGGTTTGTGTGTCAGCACCTAGTAAGTGCATTTGGGTCCTGGATTTGGAGGAAAAATACACACTAATTTGCAATTAGAATATAGAAAATTAGATATTTTGGGTGATTAGTCCATGAATATTGTTCCTATTATGGATATGATGAATCATGAAAGAAACAGAAGTGACTTATCTGTCATGGTTAGTGTGTCAGCACCTAGTAAGTGCATTTGGGTCCTGGATTTGGAGGAAAAATACACACTAATTTGCAATTAGAAAATAGAAAATTAGATATTTTGGGTGATTAGTCCATGAATATTGTTCCTATTATGGATATGGTGAATCATGAAAGAAACAGAAGTGACTTATCTGTCATGGTTTGTGTGTCAGCACCTAGTAAGTGCATTTGGGTCCTGGATTTGGAGGAAAAATACACACTAATTTGCAATTAGAATATAGAAAATTAGATATTTTGGGTGATTGAACCATGAATATTGTTCCTATTATGGATATGGTGAATCATGAAAGAAACAGAAGTGACTTATCTGTCATGGTTTGTGTGTCAGCACCTAGTAAGTGCATTTGGGTCCTGGATTTGGAGGAAAAATACACACTAATTTGCAATTAGAATATAGAAAATTAGATATTTTGGGTGATTGAACCATGAATATTGTTCCTATTATGGATATGATGAATCATGAAAGAAACAGAAGTGAGTTATCTGTCATGGTTTGTGTGTCAGCACCTAGTAAGTGCATTTGGGTCCTGGATTTGGAGGAAAAATACACACTAATTTGCAATTAGAATATAGAAAATTAGATATTTTGGGTGATTGAACCATGAATATTGTTCCTATTATGGATATGATGAATCATGAAAGAAACAGAAGTGAGTTATCTGTCATGGTTTGTGTGTCAGCACCTAGTAAGTGCATTTGGGTCCTGGATTTGGAGGAAAAATACACACTAATTTGCAATTAGAATATAGAAAATTAGATATTTTGGGTGATTAGTCCATGAATATTGTTCCTAGTATGGATATGATGAATCATGAAAGAAACAGAAGTGACTTATCTGTCATGGTTTGTGTGTCAGCACCTAGTAAGTGCATTTGGGTCCTGGATTTGGAGGAAAAATACACACTAATTTGCAATTAGAATATAGAAAATTAGATATTTTGGGTGATTAGTCCATGAATATTGTTCCTATTATGGATATGATGAATCATGAAAGAAACAGAAGTGACTTATCTGTCATGGTTAGTGTGTCAGCACCTAGTAAGTGCATTTGGGTCCTGGATTTGGAGGAAAAATACACACTAATTTGCAATTAGAAAATAGAAAATTAGATATTTTGGGTGATTAGTCCATGAATATTGTTCCTATTATGGATATGGTGAATCATGAAAGAAACAGAAGTGACTTATCTGTCATGGTTTGTGTGTCAGCACCTAGTAAGTGCATTTGGGTCCTGGATTTGGAGGAAAAATACACACTAATTTGCAATTAGAATATAGAAAATTAGATATTTTGGGTGATTGAACCATGAATATTGTTCCTATTATGGATATGATGAATCATGAAAGAAACAGAAGTGAGTTATCTGTCATGGTTTGTGTGTCAGCACCTAGTAAGTGCATTTGGGTCCTGGATTTGGAGGAAAAATACACACTAATTTGCAATTAGAATATAGAAAATTAGATATTTTGGGTGATTGAACCATGAATATTGTTCCTATTATGGATATGATGAATCATGAAAGAAACAGAAGTGAGTTATCTGTCATGGTTTGTGTGTCAGCACCTAGTAAGTGCATTTGGGTCCTGGATTTGGAGGAAAAATACACACTAATTTGCAATTAGAATATAGAAAATTAGATATTTTGGGTGATTAGTCCATGAATATTGTTCCTATTATGGATATGATGAATCATGAAAGAAACAGAAGTGACTTATCTGTCATGGTTTGTGTGTCAGCACCTAGTAAGTGCATTTGGGTCCTGGATTTGGAGGAAAAATACACACTAATTTGCAATTAGAAAATAGAAAATTAGATATTTTGGGTGATTAGTCCATGAATATTGTTCCTATTATGGATATGGTGAATCATGAAAGAAACAGAAGTGACTTATCTGTCATAGTTAGTGTGTCAGCACCTAGTAAGTGCATTTGGGTCCTGGATTTGGAGGAAAAATACACACTAATTTGCAATTAGAATATAGAAAATTAGATATTTTGGGTGATTAGTCCATGAATATTGTTCCTAGTATGGATATGATGAATCATGAAAGAAACAGAAGTGACTTATCTGTCATGGTTTGTGTGTCAGCACCTAGTAAGTGCATTTGGGTCCTGGATTTGGAGGAAAAATACACACTAATTTGCAATTAGAATATAGAAAATTAGATATTTTGGGTGATTGAACCATGAATATTGTTCCTATTATGGATATGATGAATCATGAAAGAAACAGAAGTGAGTTATCTGTCATGGTTTGTGTGTCAGCACCTAGTAAGTGCATTTGGGTCCTGGATTTGGAGGAAAAATACACACTAATTTGCAATTAGAATATAGAAAATTAGATATTTTGGGTGATTGAACCATGAATATTGTTCCTATTATGGATATGATGAATCATGAAAGAAACAGAAGTGAGTTATCTGTCATGGTTTGTGTGTCAGCACCTAGTAAGTGCATTTGGGTCCTGGATTTGGAGGAAAAATACACACTAATTTGCAATTAGAATATAGAAAATTAGATATTTTGGGTGATTAGTCCATGAATATTGTTCCTATTATGGATATGATGAATCATGAAAGAAACAGAAGTGACTTATCTGTCATGGTTTGTGTGTCAGCACCTAGTAAGTGCATTTGGGTCCTGGATTTGGAGGAAAAATACACACTAATTTGCAATTAGAAAATAGAAAATTAGATATTTTGTGTGATTAGTCCATGAATATTGTTCCTATTATGGATATGGTGAATCATGAAAGAAACAGAAGTGACTTATCTGTCATAGTTAGTGTGTCAGCACCTAGTAAGTGCATTTGGGTCCTGGATTTGGAGGAAAAATACACACTAATTTGCAATTAGAATATAGAAAATTAGATATTTTGGGTGATTAGTCCATGAATATTGTTCCTAGTATGGATATGATGAATCATGAAAGAAACAGAAGTGACTTATCTGTCATGGTTTGTGTGTCAGCACCTAGTAAGTGCATTTGGGTCCTGGATTTGGAGGAAAAATACACACTAATTTGCAATTAGAATATAGAAAATTAGATATTTTGGGTGATTGAACCATGAATATTGTTCCTATTATGGATATGGTGAATCATGAAAGAAACAGAAGTGACTTATCTGTCATAGTTAGTGTGTCAGCACCTAGTAAGTGCATTTGGGTCCTGGATTTGGAGGAAAAATACACACTAATTTGCAATTAAAAAATAGAAAATTAGATATTTTGGGTGATTGAACCATGAATATTGTTCCTATTATGGATATGATGAATCATGAAAGAAACAGAAGTGACTTATCTGTCATGGTTTGTGTGTCAGCACCTAGTAAGTGCATTTGGGTCCTGGATTTGGTGGAAAAATACACACTAATTTGCAATTAGAATATAGAAAATTAGATATTTTGGGTGATTGAACCATGAATATTGTTCCTATTATGGATATGATGAATCATGAAAGAAACAGAAGTGAGTTATCTGTCATGGTTTGTGTGTCAGCACCTAGTAAGTGCATTTGGGTCCTGGATTTGGAGGAAAAATACACACTAATTTGCAATTAGAATATAGAAAATTAGATATTTTGGGTGATTGAACCATGAATATTGTTCCTATTATGGATATGATGAATCATGAAAGAAACAGAAGTGAGTTATCTGTCATGGTTTGTGTGTCAGCACCTAGTAAGTGCATTTGGGTCCTGGATTTGGAGGAAAAATACACACTAATTTGCAATTAGAATATAGAAAATTAGATATTTTGGGTGATTAGTCCATGAATATTGTTCCTATTATGGATATGATGAATCATGAAAGAAACAGAAGTGACTTATCTGTCATGGTTTGTGTGTCAGCACCTAGTAAGTGCATTTGGGTCCTGGATTTGGAGGAAAAATACACACTAATTTGCAATTAGAAAATAGAAAATTAGATATTTTGGGTGATTAGTCCATGAATATTGTTCCTATTATGGATATGGTGAATCATGAAAGAAACAGAAGTGACTTATCTGTCATAGTTAGTGTGTCAGCACCTAGTAAGTGCATTTGGGTCCTGGATTTGGAGGAAAAATACACACTAATTTGCAATTAGAATATAGAAAATTAGATATTTTGGGTGATTAGTCCATGAATATTGTTCCTAGTATGGATATGATGAATCATGAAAGAAACAGAAGTGACTTATCTGTCATGGTTTGTGTGTCAGCACCTAGTAAGTGCATTTGGGTCCTGGATTTGGAGGAAAAATACACACTAATTTGCAATTAGAATATAGAAAATTAGATATTTTGGGTGATTGAACCATGAATATTGTTCCTATTATGGATATGGTGAATCATGAAAGAAACAGAAGTGACTTATCTGTCATAGTTGGTGTGTCAGCACCTAGTAAGTGCATTTGGGTCCTGGATTTGGAGGAAAAATACACACTAATTTGCAATTAAAAAATAGAAAATTAGATATTTTGGGTGATTGAACCATGAATATTGTTCCTATTATGGATATGATGAATCATGAAAGAAACAGAAGTGAGTTATCTGTCATGGTTTGTGTGTCAGCACCTAGTAAGTGCATTTGGGTCCTGGATTTGGAGGAAAAATACACACTAATTTGCAATTAGAATATAGAAAATTAGATATTTTGGGTGATTAGTCCATGAATATTGTTCCTATTATGGATATGATGAATCATGAAAGAAACAGAAGTGACTTATCTGTCATGGTTTGTGTGTCAGCACCTAGTAAGTGCATTTGGGTCCTGGATTTGGAGGAAAAATACACACTAATTTGCAATTAGAAAATAGAAAATTAGATATTTTGGGTGATTAGTCCATGAATAGAGTTCCTATTATGGATATGGTGAATCATGAAAGAAACAGAAGTGACTTATCTGTCATGGTTTGTGTGTCAGCACCTAGTAAGTGCATTTGGTTCCTGGATTTGGAGGAAAAATACACACTAATTTGCAATTAGAAAATAGAAAATTAGATATTTTGGGTGATTAGTCCATGAATATTGTTCCTATTATGGATATGGTGAATCATGAAAGAAACAGAAGTGACTTATCTGTCATAGTTAGTGTGTCAGCACCTAGTAAGTGCATTTGGGTCCTGGATCTGGAGGAAAAATACACACTAATTTGCAATTAGAATATAGAAAATTAGATATTTTGGGTGATTAGTCCATGAATATTGTTCCTATTATGGATATGGTGAATCATGAAAGAAACAGAAGTGACTTATCTGTCATAGTTAGTGTGTCAGCACCTAGTAAGTGCATTTGGGTCCTGGATTTGGAGGAAAAATACACACTAATTTGCCATTAAAAAATAGAAAATTAGATATTTTGGGTGATTAGTCCATGAATATTGTTCCTATTATGGATATGGTGAATCATGAAAGAAACAGAAGTGACTTATCTGTCATAGTTAGTGTGTCAGCACCTAGTAAGTGCATTTGGGTCCTGGATTTGGAGGAAAAATACACACTAATTTGCAATTAAAAAATAGAAAATTAGATATTTTGGGTGATTGAACCATGAATATTGTTCCTATTATGGATATGATGAATCATGAAAGAAACAGAAGTGACTTATCTGTCATGGTTTGTGTGTCAGCACCTAATTAGTGCATTTGGGCACTAAGAATTTTCAAGAACAGAATGTTACATGGGGAGACCAATTTTGCTACTGCCATAACTTTCCTTCCAGAGGGAGTTAGAACATTCTAGAGGTATCAGCGCCCATCTACATGCATTGTAGACTCCGATCGACCTATTTATCGATTCAAACGATCGGCAGGGGGTCTCTTACCGGTACTAGAAAAATTCGTGTAAATTATGTAAGAATTTTCAACAACAGCACTACAATGTGACATGGCGAGACCAATCTTGCTACTGCCATAACTTTCCTTCCAGAGGGAGTTAGAACATTCTAGAGGTATCAGCGCCCATCTACATGCATTGTAGATGCCGATCGACCTATTTATCGATTCAAACGATCGGCAGGGGGTCTCTTACTAGAAAAATTCGTGTAAATTATGTAAGCATTTTCAACAACACTACAATGTGACATGGCGAGACCAATCTTGCTACTGCCATAACTTTCCTTCCAGAGGGAGTTAGAACATTCTAGAGGTATCAGCGCCCATCTACATGCATTCTAGATGCCGATCGACCTATCTATCGATTCAAACGATTGCCAGGGGGGCTCTCGCTAGAAAAATTCGTGTAAATTATGTAAGCATTTTCAACAACACTACAATGTGGTGACATGGCGAGACCAATCTTGCTACTGCCATAACTTTCCTTCCAGAGGGAGTTAGAACATTCTAGAGGTATCAGCGCCCATCTACATGCATTGTAGACGCCGATCGACCTATCTATCGATTCAAACGATTGCCAGGGGGGCTCTCGCTAGAAAAATTCGTGTAAATTATGTAAGAATTTTCAACAACACTACAATGTGACATGGCGAGACCAATCTTGCTACTGCCATAACTTTCCTTCCAGAGGGAGTTAGAACATTCTAGAGGTATCAGCGCCCATCTACATGCATTGTAGATGCCGATCGACCTATTTATCGATTCAAACGATCGGCAGGGGGTCTCTTACTAGAAAAATTCGTGTAAATTATGTAAGCATTTTCAACAACACTACAATGTGACATGGCGAGACCAATCTTGCTACTGCCATAACTTTCCTTCCAGAGGGAGTTAGAACATTCTAGAGGTATCAGCGCCCATCTACATGCATTGTAGATGCCGATCGACCTATTTATCGATTCAAACGATTGCCAGGGGGGCTCTCGCTAGAAAAATTCGTGTAAATTATGTAAGAATTTTCAACAACACTACAATGTGACATGGCGAGACCAATCTTGCTACTGCCATAACTTTCCTTCCAGAGGGAGTTAGAACATTCTAGAGGTATCAGCGCCCATCTACATGCATTCTAGATGCCGATCGACCTATTTATCGATTCAAACGATCGGCAGGGGGTCTCTTACTAGAAAAATTCGTGTAAATTATGTAAGCATTTTCAACAACACTACAATGTGACATGGCGAGACCAATCTTGCTACTGCCATAACTTTCCTTCCAGAGGGAGTTAGAACATTCTAGAGGTATCAGCGCCCATCTACATGCATTGTAGATGCCGATCGACCTATCTATCGATTCAAACGATTGCCAGGGGGGCTCTCGCTAGAAAAATTCGTGTAAATTATGTAAGAATTTTCAACAACACTACAATGTGACATGGCGAGACCAATCTTGCTACTGCCATAACTTTCCTTCCAGAGGGAGTTAGAACATTCTAGAGGTATCAGCGCCCATCTACATGCATTGTAGACGCCGATCGACCTATCTATCGATTCAAACGATTGCCAGGGGGGCTCTCGCTAGAAAAATTCGTGTAAATTATGTAAGAATTTTCAACAACACTACAATGTGACATGGCGAGACCAATCTTGCTACTGCCATAACTTTCCTTCCAGAGGGAGTTAGAACATTCTAGAGGTATCAGCGCCCATCTACATGCATTGTATAGGACGATCGACCTATCTATCGATTCAAACGATTGCCAGGGGGGCTCTCGCTAGAAAAATTCGTGTGCACATTAAAAAGAAACACTAATAATTTTTATACGTTGAATTTTGCCTCTGCTTTTGCAAGGATGAGATCTCCAGCATCTTCTGCATCTTCATGTAACTCGATCTCTCCTTTATCATAGCAATCAATGTCAAGTTTTCGAACTCCACGACCCTCATGTTGGCCCCTTGGAAGATGTCTTTTTCCCGACCTATCGCCAATACCATCAATGGCAATACCTTCCGCCTCTGCAACCTCTAGAAATGAACGAAGAACTTTATTGATATCCTTGACAATGGTTTCCGACTTGGGATGAAGTGTCCAAACACGGCGATAGGTTCTTGAAACTGCAGTAGGTGTTGCAAGTGAAAATTTCTTGTTTTCGTCAATGAAACCTTGTGTTAACACGACATGCTGATCAACTGCACGATTCAGCTGACTAAACAGACTTGTGTCAAGTGGATTTGCTTCAGGCCGGTTTCCAACAGGCCTATTGCGATAAAGTTTGAGAGATCCACCCACGCCACCTTGCTCACCCATTAGATCAAGCTCGGGCAAAATCCAGTGCTTGTAGTAGCCCTTTTCCTTCATGTAAGAAACACTGTCTGCACAGGTCATGAGCACCAAAGCGTCATGATATACAAAGCCCTCGTCCCCAAAAATTCTCTTTGTTTGGTCGAACATGTAGTCAATCATTTCCGTAACACAAACCTTACCAACCATACAAACTTTGTCAACTTCCTCCTTCCATGACCTTCCATATAAGCTTTCATATGGGTTATCAGCTTGGCGATGGTCGAAAACTGGGGGGGGGTCACCTTCAAGACAGATTGCAGCCGCATGAGCAAAACCTGAAAGCCGATTGAATGAGATGCCCGGAGTAGCAGCAGCAATGGCTCGAATGCGATCGGGTTGGCTTGAAAGGGCTTTCAGGTCACGAACAAGGACAAGACCATGCTGCTGGAGTTTTTGAAACGTTTTCCCTTTGAGCTTAGGAATCTGTTGAACAGACTCATTTCCGTAGATGGCTCCTGGAGGTCGATCATCGCGAATCCAAACTTTGGATGGCATGCCTGAAATGATCACAACAAAACCAGACCGGACCACAGTGAGCGGTTGTAAGTTTAATAACAAAGCAATGCGATTGAAATGTATCTCACCTTTTCGTGTTTTGGCATAAGCAATCACTTGCAATCGAAGCTTCTCCCGTTCTGGTCTTGTAATGAGTTTCTTCTCCGTGTATTCAAAGATTTCATCAACCCTGTGACCTTTGTCATCATCTGTCATAAACACACCTAAGCAAAACCGGGCCTCACGTTCATACTTAACTTGGAGAACACTCTTGTCACTTGCAGCATATTCACCATTTGGATCAAGCTTTCCAAATTCATTCCTTTTAAAAGAGATTGCTACGTTTGGGCGGCCTGGTCCAATGCGAGACCCTGACTGACCTATGTGACACTGCTTATGAATTTCGTCAAACCAAAGAATCCGTGAAAGCTTTAGTGGACTTAGAAGAGCAACATCGTAACAAGGAGGTGGCTGGTTTTCAACATACGCTTCACCAAGTAGCTTCGGAAAGATTGCATGACTGAAATCAATCTTTCCAAACCGAAGAAGTAGCTGTGCAAACCAACGGAATGAAGCACGGCACCAGGCATCCTCCTTGGTTTTGGAACCTTGTTTCCCCCTCTTCACCGTCTTAATCAAAGGGTTGAGCCTTAACATACAGCCTCTCACTGCTGAATATGTGAAGGAAGGGAGTTCCAGTTTCTTTCTATACTTGTTAACAATGACTGTTGACATTCTTACAGAGTTTCCGGATTCGATGGAGTCAGCAACAATTTCTGCTTCGATGCTATCCAAAGCAATGATAGGAGGCCTTCCAGTTGTACTGTAGTTTCCTTTACCACTATAGAAGATGCCGTTGTCTTGACAATACAAAACATCAGTACAAACTTGAATGACTGTATCTCGAAATGCCCTTCTGTCATTCTTGAAACAATCACAGATGAATGAAATTGTATTGAGCTCTTTCCAATCCTCTGCTGGTGGAGTTTCAAGTGCATTCTCAAAGATCAAAGCAATTGATTGCCTAATGCGCTTGTAGGAGGTAGCTACTCGAGCTGGCGGCGACTCAGTGTATGCTTCTGGATCCACATAGGCATACTCTTCTTCATCATCAGTTGGTACTTCTTCATAGTTCACTCGGGGTACAGCTCTTGGTGAAGGTCTAGTCTCATCATCTTCCTGGTGAATCCTAGTGACCTCTCTGCGTTCCTGTGCAAGCAAGGTTTTCTTCCTGTTTTTATTGGTCTGGGGCTTTCGTGTACCACCAGCGGTTCTTCTTTTCTTGGGCATGGTACGGTAGTAGGTTGATTGTTGAAAATGTTTGGCGGTTGATAGTATTTCCAATCCAACTTGTGGTGAATGGTAGGATTTGTAGGCAACCCCGTCGGAACTGAAATACTTGCTTGGTTTCCGTTGCTTGGTTTTTGGTTGCTCTTTGTTTCGCTTGACCCAAGTTCAGTAGAATTTCCAATCCAACTTCTGCAGAATGGTACGATTTGTACACAGTGACGTTGGAACTGAAAAACTTGGGGTATCGATGCTCGTTTCGCGAAATACCGGTACTGTAATCCGTTTCGGTTGCTTGTTGCACTCCCTTGTTGTTTCGCTCGACCGAAGTTCGATAGTATTTCCAATCCAACTTCTCGTTAATGGTAGGATTTGTACACAGTGACGTCGGAAAAGAAAAACTTGTGACAATCGGCGATTGCTCGTTCCGATTGCTCGTTCCAATTGCTCGCTTCACCGAAGTTCGATAGTATTTCCAATCCAACTTCTCCTTAATGGTAGGATTTGTACACAGTGACGTCGGAAAAGAAAAACTTGTGACAATCGGCGATCCCTATTCGATTGCTCGTTCCGATTGCTCGCTTGACCGAAGTTCGATGGTATTTCCAATCCAACTTCTCGTTAATGGTAGGATTTGTACACAGCGACGTCGGAACTGAAACACTTGTGACAGTATTTCGATTGCTCGTTTCGCTTGACCGAAGTTTGATAGTATTTCCAATCCAACTTCTTGTTAATGGTAGGATTTGTACACAGCGCCGTCGGAGGTGAATTACTTGTGACAGTCGGTCAAAGGGTTCGATAGTATTTCCAATCCAACTTTTGGTAAATGGTAGGATTTGTACACAGCGCCGTTGGAGGTGAATTACTATCGATCCGTTTTTCGGTTGCTTGCACTCGCTTGTTTCTGCCTTCGGTAGCTCGACCGGAAGTTCGATAGTATTTCCAATCGGGAATGTGCTGAGTAGTACAGAATGTACACAAAGGAGTCGGAACTGAAAGACTTGTGACAGTCGGTTCCTGCTTGACTCTAGGTTTCGCCGTACCGGTAGCCGTTTGCCTTCTTGCACTGTCGTTCTGAAGTCTTTCAGATCGGACTTGCCGTTATTAGTAGGGATTCCACACGAGACAGTCAGAACAGACTAACTCCAGATGGTCATTGGGTTTGATTGAATTACTCCTAAGTGGTATCATACCATTCATAGATACAGCAATATGGATAGACGATTTGAATTGATATTTGAATTGATATTTCTTACACGTGGAGTATTTTTTTAACGGTTTAACGGCTTCTGAGTGGCTGGGCGTGCGCGCTGTCACTGCGCGGAGTCTCCAAATTGTTGAAAATAGAACATAAAGAACATGAAAACTCTCATTATTTTTTTATATTCATATCCAGTAATGAAGATAAAGTTTTTTATATATCGAGTCACTAAGACTTCAAAAGAAGCAGAAACAAACAGCAGATTCGTATTCCTCTTTAAATAAGCTTTCCAACGGTATATAGGTTAATAGGGGTTGCACACGTTCTTCAAAATGTGGATTCCCATACGGAGGGAACCAAAGTGAAATTGAGGTATGATGTTAAAATTTAAAGAGATGTGAGCTCAGAGAGACGGTGTCTGTTCAAAAATTTAGTATCCGCACCTTTGAGCCTGGTGATAGGTTCCCTTGCCTACCTTCCTACGCAATCCTGTCCGTCATTTTTTCGGGCTTATATTTGTTCCACCCATGTATTTTATTTTTGTAACGTTTTATCGCTATCATTAATTTTGGTCAAATCTCGGTTTCAGTTGGTAATTTTTCTTAGTCTATATTTCTCACCCCCCCCCCTTTCATCATCGGGATCGGATTGTTTTTTTTCTTTACTTCATACCGTACTTATTTCCCGATTCACATCCCATCATTCATGGTACATTGGTTATTACTCATTCTATTTCCCGACGTATCCTTTTCTGCAATGAGCAAAGTTTCCGATGATCAATTTGTCCACTTCCGATCATAAACCCGTTAAGTCATGGTCGCCCATGTCATTACATCAATTCCGCAATTGGCCTCCTGTTTTTTCCTCCTCCACGGACAATTTGCTTGACTCTCTCCTCCACGGACAATTTGCTTGACTCTCTCGGAGCATACTGCTTCAATTGGTGGGGATTTAAGATCACCACCTTTCATAGAACAAACTACCGCTCCCACTGTCGTGCCAATTGTTCTTTTAAGTGCATGTGTTGCGATCTTGAGATCAGAGTCGTCTGTTTAAGTCATGATGCACCCTTCCAGACTCGGAAGAAACTACAATGAAGAAGGACTAACAAATCCAATTCCGACAGAAGACGGACAATTAGGTTAATGAAAACAAGTTTTTGTTCCGGATAGCAATCCAAAATGTGATAACAGCAATTTAATTAGAGCTTGTTCAACAATCTGATTAGTGGAAAATTGTCATATTCATCGTCATATTGTGGACCATTGTCTAGAATGCACATCTGGGACTCTTTTCCAAGCTTGAGGATGACCGATTCCACTTGTTCATTTTCAATATCCATATCGTTGGAATTCACATTTACTTCCGCAATACCGCAGAGGGACAATTGAGACTCCCTCCAAAACTGACCACCACTCCTTTTTTTCTTGTTCTCAAGGTGCCCAGCTTGTTTCCAAAACAAATTCCAGGTCTCAGTATTCTTACGGTTGGAGATATTTTTTTTCAAATTCTTTCTTGAGTGTGCCACGTCCTCTTTTTGGATCTTTATTACTTCTGCAAAGGAGGCCGGATCCATGTAATGTCGTGTTGAGTTTTTTTTCTCATTGGAAGACACACGCTTGGATAAGCTTCTTGTATGACAATAAACGAAAACTACTTTTGGGTTTGAGACAAGACCGGACCCACTGGTAGATACGATATTTTGTTTTCGTTGCGATACAATGCTCCGCGAAAGATTGCTGACGTCGTTCGGTTGGGTAGATGACATGATTCGACCCGGCATTCATTGAATAGGATTACAATAATACCAGATAGGTAGGTAATATGTGTGTGAGTAGTGGAAGGGGAAGAGAAAAAAATTATAATAGCACGACTGACATAATTGGACCTGACAATAGGTTCTGAATAGCATGACTGACATAATTGGACCTGAGAATAGGTTCTGAATAGCACGACTGACATAATTGGACCTGACAATAGGTTCTGAATAGCACGACAGAAAGTTATCTCTCCAAAAAAAACATCCGAATTTTTTTTTCAAATATCGTGACTGACAAAAATGAACCTGATAATAGGTTCCAAAAACCACGACTGACATAAATGGACCTGATAATAGGTTCCAAATAGCGTGACTGACAAAAATGGACCTGATAATAGGTTCCAAATAGCGCCACTGACAAAAATGGACCTGATAACAGGTTTTGAAAACCACGACTGACAGAAATGGACCTGATAATAGGTTTAAAATAGCGCGACTGACAAAAATGGACCAGTAGCACATAAACAGCACACTAATTTGCAATAAGAAATTGAATAATCATATATTTTGTGTGATTAGTTCATGAATATTGTTCCTGTTATTGATAAGATGAATCATGAAAGAAACAGAAGTGAGTTATCTGTAATAGTTAGTGTGTCACCACCTAATAAGTGCATTACTGTAATGGATTTGGAGGAAAAATACACACTAATTTGTAATTAGAAAATAGAAAATCCAATATCTTGTGTGATGCGTCCATGAATATTGTTCCTGTTATGGATAAGATGAATCATGAAAGAAACAGAAGTGAGTTATGTGTGATGGCTTGTTTGTCAAAACCTAATAGTGCATTTTGGGTACTGGATTTGGAGGAAAAATATACACTAATTTGCAATTAGAAATTAGAAAATCAGATATTTGTTGTGATTAGTCAATGAATATTGTTCCTGTTATAGATAAGATGAGTCATGCTGTGTGTCATAATTTAATAAGTGCATTTGGGTAATCAACCGGAGATTAAATGAAAACAAAGAAAAAGAATAATGGATAATAACATGACTTCTGTCGTATAATCCATATAAGATACTAGACAACGATTGTCAGAAACAGTAAAGTAATGAATTATAATTTTAATATGATACATGATGCATGAAACAAAACAAAATAGATATAGTTCTTCTCAGATAATGTCTGAAAGACAGTAGTTACGGGAAGTCGAGGTGGAAGGTGAGAGGGGAATAATGTGCTTGTTGGAGCTGGATACTGCAACGGGAATACCGTTAGAGGAGGAGACGGAGGATTGAGGCTTATCATTTGTGGCAACAATAGTTTGTTGAGGTTGAGGTAGATAATGGGTGGGTAGAAATCCATTTCTACTAAGAACGGAAGAAAAATTGCGATATTGACCGAGAGACTCAGAAACATATGGTAACCATTTTGATTTACATTGAGGACATGTATCGAAGTCATGGTATTTGTGAGAATGATGAGATACAGAGTAACAAATGTTACAGATAATCAGACGAGAATGAAGCGTTGATTGTAGGCAGTGTACGGAACGTTGCCGCATAAGGACAAGGCAAATGTTGATAGTGTAATAGTCAAGCGATGACTCATAGGAACTTAAGCGGAGTTTAAGAAGAGGTAGGGATATTGTTTGCAGGCCTGTAGAAACAGAGATTTTTAGTTCGGCGAGTATAAACAATATGTGATTGCATACTGGATGGATATCAGGACACGAACAGATAATAGTTTTGCTAGAAGCAACTATGGTGTAGACATTGCCGGAAGAACCGGTGACAAAAAGTGAGAAGGAGGGTGATGCTTTGGAGCAGTGTCGGAGAATATAAAAGGATTCTGAAACTGAACGGCGTAAACGCTTTTTGTCGACAAACAGCCAGACTGTGCAGAGAAGGTTTAGGATGAAATGAGGGTATTGTATGTCGGCGGGCAAGATCGGAGAAAGTGTAAATGTAATCAATAATGAACGGCAAATATAATAAGGAAGTACATACTGGAGCCATTGCATTTCGAAGAAGACATGGCCAAACGGATAGAAAGGGGAAGGTTGGGGTAAAGACAGAAGCTCCGAAACACAAAGTAGACATAATGAAAGGGATCGTAAGTGTAAATATTTGTTGTCATGAAGTATCGGGTGTACATTGAGTGTTGGTAAATATTTTGGGGGGATAAAGGAAAACAAGATAAGGAAAATAAATGGATGAATGACGATAGGAGCGTTATTTTTGAGGAAGATAAATGACCGCCAAAGATACGGGGAATTTAAAGTATTGGCGTACGTATGGAATTGAATATAGATATAATGATCAATTAAAGACAGTTATGTTTACATAGGAGAGGAACTGAGAGGAACCTATCACAAGGCTCCGCAAACCAATCACGAGGCTCATTCAAATGAAAGTAAATAGAAAATACCCGATAACAATGCCCAGTAGCAATAATAGCCAAATTTTTTACAGGGGCCGAGGCTGATGCAAATTTTAGAAACCTATTTTGAGGCTCTTGCCTGTCTGATTTTCGTCACTGCTTTCTCTGTCGATTTCTCATACTGGTACTTCCTCATAAGATGAGACTAATAATCTCTTTCCGTACTTTCTACAAAGTATCTCGCAGAGATCGGGGATGACATAACGTGCATTTGAAGTCACATATTTTTATGTCCCATCCAGATTGGAGGACAGGCACCTGACATGCCAGAGAACACTATTATTTTATGTCTTCAAGTGAAAAAACGATATATTCCTATTATTATTATCATTCTTATCCTGAATTGTGCAAATTATCTCCTCCAAACTTGCTCACATTTTGATAGAAGTAAAATTTGTTTCTATGTCAAGAAAAGTGCTCAAATGAAGCAATTATCACCACATGATGGACAATTCAACACTTACAAGGGGGGCACTTGCAAGGAGGCTTGCAAAAAAAAAAAGATCTCTCACGGAACTTGGCATAGTAATTGCAAAGAAGACTTGCAAGTGCCATGTCAAGTTGGGAAAATATCTCATTGTTTTTTCTGCAGTACTATATTTTATGGAGCTTCTACAGTGATCACTTAGTTGCCCTCCTGTGCCCAAAAACGGGCAAAAAGTGCAACTAATTAAGTGTCATGGTCAAGTTGGATTATGCCTTTCTCCACTGTTTGCTGGGATGTCAGGTGCCTGTGCTCCAATTTGGATGGTTCACTAAAAAATATGAACACAAAGGCATGTTATGTCATCCCCATCGAAATTGGGGCTTGAAGGGGTGAGGTTGAGTTGTTGTCTAGTAGGACTACCAGTACTCCTATGCGTCTGTGTGGTACAGTAGTCTCACCAAGGGTCTTATGACCCCTGTGTCTCACCGCCTCTGCAAGAAAAAAAATAAGAATTTGTGTGTCAAAAAAGGAACTGGTTCCTTTTTGTACTAAATGAGCTTTTTACATAGTAAATGCAAGTTAAAAACAAAAAATAGCTTAAAAACTGCCAAATAACCAGTTTTTAATAGAGTCTTTCTCAGTAGTGAAACATCAGATATGAACCTCATTTCTTGCACACAATACACAACCACACCAATATAAATACACAATACATCAAATAGTCCAGGATACTTGATTTAATATCAGTATTACACTCAGCAGTACACACAGAAGAATTATTAGCATAGTACCTGAGCCCTACTATTTTTTGGTAAAGCTATCTTTACTTCTGAAAGGAGTTGGATGACATCTGAGGTAGTATTAAGCTTTATCTACAAGTATTGCATACTTATTTTGAGCTATCTATTGATCCAATGGAGCTGCAGGGGGATGTAAATGTCCGGCACTGCTCCACAACTAGCTGTAATGATTCTCTAGTAGATGACCAATTCTTGTTGTCCATTGTCTGTAAATAGTAGGTTTTCACACCTTGATTATTTTATGGGTAACTCTAGAGCCAAAGATATGGTTGGATTGGGTGCAGACAAGAAATACAGTCTGGTTTTGATGTTGTTTCCTGTGTTTGATTTTAGGGTCTGACATTGTCACAGTTCTAGCTGGAAAGATTCAATAGACAACCAATTCTTGTTTTCCTGCATCTGTAGATGGGTTTAGATACCATACTTCCTGTCTGGGCAACTCTGCAGCCAAAGGTATGGTCAGAATGGGTAAGGGTGAAAATACAATCCGATATTTTTAGCATTGCCTGTTTTTACTTTGAGGACCTGGTGCCAATACACCATCATCCTCACCAGGAAGGTTGAGGGCGGGGGAGAAGCTGAGAGCAGGTAGAGAAGGCATGGCTGGTAAAGAGAAAAAGAAAATTCAGATAAAGTAGCTGGCACAAACTTGATCAGAGCTGATGCTTGTTTGTAGGTACCCAAATCTTCACTGGCTAAGTTCTGAGAGACGTTTAAAAAAGTGAGTGAGCAGTGTGTCGAGAGTCATTGGCGATGCTGCTGTTGAGAAGCAGATTTGCAGTTTTTGATGATAAAATAATAAAGAAACCTCCTGCGTGTTTGTGTTGCGAGTCATCGAGTAACGAATGCCCATTGGTCTGTCATTCACCCTGGTTAGCTTTTTGCAGGGGATGCGCGTAGAAAAACCCGGAGAAAAAATGAATGAGGTAGTGCCTACGAGTACGAGTACGGTTATGGCTGGTTCCCGAAATACTAGTCTGGGTAGGGAACCAGATTTTTGTATTTCGGGAATGAAAATCACCATACCCAGATTTTGCCTAAAGTCTCATTTTGGAATAAGGAATTTGTCCATGGATAAAATAATTTATAAAAAATTCCATGCGCGATTTCAAGCAAATCTGGGTAGTGACCCAGAAACTGGCCGATGTGAGCTCACATTGACCGGTTTCTGGGTCAAAATGCTCCAGAATTTAATCTGGGCCCCTACCCAGATTAAAATCTGGGTCCATACCCAGACTATTTCGGGAACGACCCAATAGCATCATTGTTGTGAAACTTGAGATTGAAGAAAAATCAATTGTGAATTGCTCCATGGAGTATCGTACTCGTACTCGTACCGGTACTCGTACTCGTAATCATTATTCCTCTCTACATCAATCTCTATTGTCTCTATCCGAGTTTCTTGTCGACCAGCACTGCACGCAGAGAACTTGAATCGAACAGAACGATAACCGGTAGTAGTCCATCGATTACGTGCACTGTATTCGATTTCCGATAGAAACAGACATACACTGGGAAACTCACACACGATGTGGTGATGAAGAGAGCAACGAGGCATCGGAAACGGACCGCCCCGCCAGGGCCCTGCGGTATTTTGTGGCAGACGCAACGAGGGAGAGGAGGGAAGGTGTCAAAATTGAGAGAGGGCAATCATCAAAGGTCAACCAACGAGGAGGAATTGTCTGTCGGAGAGGAAGAGAACGAATCGCTTGCTCTCTGTCCGAACGGCAATCACGGCAGGAACCACGATCGCAACCATGGATTCCGAGCTCCCGTCGATCGCAAGAACAAGGGCAATGCCAACGAGGAGGATCACGACGCATCGACGCCGCCCGCCTGGACGGCCATGCAGAGATCCCTCGGAATTGTCACACCTTACCTTCCCATTCACACGCAGGGCAACGTACCGAAGCGATACGAACTCCTGCGGCCACACTTGCCACCCAATTGCGTTCTTCTGAGTGACTTGCTACGGGGGAAACACGATCTAACACTGAAGGATCCTGACCTGTATCTCTGTGTCTGGGTCGATTCGATCGACGAGCGAAATGCTCATCACGGCATCTGGACCGTTGTGTTGAAGGACGAAACCGGGGCGACCATTCGGGCATGGATGGAACCAAATTTCTGCAAGAAGGAACTCCAAAAGGCGCAGCAGCAACACCAGCAACAGGATACAATTGATCCCGAGGTAGTATCACCGTCGACGAGCAATGCGGGAGTGGTCCGAACCGGAGTGGTTTGGATGTTGCAGAATTTTTCGTTGACCGTAATCCACCACCAAAACGGCAATTCCAATCGCAGCCCCCAGTATAACCACAATGGGGGCGTGGAACGGATGCTTGTCGTTTCGGGAAAGCACATTGCAAGGGTGTGGACGCCCGAAACAGATCGATCACAGCACCAACCAAACGAGGAAGATGATTCGCCGGAAGCGCAGCGGAGGTACCTGGACTGGATGGAAAAACGCAAGGCTCTTGTGGTGGAAGTGGAAGACGAGGGAGAGGACGACGATGGCGGGGAAGAGGAAGAGGACGAACGCTTCCAACAGAATGAGTACCGCGAAAGCAACTCAGACCACAGGTCATCCGAGGTAGGTGAACACGACAAGCCTAGCAATGAAGGAGGGCAATGTCGTAATGCTTCTTCCAGGGAATATCAGCAACTTCCTGATTCCAATAGTGCCCGACTGCAAACAATTGGAAAGTCTCCGTCCAGAATGAAAGAACAGAGAAAGAATGGTGACGCTCTCAACGGTAGCAGCTGTGGTAGTAGCGATCGTCAACAATATCAACGTAGCGATGAACGCATAGTTGGTAGTACCCAACAACAAGAACGAATGACAGCCATGTCGGCACTGACCATGACGGCCAACGAAGACATCACCGAGACGACACAAAACACAACTGCAACTGCAGATGCTGCTGTCGCTGCAACTGCAACTGCAACTGCTCGCTCGAGAGTAGTACTGGCTAGTTCATTAGAGACCCAACCCTCGTTGCTCCTTGACCATCATCAAGACGTGAACATTGAAAAGAGATCCAACTATCGCACCAAGAGTACCGGGGGGGAGGCCGCTTCGGTTCGAATCTCGCCAGAATCGCCGCACCCGAGTAATGACAGGTGCAATAGAAACTACAATGGCGAAGACCGGCCTTCTTTGCCGCGTCTCGCCGAGAAATCTGCAATGGGAAGACAACAGCACAACCCTCGAGATACTCATCCCGGTCAATATGACACGCAGCTTGCGACGCAACGAAACTCTTCGCAAAGAAACAAAAGTGATGGAATGCAAGCCAACCCTAGCAGTAGCGAAAGCAATACCCATCGGCAAAGATCACGAGGAAAGACGGTTTCAAAGTCTGGATCTGAGCGAAGTATGCAGTCAGAGCCAAAGCAAAACAAGAAAAAAGATCGCTGTAACCATCCCGGTGTGTCTCCCTCCGGGACAATTCATCAAGAACATCAAGAGTCAGATCGACCAAATGCGACAGGAAGACAGCGGAAAAAAGCCAAGAGTCGTACGAGTCCCATTCGTGGCAAAATAATGTACCCCGAAAGAAGCAGAGGTAATCACAGCCCAACTCGGAGTCCCATTCGCTTGCCAGGGTCGGTCTGGAACACGCCCGATCCTTTGATTCTCGAAATGCTCCGAGAGGAGGAAGCAAACGAAGCTCTGAATGAAGACGACGAAGTAAAAACCCTCGTGTGGGATTCATCTTGCCCGTCCTGTTCTTATTTGTCGTTGGAAAGGGAAAGACACGAGTCAAAAGCGACCTGCTCCGAAGAATCTAAAAGCAACATCGCAGGTGGATTAGAGCGAACCGAAATTGCCGAAAATGACGAGAGCCAGATGAAGGTGGGGAAAGGCGACGATAATTATGGGAACGAGTCACCACCTGCTGGACGAATATTGCTATCACGTGGAGTAGCAGCAGCCTTGTTTGAACCATCGACCTGGGTAGGGGTGGACGCGACTGTATTTGGTGACGACGAAGAAGACGACGAATCTTGAACACGTCTTAGAGAGTGCCTATGGCGTAAACAATAAGGGAAATGACGTTTTGAATTAGAGATAACGGTAGGTTTATTGAACGACATTGACGTCAAAAAAGTTGTTTCGGTACATTATGAATTATTTTGCACCGTGTGTCTTTCAGTAGACACAATGCGTGACACGGCATGGCGCTTCGTAAAAATACACAATTATTGTAGAAATAAATATTGTACAGAGGTGCTTCGCGGATATCCGCGTCAGTCACCGAATTCTTCAGGAGTATGGAGACGAAGAAAAATCCGATCCGCAATTCTTCGCTACGACGAAGGCGGCACTTGAAGCGACAGATTGGTATGGACGCGCCACACCAGAAAGGCCGTACATCATGTATCGTCCGCGAGAAAGATTAGCGTTGAGGGTCATCGTACCGGATCTGCTGGGACTCTCGCACCCATTTCCGTTGCCACCGCAAGAATATTCCCAGTAGTAGGGCATCATGCGCATGCGACCGATTGCATTGTGAGAATTTGGTCTGAAAACTCCAAACCAATCGCGTACACCGGGATCACAGAACCTGTACTCGATTTCGATTGACTCTCCAAACGTGTAGCAGTCCTTGGACACAACAATTGCGTTTTGGCAAAAATCATCGGGGAACTCATCGACAACGACCTTGTCGTGGATGGGTTTAGTACCGAAATCAATGGGAGCCGTAGGGTGTGACGGTGTATTGTGATGGGAGTTGGAGGGCGCCGACACGGAATGATCAGTACCTGTGTGAGCTGGATCCTCAGTAGAAGATGGGACGGGAGATTCTGGATCCTTGGTAGGAGCGGCAACCGGAGATTCTGGATCCTTGGTGGGAGCGGCAACTGGAGATTCTGGATCCTTGGTGGGAGCGGCAACTGGAGATTCTGTGGATGGTTCCATTGGAGATTTCGTAGGACCCGTTGTAGGAGCAACGAGTGCTGCGTTGCTTTCTGCAACACTGGCATTCGATTGTCCTGCCCGCCTATTCTTCGAAGCAGCTATGCTGGATGCTGCAACAATCACTACGAGGACCATTGCAAGCAAACCAAAAACTTTCTTTTTCGACAGGGGCTGTCGTTTTTCGCTCTGAACAGTATCCAAGTCGGTGTGTTCCCCCGAGTCGTACTCTTCATCGTATTCGTAGGGCACCGCAAGGTCGTGTTGGCTCAAAGTTTGCTCAAATTCATTTTCATTGTGTTCGTAAGGCAACGCACGCCCATGCTCGTGCCCGCTCAAAGTTTGCTCAACTCCATCGTAGTCGATATTTTGTTCCGTGATGAGACTGAGGTCGCTCGGAACATCAGAATATGAATACCCGGCTTCATCGCCATACGGTGCGGTGTAGTCAGGTGGTGGTGGTGGAGGGTACTCAATACTCTCGTCGTTACTGAAGGCCTGGTTGATGTCAAAATCCGCCATGATGGTTTTATTCTTTTCGTTGTTTTGAGTGGTGCTCAATTGAATAATTTCTCGGTAATTTTATTTTTTGTCGACTCCGATATCTTACGTACCGTACCGATATCTGCTCCAAAGAAGAGAGCATTCGAAGAAAACTTCGCTTGGTCTTGTGATGGTTGTTCCATACTCGTATCGGTACCGGTACCGGTACGAACGCTGATAGCCGTACGGTGTAGGTTCTCTGGGTATCTAAGAAAAGTCCCTGTCCCACGACACGTGTTTGAGCTTTCGTTCCCGTGGGGGGGGGGAAATTGGTGGACTACTATTCTCATACTTTTTGTACGTACTATCGATTTTATTGTCCGTTAATTCATCAGAGTGCCCTATGTGACTCACACTTCGTGCCGATGAACAGAAAAATCGGCATCGAGACATTCCAGTCGCGCCTAAAATACATGTGAAGCGTGCGATGACACTGACATTCCTCCGCACTCATCGCGGCTATTATTTTGGCGGTCATTTGCCTAACTTGTCCAGAAATAGACAGACATTGCGCAAAACTAGAAGCAACGTACAGTAAATACGTCCGGCCCCCGAAGTTCCGAAGCCTGCCTACAATTACGAGTACGGTAAGTGAACGAAAGATTGGTCGCTTTGCAGGGGCGAATCGGAGTTGTTGTACCGAGCGTATGTTGTACGAGTACTGTGTCAGCTACCGTACCTACGGTGTGTCAATTGCTTCAATAATTTGTTGACTGACTCATCTGCTGATGCATACTAGTAGTATGAACAACATTGTCCATCAAATTGAAGAAAAGGTGGTGGTTTGTCACCCTAAATTGCATGCCAGGATTATTTCTGGTGCAAACCCAACACCCCAACTCATTGATTAAAAGACTGATTACGTCACTGATTATGTGATGACTCAAAATTTATCAGGTCAACAATCATCGTCCTTCTTGCATGAACGTCCGAATGATTTTTGCAGGACTCATCTAATGCATAGTATGAGCACGCAGCATTGCCACTCAAATTGCAGAAAAGGCAGTGGGTTGTCACTCCACATTGCAGGTTACGTTTTTTTCCTAGTGCAAACCCAATGCCCAAAATGACTGATTTGGAGACTGATTAGTAGGTGACTGATTAGGTGACTGAATACGTGACCACTGATTACATGACTGATCATGTGACTGGTCATGTGACTCATTACAAGACTGATTGTTGATTACAAGACTGATTGTTACAAGGCTGATTACGTCACTGATTACATGATGACTCAAAATTCATCAGGTCAATTGCATGAATAATTTGTTCCTGCCTCATCTTGTGCAAAGAAGTATGAACAACCTGTCACTCAAATTGCAGAAAAGACTGTGGTTTGTCACTATTTTTGGTGCAATCTCATCTAATGCATAGTATGAACAATATTGTCACTTAAATTGCAGTAAGGGTGGTGGTTTGTTGTTCCAAATAGCACACCTGGGTTATTGTTTATGTAAATGAAGTAACCAAACTGATTGATTACTAGTTGACTGATTAGGTGATGACTCAAATTATCAGGTCAATTGCATGAATAATTTTTGCATGACTCATCTCAGACATAGTATGAGCAACATTGCCACTCAAATTGTAGAAGAGATACCATGGCAGTTTATTTGCAAGCAAGTATAATTAAATTTTATGAATATTTTGTGCTAGTAAAAAAGAAGGGGGCAATAGAGTTTAATTTTTTTATATTTTTTTAACCCTTTTTCAGTTTTCACTGCCCCCTTTTAGTTTGGTCTGTCCTTCTGTGCTAGTACAAAGGAGGGGGAATGGAGTTTAGTGAATTTGGGGGGTTGTTTCAATATCCCTTTTGGCTTTCACTGCCCCCTTTTAGTTTGATCTGTCCCTCTTCCGCTCCTCATTTTCTTGGTCTGTCCTTTTTCCACTACTTGTTCATTGGTCTGTCCTTTTTCCGCTCCTTGTTTTTTGGACCTTAATTTACTTATGAAGAAAATAGAAAATTCACAATTTATTTTGCAAAACTAACATTTAATATTGCCTCAGATGTTTTGTGCAACCAATTCTATTTTCAACAACTCATTTATTTTGCGAAATTAAAACTATTATTTTCTAATTAATGAATTAATTTTTGGGGCTATATTTTCCTTTAAAACATAACTTGAATAAGTTTTTAACAGTTTTTACTCATTAACTTTGTTCTAGACCCACCTAATAAAACAAAAAAGCCTGTTTTTGGAATATTTCAGCCCCCCCCCCCCTGTACCCCCCAACTCCTGGTGGAGAAACTATCTACATTGTTTAAGATTAATGCTAAGGTTTCAACAACTCCGATGATTACAAACTTCTGGAGTTGGATGGGAACAATCCCTCCACTTTCCGCGAGCAAAATTTTGCAGGAGGAGCTCTTGGGAACCAAACATCAACTGAAAATTCAGAAAAACAGAGGCTTAAAAAATGGATTTAAAGACTATGGCAAACAGTTTGTTTCTAATCCATCGTAGAAAACCCTCCGGTGAGACTCCTACTATGCTATGCGCATGCAAGCCAGCATTGAAGCAGAAAAAGGACAGATCCCCCCTAAAGAGGGAAATTGAACATTAAAAAGAACATAACCTCTTGAAAAAATATTTGAAGTATTCTCCCCGTTCTTTTAGCAGCCAATACATCAGCTTCCCAAACCCACTAATATGCAATTTGGAGAGCAAAATTGATACATTTTTTGGATTTGACCATCAAGGTTTTTCATATTATGCACAAGATAAACCATGAAAGAAAAAGAAATGGGATAGAGCTCATACTAGTTTGTGTGTCACCACCTGATGAGTGCATTGGGGTCCTGGATTTGGAAGGGAATTACACACCAATAAATCAGACATTTTTTGTGATATGTCCATTGATGTTTTTCATTTTATGGATGAGATCAATGATAAAAGAAAAAGAAATTGGATTGACCTGAAAGTTTGTGTGTCACCACCTAACGACTGCATTTGACTGGGTCCTGGATTTGGAGGGAAATATGTACTAATATGCAATTTGGAGTGCAAAAATCATACAATTTTTTTGGATTTTTCCATCAATGTTCCTCATACTATGGACAAGATGAATCATGAAAGAAAAAGAAATTTGATTTACCTGATACTTTGTGCATCACCATTTAATTAGTGCATTTGGACACAGAATTTTGAGGAAAAATTGGTTTCTAATATGCAATTTAGAGTGCAAAAGTCACACACTTTCTGGAATCCCACCATTGACATTCTTAATGCCGTGGGCAATACAAATTTTGGAAGAAAAGAAATGGAAGTTACTTGACACATTTTTAGTCACAAATTAATTAGTGTATTTGGGCACAGGATTTCGACAAAAAATATGCACTAATATGCAATTTGGAATGTTGGGTTATTGGACCTATTGTTTGGCCAGACAACAATGCAAAATCTGAAAAGGATGAGGATAGTTGCTAGATTTACCTGAAAGTCATCTATATTAATAGTATAGCTTGGGATTACTGTATGATTAAATTTTGAGTGTAATGCTAAGTCTGAAGAATATTACAGGTTGCAGCCTGTGAGAATATAGAAAGGTACTAATGCACCAAACTGGAGTTGCCAATTCTACCCTTTGTCAATTGTTTTCTTTCAATGCTGTTCAAAAATTATATTTGCAGAGTGATGGCTGAGCTACAGTTGTTCATAGTATAAACATTTCATAGTTCCTCTAGTATTTGTTCTATTTTACATTTGACGCTTTGGACATGAGAGATCGTCTACCCTTTGTCAACAAAATAAGAAGATCAGTGCTGCCATCGTGCCACACAAAAGAAATTATGGTAGAGATCTCAGTGATAGTACCTTCAAAAACCACCGAATCTATTAGATGGAGAGCTCCAGCTGCCCTGTCTCTAATCCATGCTGAACAACAAAAAGAGTGGATGCTAATCAAGGTGATTAAAAATTATGATGATAGTAAGATACTTGTGTGCATGTGTGTGTGTGTGTGTGTGTGTGCTGTGTGTGTTTGAAGTCTGTATGAAATTGGTAACAAACAAGTAAAGGTGCTTGTGCATTGAGCTGGAGTGGCTGAAGCTGGAGTGGCTGACTTTTTTGGTGCCCAGAAGACCCCCTGTGAAAATTGGTAAAAACTGGTTCTTTAAAAAAATGTAATAACCTTAAGGATACTTAGCAATCTCATTAGATTCATCCCCAAAAAAATGGTTAAGGTCCTATGTCAAACCCAAACACCTTCAGGCTTAGGTTTTAAGCTATAGAAATGCAACCCAATGCTGGGGTTGTACGTTGTTTAAGGGAAGGTTGCTATATCATTAGTTTATAGCATGTAACATGTATGAAACAAAACTTTGGAGAACCTTTAGGTTCTAGGTTGAGGTAGAAATTGAGAGCATTTAGGCATTCAATTGATCTTGATATGTGTAACCTTAGGGGTTGAGGTCGCGTTTATTATGTACCCGTACAACCTTAAGATTGCCATTATTGTCATCATTGAGTTTAATTTTGTACCTTCCACATAAAAACAGATCAAACCATTCCAAACTTTTCTGTTACAAAGGTTGCCTGGAGAGCCCATGTGAAAAATCAACTTACCTCTGCTCCTGAAATAGGTTTTGCATTTAAATACAATAATATTTTGCAAATATTCATAGAAAAAAACATGAACAAATCAATGCAATTCTTTTAAAAATTGCGCCAACATTTTTCTTTGAGGACATTTTTTTTTCACAGACAAGTTGAGTGTCTTGGATTGCCCCTTGATTCCCCCTGGGATTAAAAAGGAAATTGTAAAATTCCTAAGCAGTGATTTTAAAAAACATTCACTATTCTTCACCAGCTCCTTCTTCTTAAGTCTAGAACCATTTGTCTAAAGTATTTTGTTGATTAAAGTGCTCTTGTGTGGGATGTCTCATAAGTTGTACCGTAGGTAAAGGAAGATCTGATCATTCTCTGCCAAGAATTTTTGGGGATACAGAATCAACCACAAGTCCATCATATGATGTGCTAGGTCATCTTTCATGTACTGGTATGTAGGCCTAGCCACAGAAAAGTTAACTGCTCCAAGTATTTGCCTCTGTCTGTGATAGTTGGGCCCTTGGTAAATTTGAATCTGGAACTAACTACTAGATGCTTAATGTTCACACCTTCTAGTTGACACTCTTTAATGACATACTCCCTTTGTTTTTGCATTCATTTGCTTGAATACCAAGCTTTTGATACAGAGGCCTGAATAACTAGTAGTAACCAACAATGCAAAACATAAACAAGCAAGCATCCAAAAAAAAATATGTTAGTATGGGTTACTCAAGCCCAAGGTAGCTGTTTGGGCACAGAAGTAATTCATAGCTGGATTAATGTACTTGCATTGCTGAGGTACACATCTGATCTGATTCAAATAAAATCAAAATTGGATTATGTCCCTTTCTTGCAATCAAGAATCCATTTTGTTTTCCAATAGCAGTTACACTGACAATATAAAACCAAAATACAAAAATCATTTTTTGGTTTTTATTTTAAACCCAAGCCAGCTTACAGATTGCAGAAAGCAATACCTCAGTAAGATCATTGATGCCAAAAAGTCACAACATATCAATAAGGTATTGAGTCATTTGGAATTCTGACTATTGAGTCATATTGAATTGTGACATAGGAATTGGTGGAAAAATCTCAAAAAGATTTTTTTTAAACTGGAAGCAACTCTGAACATTATCCATTGTGCAAGTGGCTCTCTTCTGCAATATAATGTCAAGTCATATTACATCATGCCAGTTGGAATTAAACCAGTAACTGTTGTATTAGGTAAATCTTAATTTTTGTCAGCAGTTGGCGCTGTGTTAGGCAAGAAGGTGCTCGAATCTTCAGCATTTGCAGATTTTTCTAAAACCGATGCCACAACGTTGTAAAAGGACAAACGATGTCTTCTATTCATCTATGTTTTACTCTTTTTCAAGTCATAGAATCTCTTCAGCCATAATACCCCCCGGCACATTGCATTTGACGAAGTATTGTGTAACCATTATTACAATGAAAAAAACACCTGTTGAAATTATTCAATGCGGAGTAGCCCTATGACTTTTTTGGTCGAAGGCGACAGCATTTTTCTTCATACTTCCTGCTGCGGGTACAAGGTATGTCTTACAACACATCAAACAAACCCTTGCCTGTAAAAGCTTCGCACTCGATTCCACAACCAGTCAATCATCGGGGCGACGATTCGTACACCGTAAAGATATTCAAGTTTCGACCGTTATTGATTGTCACGCAGAACAGTTCACAGGAAGAGCTTTTTTTCTCTCAACCAAACATTCATTGTTCCATTATTGTGGTCACACAATTTTGAAAGTATTGTCGCAACTGCCAACCCTTCCCGAATTATCGCTCTCGGTTATTCGTTGATTTGTGCACAAAGTAATTGGCGTTTTTTTCCACGGATGTCGTGAATCTGGTGGTGGTGAAATGCCATAGATTTTAAACCGAGCAATCCAGTGGAGTGAACGGCAACGAAAATCGATCTGCTTGCTATCGTGGAAGAGTCTTGGATATCATGTGCATCGGGCTTTTTGCTGTCAAGTGCCTTGACCAACAGAATGATGCACACGAGCCTTTCACTCATTTCGTCGGCTAGGTCTAGCATCCAAAGTGCTACTCTCAACAACTTCGTTAGCGTCACCTGCGAAATTGTTGAGAAATTCTTCGAATTCAATCTCATCACCATTTCGTGATTCATCCAGAATCGAAACGTTATCTGCCAGCGGCACCGTATGCGCATCCCTCCAAAGTCGTTTCGAAAGCATACATATATTGCAGAACGAAACACAGGCACCGATGAACATAAACCAAAACGCAAGAACGGGAAGGCAGACTAGCAACAAAAATACCACACACAAAATTGCTATCAGCTCTTGACTTAAAATGAACCACACCCGGCATTTTTGTTTCGTACAACCTTCGTCGTCCGGTCCACCACCATCCACGAGGCGCTCTACCTCCGGATCTTCTTCTTTATCGCTAGCATCGGCCTGAAAGAAGAGTATCGACGCCAATTTGTAGGTTCGCATGAGTCCCGTGAACCATCTGCGTAATTTTCAAAATGTTGGCATTGCCAGTCAAATGTGAGAGAACCGGAATCGCTGAGAGATACAGTTTTCAACTGCCGGATGGCCACGGGTCTGTACGGTACTCACAAGAAGACGGATTTGTTTGCCGCTATCGCCTCTTGTTTTGCGGCGTATGTTTCAAACCCACAAACACCGTGGAATTTATCGATTATGAGCCATAAAATTGCTGGATAGACAACATACAACGCCAACGCCACACCCATGTCTTGATTGCCCGAAGACAGTGCCCTTTGGACTCGATTCACAACGTATTTGACGAACATGATGATGCCCATTGCCGTTTTCCCCGTATGCTTCTTCAACCACGTCGATGCGTTTTTAATTGATGTGCTTCGTGGTTTCGGTCCCGATCGACGGTCTAAAATTCTTCGCGAGGGCGGTCGGATACGATCGTTGTTCCTGAAAAAGTTGCGCTGTCAGTAAAAGCTTTTAACCGCGGTTGTTTGGATGGGTCCTTTAGTTTGAGTGAATTATTGCTAAGCTGAGAACTTAGTGTTTTGTTTTGACACCGAAACGAATCGCAGAGAGATCCTTACCGATATGTTCTGCACTCTTGTTTAGGGTACAAGTATTCGAAGTGTTCAAGTTCAATCTTAGGCTTACCGGTTCGTACGGTACGTAGTCTTGGAACATCTTCAATCTAACGCTAAAACGAATGATGTCTTCTTTCAAGAAGGCATTTTCTTTTCAAACGTGCATTCCTGTGACCGTTTGCGGGTCGTGGGTTAAAGGACGGACGTTTCTTCCATAACCATTCATCACCGTTAGGCGGCGCATGAAAAAGCAATTTGAAAACAAACAACATGGTAATCGTACGTACGAACTCGTACGTGCCGTACGGTACATAATGCTTGTACAGAAAAACCTACGGTACTACCGATAAGTACCGGTACCACGATAGGATGGAGAAAGTCGTGTTATCCTTCTGTCGTCTCCATCCCGAGATATCGAACAGTCGACAACGCGACACAAACCGTGCTCGTACCGGTAATTACGCCATTGCCAAAGAACGAAACAACCGAGAATCAAGATTATCGCACAGTTATTACTACAGTTCACGGCTCCATATCCACGATACAATGGCACCCATCAAAGACGAACACAAGGATTTGGCCCTGGTGCCGGAATCCGTCCTGAAGAGACGTCACGACCTCGACGATCTTCGGCGAAAGAAGGCGGCCCAAGAAGAGAAGCAATCTTCCAAGCGAAAGGGCACCTACGTGAGAAAACCGGCCACATTCCTCGCGAAAGCAAAGCAAAGACGGCACGAGCAAATTCGTTATCGACGCGTGAAGAAAAAAGGAATGCAGAAAAAGGCCTCGAAGAAAACCGAAATCAAAACGAAGGAAATAGTAGTTGGGGGCAACGACAGCGATTCCGAAGACGACGAACAGACACAGGTTATCCAATACAAGTCAAACTCGGTGGGAAGTCCGTATGTATTTGTCATTCGTATTCGAGAAGATGCCGGTCATCCTCCGAGATGCGTCCGGAATATTTTGACGCAGCTGCGTCTGAAAGAACCCAACACGGGAGTATTTGTTCGTTACACCGATATTACCAAGAGGCATTTGCATTTGGTCGAACCCTGGATTGTCTATGGCAAACCATCCGATGGACTCGTGGGAGATTTGATGGAACGTAAATCCTTCGGGACCGTCAGGGGAGAAAAGGTTCCTCTTTCCGACAACACCATCATCGAAAACGCCCTTGGCAACGAGCACGGAATGATTTGTATGGAAGATTTGGTACACGAGTTGACGACCGTTGGCAAATCCTTCGAGGCCGTCGCCAACTTTTTGCGACCGTTCCCCCTGTCGGCAACCCGAAGCAGATTCGAGAAGAATCTCTTGTTTCTGAAACAAGGGAAAGATTACGGTGACCAGGGGGACGAAATCGACGAATACATCAAACAAATGTTATAGAAAGCTTCGGTGCCACACCTTGCAGCTGAGATTTAATGAACTATAATTGTATATATTATTATTATATTTTTATTTGGAAGAGCAAAATCAAAAACTAGCAGTAGTGCGACTCGTACCGTACTAGGTTTTGCCTGGATGCCTGATCCACAATGACACTGCTCGTTACTTATAATGATGACATCTTCTTTCACTTTCGACAGATTGTTCCTCATTCCAGAAGGTAGATTCTTTCATTCTTTCTCGTCCCGAGATGATTATTATCAGTAAAAAAGGTAATTGCGTTGATTGATGATAATCCTCAATCTCTCTTCCTCTTTCAAAAAGTCCTTATCTATTGTAGCAAAAGGGACAAAGATTGGTGGGCTTGCCTCCTCGCCGTAGATCATATTCATACCAAGCGTGGTTTCTCTTGTCAGATTGTTGATCATAGTAGAGTAATAGAGTGACTTACCTTAGTTGTTGCAATCATACTAATTCCAATTATCTTGTTCAGAAGAAACAATGATGCATCATGCACAACATGCAACATCATGCAACATGATGCAACATGCAACAAGAAGTACGTAGAGACTAGGAGGTTGAAACATGCGAATAACCCGAACTCTACGGGTATTTTGAATAGTTCGCTCGCCGAGTGCCAAATTGTTTCGTTTGACGATGGAATGAATGAATCTGAATCAATGGGTTATTCTACTCGTACTTGTACCGGTACCGGTATCTGGGGGGTTCTAAATCGTCTTTGGATTTTATTTCCCCCCCATATTCTGAATTCTGGAGAGCCGAACTTGGATACATACTCGTACGATACACATAAAATGCAACCCGGGTTGAATTTTCCTTGCTGCGTGCAACTTTGTACCGGTACTGCACGTTCTGTATACTAAGATACCCCATTCCGCACCCTCCTAAAACAGAGGTGCGGTAACATTTTTTGTACTAGCACCGGACAGTACAGGTTGCATATTCAACCTTAAGAGGGTTGCATTTTTAGTTGCTTTTTATTGCTGTATTTTAACACGAGGTGCGCAACTTGTGCAACCCACACCCTTGAATACCGGTCCATTATTTAACTTGTTTTTGGCGACTCTCAATAAGCGCTTTGTTTCTAACTTCATTTCTTTTGCCAATTGCAATTCAATGCATCGATTCAACACATCGATTTGCTCACATTTTATATCCAAATTCATCGAAAACACGTAACAGCAAGAACAAACACCAAGCTAGTATGCCCCACGTACTCAGTACAAATCCACGAGCTGTTAGAGCCAGGGAATGGCGTGCTGCTGCCCGCGCCGCTGCTGCCAACACCGCAGCATTCGAAGCAGCCTTCCCCCTTCCACAACAAGGTCGCGGGGGTCGGAGTTTGGAAGAAATCCGGAATGCTAGATCCCTTCTAGATTTTAGTAATAGTGGATCCTCGTTAGCACCCGGATCTCCTACTACTACTGCTCCCCCTCCTCCTCCTCCTCCCTGCCCTCCCGCCGGCGGAACAAGAACCGGCAGAACAAGAACAGCAAGAATAATTCAATGTTTGGAAACGAGCCAACGTGGTCGATTGGCAATACTTGAAAGGGCTCGCGCTCAACTTGGACTTGGAGATCGGCAAGAAGAACAAGAAGACCAACAAGAACCCCTTGAATCTGATGATGAAGCAACAGCAGCATCAAACGAGGACGCAGATGTGGATCCCGATGCCAACGCCGACACGGATGATGATGATGATGATGATACAACAGCCACACCTCGCCGCAGAGGAGGACGAGTTGCAGGACCAACACCTGTCCTCCCAAACAATGTGAATGCTCCCACCCAAGTATTAGTAAGATACCACAAGTCATTGCTGATGCTGATGGATTTCTTGCATGAATGCAAATATCACACGGACAAGATGTTCACTATGGAGGAGCTTGCTGTCATTACACCTGAGGATATCTACAGATGGATGTGTTTCAAGATGTATGGGAAAGAAGATCCTGGAACAAACGATAATCCAAGACTTGGTGGATCAAGTACTCTGATGTACTGGAAAAAGGCTATTTCATACTTCATGCCAAGCCATGCCGCCTGGAATGGAGCCACACGCGTAGGAAATCCCACGAAGTCCCGCTGCATTAATAACCTTATTAAAGCAGTGAAGAAGAAAGAGACTTGGCGCCTAGGAAAGGAGAGCCGCGCTGATCGGTGCTTCACAAATGAAGAGTTCCTGCAAGTGCTTGATCTAGCAAAGGGACACATCATTGTTCAGCTTCGACACCAAGCAATGTTGAAGTTCCAGCTTCATATGATTGCTAGGGGGGATGATACATCCCATATGAAGAAGGTGAACTTGGAAGCAAGCCTGAACTATACCGGTTACATTACAGCACAGATGAGATGGTCGAAGAATGTTCAGGATGAAGGGGACTGCCCAGTGCAGCTGCTAATGGGGGCTATGGATCACCGCTACTGTGTTCTGCTTGGGCTTGCAATCTATCTAGAGGCCTGGATAAGCACTGGGGCAGGGCGATTAAGCCAATGGTTGTTTGCAGAAGGACATACTGTGTTTGATTCATCTGTAAAGGTGCAAGATGCAGAAGCAAACTCTTGCAAGACCACCTATCAGAATGCCCTCAGACGAATCATCAAGGACCCAGAGTTTGAACCTGTTACTGATAGGAAGCTTGGCACTCACTCTGTTAAGAAGTGGGGTACTACGATGTCGCGCAGAGCAGGAGCTACTAGGGACGATGTGAACTACAGAGCTAGATGGAAGACTAGAGGCATGCAAGAAGACTATCTGGATGTACAGTTGGATTGGCCGGATATTAATGCAGCTAGTAAGCTTTGTTACAAGGGTATCTGTCAGTACAAAGAGAAAGATAGTAGTGGCATTACATCCGATTGGCTTTGCAATGCAGTCGTGCCAGCAATTAGAGCCGAGTTTGGCCCTACAGTCGGCACCATCCTTGCAAAGCCCTTGCTTTGGGCTTGCTTTGATGCAGCAGCAGTTGATATGGTTCCAGCTGGGTTGAAGGCTCAGATTCTTAATCGATATCGGCTGTTGGAGGGCCGGATGGAGGATGAAGAAGAAAATCCTATGGAAAAGGTTCAAGTGATTGCTTCGAATAATGATGGAATCGTGTTCTTGGATGAAATTCTTACTACAGACGATGAGATTGCAAGGGGAGTGAGAGGGCATGGCCATCAATGGAAGAATGCTATTTATGCAAAGATGTGTACGACACAGAACCATGTTGCAGAGCTCAGGAACCATAGCATTGCAGAGATAGCAGAGATGAAGAGACAGGTGAAGCAGTTGCAACAGATCTGTAGGGGGATTGCAATGGCGCCGGCGCGTCGATTTGGTGGAGGCGGAGGCGGAGGAGGGAGAGGACCGGTTGTAGTGGATGCCGCGCCCGGGCTTCCAGAGGGGCAGCGACCTGCAACCTTGTATGCCACTCCAAGAACCATCCAAGCCTTGTGGGATGAGTACCAAAATGGAATAGGAGGGAGGAAGCCAGCAAGGGAGTTCACTGCAGCTGAGCGCGGGCGAGTGAAGTTCAAGTATTCCAACAGGAAAGTTGTGTGGAGTTGTATGGAGAGGCTCTTGAATCGTGGCAACGATGTGAATACTGCCATCATCAAGATCAAGCGTGTTTATGGGGATGTGTCCATCACAAAGCTAATCAAGGCAATGTGCCGTGATGAGAGGAGTGATGGAGGGAATCCGGCACTTCAATGAGTAGCAGCAGCAGCGGCAGCGGCGATTCTAATCGATCAATTCGTTTGATCAATCGATTCGTTTGATCAATCGATTCGTTTGATTGATTCGGTCGACAATCGATTGTTGCTGGTGGTTCGATGGTTGCTGGTCTGATTGATTCAATCGATCGATTGATCGATCGATGGAGGAGAGGAGCGGAGGAGAGAAGTAGCTTGTTGTTGGATAGGGGATTCCCCCCCTGTTGTTGCTGATAAGCTCTGTTTTTTGGTTCAAGTTTTTTCATGTTCTTTGTTGCATGCGTCTCGTGTGCTGTAATCACGGGCGGGTTTGATCGATCACCTGTCTAAGTTGATGTTAGTGTCATGTAACATGTCAGTAATAGATAACAATATTATTTGTACACATTTACTTCCATCTTCTTGTACCTCAGCTCGGAAAGTGAATGGTCAATTTTTGATCTATCTTGTTGCCGGTCTTGTTGCCGGTCGTGTTGCCGGTCTTGTTGAGTATTGAAGGTGCGGCGGGTTTGATCAATCACCTGTCTAAGTTGATGCCAGGCTCGTGTAACATGTAAGTAACAGATAACAGTATTATTTGTACACATTTACTTCCATATTCTTGTACCTCAAGTCGGAAAGAGAATGGTCAATTTTTTGAACTGTCTTGTTGCTCTTGTTTTAGCGAGTAATTCGTAATTTTGCTTGCCAAATTTTGTTTGATACTTAGAGTGTTACACAAAAAGGTGCGGAGTGCTCACCAAACGTTACCTCTGTAGACTTCTACATGGTTTGTGTACTGTTGTATTTTAAGTTGCGTTTTTTTTGTGTACTCTCACGGTACCTGACCGTACCGGTACATACCGTACCCATAAGATTGAGTGATTCCCACCACGAATAAAGTAGAGTGAATAGATGAATAGATTTTTTGGTGCACCCAACGGAAGAATATTTTTATTTTGGAACTTGGAATCTCTAAATAAGAAACAGTAACTGTCTGTTTAATCACTACCCGCGCCACCTACCCGCCTATTTTGGCAAGCAATGCTGTTAAGTATTCAAGACTGGCCAGCAGTTGAATTTTTCAGAATTTTCTATGTACCGTATCAATTGGCTTTGCTGATACAAATTACTAGTAGCTATCCTCACTAAAACGCTCACATTGCTCTCCAGCAAGCAAATGCAAGCACTCTTTCGCGAAACACTCTTTCCAAACACTAATCGACAATCACCATGGCCCTGGAGTTAGCACTACTTGGATACTACTACTATGATAACTACTTAACCCCCAATTACAACAATCCACTGCTTGGGGAGGAAGATAGGAAAAGAAGGGACCATAGAACTCCTAGGATAGCAATTAAGAGATACAGCCAATCTGCTTTCATTTATCTCTATCAATCGGGCAATGATCAAGCCCTTTTGAATTGCTGTGGAGTCGACCACGCAGTATTCAGGGAGCTCCTAAATTTGTTCAAGCCTTTCTACAATCAATACACTATTGATAAGAACACTGGATCAATTTGCAAGTTTAAACAAGTGAAACATGACTTTGTTCAAAGGAGAGAGTTCAATGAAACTGGATGTCTTGCTCTTGTCTTATTCTGGTTCTGAACCAGAGGATCAGCAGCAAGAGCAGTTGCTATAGCGTTTGGATTAACCGCTTCTCCTATGTATAGGTGGCTTAAATTTGGATGCAAACTCCTTCTTTGTGCATTACAAGACCATCCTGCTGCAAAAGTTTGCTTGCCGAATGAAGAAGAGACTCAACAATACGTCGATGATATTGCTGCTAAGTATCCAGCGCTTGGTCCACACAGAGTGTGGGCTGCTTGCGACGGGCTTAAACTGCATATCCAGCAGCCTGGTGACTGGACCAAACAGAACCCATACTACAATGGTTGGACATCTGCTACATATGTCAACAGTGTCTTTCTTTTCAGCCCGGATGGGAGGATCGGGGCTTGTGTCTTGAACTGTCCTGGGTCTTGGCATAATAGTACTCAAGCTGACTACAGGCTCTATGAAAAAATGGAGCTTATGTACGAGCTATATAAGGTAAAAGTTGTTGTCAATGATGCTTTTAAGTTATCTACAAACGGCTACCTTCTTAGAAGTAGTCAATATGGCCCTCTAACAGCTCCTGTAGAAATACCTGAGGGTACGCCTATCAAAGAGGCCACGGCAATGAAACAATGCGCCATTTGCAACACTATTACAGTGAACAGAGACAAAACTAGTGTTAGACAGATGTTGGAATGGGGGATGAGACAGATTCAAGGTGGATTCCCTAGACTCAAAGATAACATGTTGCTGGAAGAAACGGGAGGCAGGATGACCATTCTCAAGCTTGTCGTGTTGTTGTACAACTTCCAGACACCTAAAGTTGGAACCAACACCATACTCAATACCTACATGAGCCAGACTGAAGGTTTCTTATCCTACAATTTGGTACCGACTGAAACTGCAAACGATGTATTTTAGAGTCAAATTGATCGATCCCTCAATTAATTACATTAGCAAATTAGAAAATCATCAATAGTAGTTACGAATTAGCAGTCGACAATTCTGAATCAATTGATTAGTCGATCGATTAGTCGTATCACGTCCAATCAATTTGGCATCCAATCGATTTGATCGATTGATTTGATCGATTGATTAGTCGTATCACATCTGATCAATTTGATTGATCGATTACTCGCGTCCGATCAATTTGATTGATCGATTACGAGCAGGTGACAACACGTCTGAATAATTTTGCTCCAGCGCACCTCTAGTGGGTTTTGATCCCTCTTTTAAGGGGTCACAATAGAGTTTTTCTGTGGTCTCTGTAGCCTAAGTTTCTGTCTGGAGCAACATTGGTAGTGTTGTTGAGTTTAAGTAAGAATAATTGATTTGTTTCTTATTTTAACTAACGAACTAATCGATTGATTCGATCACTAATTGATTCCGAACAAGTCACCGTCGCTGCTGCTGCTGCTGCTGCTGCTGGCACTGCTGTTGTCACTGTTGCTGTAATCGCGGTGCCTCACTTTTCTTTTGAGGTTCCCCCCTACATTACTAACTTGGGGAGTAGTGTTAACACCATGTAGAGTAATAGGAGATGATGGAGTACGACCGGCGCCACGACCGACGCTGGCACTAGGAGAGCCACTAGTAACTTGAGCAAGGAGTGCCTGCAACAACCACACCTTCCTCTCCTCATCTGCCCTGCCCAGTCTTTGCTGCTGGAGTTACAATGCCTGCTGCTGAAGCTTTCTATCCTCTCTTCCCTCTTTCAATACAGTAGCAATAACATTCATCATCTTCGATTCATTGTTGGCTCTGCGATTGTAGTGTCTCTTTGTTTTGTTACTAGTAATGGTACTGGCGGGCGTCAGCTCTGTTGTTAGCTATGCTACTTCTGACTGTTGGGTGACTTGTTCAGGTTGTGTTGGTTGACCAAGTAGAAGTGGTACCGGTTGAGTTGTAGCAGCAGCAGCAGCAGGAAGAGGAGGAGGAGTAAACTCATTTCGTTCAACATTGTACCTATCTTCTCCTTGTACAATCCGTGCCTTCTGACCTATCAGATCCTTGATTTCCTTTGCCTCCCTAATGTCCCATCTCATGTTTGCATTGCCAGTTGGCGCCATCTTCCAGTGCAATCGATTGTATTTGTTCCAAATGGATTCACCATCCCTTCCAGGATATTTTTTAGCGTGTAGGTCTGCAACATCATCCCAGTCTTCTCCTCCAGTGGGTATGATAGCTCTAATGGCAGCAAACATGTGCTCCAACTTGGCCTTGGCGTAGTTGCCAATGCCGGCTTTCCTGCCTCCAGCCGGGGGCATGTTGTTGATTGTTATGATTGATGGTATTGGTTTTTCTTTCTTATGTGAGCAGCCGAATCAAATCGAAATCGATTCATCGTCGTCTGAGGAATTGTCTACTATTATCGTAGCAAGCGCAACAAGCGCAGCAACAGTAGTGTAGGAGGACATTGGTGGTGGCAATGCCCTGTCTAATGTGCTGGAGAGACATGCCGTACTGTTGTTACTGTTTGCTGTTTCTTTCCAGATTTTTTTTTTGGACTGTTTGCAATTTTTTAGCTCGCCAAATTTAGTGATGATCACCAAAAAAAGGTTGCCGGCAAAGGAGGTGCAAGAGGTGCACCGCATGATTCATTCGTGCATTGGGGACTAAATTTTTTAATTTTAGTACGATTCTAAGATTCGGTTGGAGTTTTTTCTCTGTTATAAAATCTGGCAGTCAAGGAGGCTGCCTCGACTGCCAAATTATATTAAATATGGAATAAATCTATTAACTTTGAGAATAGATCTTTTACGAAGTATTATTTTATTCGTGGTGGGAATCACTCATTGAGTGATTCCCGGCAGTTCTAAACTAATAAAAGACCAAAGTAATAAAAAATATTCACGAGTGAATAGATGAATAATTTTTTTGGTGCACCCAACTGACAAATATTTTTATTAACTGACAGATTTGGAATTTTGAATCTCGAAGTACAAAACAGTAACTGTCTGTTTATGTCTGTTGTTTAATCACTACCCGCGCCACCTACCAGCCTATTTTGGCAAGCAAGCCTGTCGTTAAGTATTCAAGACTGGCCGGCAGTTGAATTTTCAGAATTTTCTATGTACCGTATCAATTGGCTTTGCTGGTAAAATTACTAGTAGTAGCTATCCTCGCTAACTCACTCACATTGCTCTCCAGCAAGAAGAAGAAGCCACACTCTTTTGCGAAACACTCTTTCTTTTGCAAAACACTCTTCTTTCGCGAAACACTCTTTCTTTTAGAATCGGCAATCACCATGGCCCTGGAGTTACTAGCACTAATTGGAGAATACTATGAGGACAACTACTTAACCCCCGATTACAACAATCGGAAGAGTTCCTTTGCTTCCTTAATGTCCCATCTCATGTTTGGATTGCCAGTAGGGGCTTTCCTCCGGTACAATCGATGGAATTTGTTGCGAATGGAAGTGACATCCCTTCCAGGATACTTCTGAGCGTGTAGGGCTCTGACATCATCCCAGTCATCATTTGAAACTGGCATGAAAGCTCTAATGGCAGCAAACATGCTCTCCAACTCGGGCTTGGTGTAGTTGTTGGCGCCGGCTTTCCTGCCTCCAGTCGTGGGCATGTTGTTGATTGTTACGATCGATGGTATTGCTGGTGGTGGTGGTGTTTCTGTTTCTTCTTTTTTATGTGCCGAGCAGCCAAATTGTTGAAGAATGGAAATCAATTCATCGTGGTCCGACGAATTCTTGTCTTCTAATAATCTAGCAAGCGCAATAACAGCAGCAACAGTAGTGGTGGTGTAGGAGGACATCGGTGGTGCCGCCGTGTCTAATGTGCTGGAGAGACAAGTCATAGTAGTACTGTTGTTGTTCTTGCATTTGTTCTTTCTTTCGGGACTTTCTTTCTTTGCAATTTTTCAACTCAGCAAAATTGGCGATGATCACCAAAAATAGCATGCAAGCATGCCGGGCAAAAGAGGTGCAAAGAGGTGCACACATGATTGATTCTTCTGTTGGGTGACTGAAATATTGGATTTTTTGATGTTAGTGATTCCGTTCGAGTTTATTCTGTTTTTATTCAGTTAATAAAAATTTAGAAGCCGATGCAGCCTCGACTTCTAAATTATATTCAATACTTAATATCTACCGTATGTACAAAGTGAATAAATTTATTCCTTTGGTCCCAAAATTTTATTAGTTTAGAACTGCCGGGAATCACTCATTACGACGATTCATTCCTCGTCGCCACAATTCTTCCGATACCGGTACGATAAGTACGGTAGTTTCTATTTTTACAAATTACTGCCGGAAGATTGGTGATCAGGGCAATGTGCAGGCAATACGGTGCAGTCGATGTTGCATGAAACCGTCCGAACCGACGGAGATATGGACAAGAAGCGAAGAACATAAGAACGGAAGGAATTACGACCTACGAAGCGCGCTGGTGCTTCAAGGTTTTTTTCATCTTAGATACCAGCTGGTTGTTCAGAGTGTACTACGGTACGGTACTGTACTAAGGAGTCATCTGAGAGATCCAGATTCATCTGCAGACAAGCCAGTACGAACCGGTAGAAATGAGAAACAGAAAGCTTATTCGATCGACAGAGATTCTTTCAGTCCAAAAAGACGCAGTGTCAATAAATAAAAAGCACTTCGTGATAATAATATTACCAGTGTCAAGGTTGTCACCCACAATCAGACCTTGAGCTGAGGACCTCACTGTTGACACCGACGCCGATCCGATCCGATCCGATTCTATCCGATCCGATCCGATCCGACTGAAACCACACCACACCACACCACACCTAGACAAGCCAAAGCAAGCAGCGACGACCGGGAAGGAAGGCACAAAAAATAGAAGTAGAAGATAGCGGCAGAACATTGCAAGGAAGGTCTTCAAATTGGTGCGGTTAAATCAGAAAACAATAGAAAAGAGTTGCGTTGAAATATAATAACATTGTAACAATCATGGGTCCTTGTATGAGCAAACTCGGAGGATCGGGGATGATATTGGACGAGTCGGATGGGGGGGAAGAAGAATACCACATGCGTTTCATCGAAGATAGAATCCTCGGGGAAGGAGAATTCGGTGTGGTAACTCTAGTGCACGACTTAGAGATGAGACGGGAAAAGAAGCAGCTGGAGTCTTCCCAGAATGGCCAGAATGGAGACGCCAATGGTGGCACCCACAACGAAAAATCCGGGACAGTAGTTTTTGAACACGATCCCGTGGGATGCGAGTACGACGAGTCATCGATGGCTTGCAAGGCACTTCGAAAGGGCATGGTATTCAAATACAACACTGTGTATGCACCTCTCAAACCGGAAGTATTGAGGCGCGAAGTCGACATTCTCAGAAAACTCAAGGGAGACTCCTTTTGTCTCCATATGTCTGCCGTATATGAAACACCACGGGTGATATATCTCATCACCGAATTATGTGCTGGGGGAGACATGATTCAATACATGTCGAGACGGGAGGAAGATCTCAGAACGGACGAGGTGTCCCGGATTTCCTATCAATTGCTCTCAGCCGTCGATCATTGCGCCAAGAACAACGTTATCAATCGCGACATCAAACCGGAAAACATTATGTTTGTTTCTTCGGCTCCCGATAGCGAGCTTCGGCTCATCGATTTCGGATCGGGGACCGACAGAGTCGTTGAGGGCATGCACACGACTTTTGCGGGAACCGCCTTTTATATAAGTCCGGAAATGTTTCAAAACACCTACACACAAAAGACAGATGTTTGGTCCGTGGGAGTGTGTTTGTATGTATTGGTAGCTGGCTATCCCTCTGACAAACTGCAAACCGCTTTCAACATCATGCACAGGATCACACCCGGCGAACGGAATTTTAAGAATCTCCCCAACATGCCCGAGAATCTGCCAGAGTCGTATCACAAAATGCTGAAAGAACTGCTCGAATACAAACACAAAAAACGAAAGACCGCTAGCCAGATCCTCGAAAAATCCGATTTCGTTCGCTTTCACAAGTTTGCATCTGCGGTTGAAAAATCAAACATCATTGGCAGCGTTGGAAGGCACTCATCGTTCTTGGATTACCAGAAATTCGAACGGTGTCTTACTACCCTCCTGGCAACCATGTTGTCAAAGAGCGAGCTCACGGTATTTGTTGAAACTGTCGAGAACGAGCTTAGGGAAAAGCTGGAAAAACAGGCGGAGGAGACCAAAGTGGCCAAAGTCGCCAACGAAGAAAAGGAAGAGGAGTCAATCGAAACTCCAATCAATTTACCACCAATGGAAGACAAGAACACGAGTCTCGATGTTATAAATGTGGGGAGGGTCATAGAAATATTGAATGAAAGCGGCAATGAACAGATGTGAGTACGATTCCAACTTCTTCATCGAATTGCATGGCATGGCATGGCATGGCATGGATTTGTGTCACTTGACGTGAAATGGAGTAGCGTGGCTTGCATTGTCAGAATAAACCCTCCGGGTTGGGCGTCGCATTCCCGTTTTATATTCTTTCCGTTTTTCTTAACAAATCGTTTTTGTTTGTCTTCCTTCTAATTGGGATGATGACAGGCTCTCAATGATCGAGAAGCTCCCGGGATCGGATTTATATGATTCATTTGCATACAACATTTCGGTTCTCAAATATTTCGTCGGCAAAAGCCAGGGTGGTGGTCGCCAACGGCATACTGGTCCGACATCTCAGAAACGCTCGTCCCGTGTGTTTGGGAAGATCAAACAGACTCTCGATTCTTCTCTTCATTCGATAAGTGGAAGAATCCGGTCTGGTTTGGACTTGTCCGGGCACTCCACGAACAGTGGGCGAATGCGGCCCGCAAGTATGGATGGATCGAGCCATTCCACCACTGCAAGGAAAGTGGCACAGTTCCCGATGAAGGACATGCCTGCGTCTAAAAGCCTTCATCTGACATAAATTACTTCAACGTTGTTTCATTTCAACATAATATTATTAAATTACTTCTTGTACTGTTGTTGTGAATACGATATCTCTGTTCGCCCAATGGAAGCATGTTCTGAAAACTTGCCTGATACGAAGTACGAAAAGAATTGTTTTTGCGATGACAAAACATCAGGCCCAGGGATCAGCCGACCCCTTGGAAAAAAATAACCTGCACCTTAATCGTAGTTAATTTTTTTACGAAGTACTTCGTACTTTAATGCCCAATACCGGTACGTACCGTACGGTACAGAAGCAAAAAACGACATCATCCAATTCGTGTGGCTCGTACCGGTATTTTTCGGTTTTTAACGGAACCGGGAATGACCCCATTTTTATCATGATGAGAAAACAAATAATACGAAGTAGACTAGTATTCATACTTAGAAAGTAAAACCAATTTACTGTACGAACCGATTTTTGTCACCGATAACGTACCGTACGTACCGTACGTAGGACCAACCGGAAGGAGTTGTCTCACTATCGTCGGAAGTGTCCGTTACGTTTACGCCATGGAATGTTGCACTAGAAATCTCAAAATTAATGACCGAAATCGTAGAATCTTACTGCATCAACTTCACAAGTGGAACCAATCCTATCGGATCTCAGTGTTGTAAGACTGCATACACTGGCAACGAAATAATAATAAAACGATAACCATGGTGGATAAAGGACCTTGCGCTGTAGCGACCAACGTGTCCAAGCCCGAAAAGCATGGATCCGGACGATCTGCCGTTGTCGACTATCTTATCACCACTTCCTTCGACGGGGGATCGGAATCGCTCGTTCGGAGATCCTTTGAAGATTTCCAATGGGTGCAACAGCGTCTTGTGAAAGAACGGATGGGGATGTAAGTTAGCTTGGCCGTATTTTCCTCCATTTATCCTGTTTGTATGTGCGACGCCAGCGCTACTTATGTCCATTGATGCCAATACTTATGTATGTTGTTCTGCTTTTCTGAAAACACTGCAGCATCGTTCCATTTCTCTCCAACAAGAAACCCTTGAAAAACAAAGATCAGTTTTTTGAGTCATTCATCAAATACCGACAGGAGATCATGGATCGATTTTTGCAACGGGTTATCCACCATCCTGAATTGGTGGATGCACCTTGTTTGGTGCCGTTTTTCACAGCAAACCCGACAGACTGGATTGCCGCAAAGGAGCTAAATCCAAATGACAAAGACTTGTTATTGAAAGAGAATACGACCAATGAAGATGGCGACCATGAGCTTGGCAATGGTCTAGACACAATCCATATTGATGCCCATGCCGCTATGCACAGTCAAGAACCTAAGGAAAAGAAGAACCCCATGAGGAGATGGTTATCAGAGAAGCTAACCCAGATGGCACTGAAAAATGATAACCTGATTTTGGAGGAGACTCCTGCCGAAGCAAAGAAATTTTCCGATATGAAAATCTACGCTAGCCACCTGGAAGTTTGCGTGAGGATCCTCAGTGAGGATCACAAGGAAATCCTTTCCGCGAACTTGGTTGTGGCCGAGAAAATGGAAACTATGGGAGCTGCCTTCGCACAAATGTGGGGGGAACACGAACTCTCGAATACGAGCAGCAGCAATCTTTACCAGAGGCTTGGTAAGGTCTGGTCTAACGCCAGCAATAGGATCGAAAATCAGGTTTCGTTCGGAGAACGCAACTTCGAAAATCCGGTCGATGATCTGGTCATGGACGTTGTCGCGTTGCAGGATGCATTGACAAAGCGCAGGGAAGCCGTTTACGCGTATACAAAACTCTCAAAAGAAGGGCAACGTCTGAACAAGCAGCTGGATAAAATAAGAATGGGAGGAACTATAGTAAACCAGCAGGACAGATTCTACAAGTTAGAAACGGAATTGCGTCATGTCGATAGCAAGATTGCAGAGACAAGGAATCACAGCGACCTAGTCACTACGAGACTCGAACGCGACATCGAACGATTCCGTGTGGAATGGCACGAACGCATGCGGCATGTATTAGAGGTCTATCACAAGCAATATGTAGAACATTTGCAGAAACAGCTGAACGACTTCTCTTCGGTCCTACCCGCTTTGGCGACTCTGGATTCGACGCGTTCCGATCTAGCGGTGCCACCACCAGAACCCGAAAAGTTGGAGATCAATATGTCCTTCGGTTCGAGCGGTGCCAAGGCATCGATTGCGGTGGTAGGAGCGCAAAGCACTAACGGTACGGATCTTCTTCCACCCCCTCCTGCCGACGAGGTACCATCACCACCGGTAACAGAGAGTGGTGACACGTCCCAGGATGCTCAAGTAATTTCTTTGAATGCCTCCTTCACATCCGACGACGGCTTTGATTCAGCACCTGCAATGGGTGGGGAGTCGACAGAAACGAATGACCCTGATGCCACTAACAAACCCTTGTAGCGTGGCCTTAAAACTAATAAAAATGCGGAAACAGTAGTTTTCACTTGCTTCACAATATTTCATACAAATAATCGAACAGTTGAATCCAGCCCTTTCGGTCGGTATGATTGACGATATAACGCGTTCGAAGAAAAATTCATGGGGAGACCATTAAAATAAATCAACATTTTGTTGTGTAACTAACAATAAAATCATCAAAGTTTGATGAGTTTATTGTTATATGTAGTGATCATAGTTTCAATCATTTTCGCTGACCATGCAAATATCATACGAGGGAAACAAGTGGTTGTGGACAAACGACGAAATCGGGTCTTTTACATCATTGGAAGCATACCATTCGTCTAGTGGTTCGGGCTCAGGTGGCAATTTCGGTAACGAGATGATTGATTTTTCTGGATCGGCGAAAAGACCGCTATTTGTCACGGATCGAACTTCATCGTCATTTTTTCGTAATGATGACGACGACGACCACCGATAAGACGCAACATATTCTTGCAGGGCTTCGACGTTCGTATCTACCGAAGGTGAATTGTCATCTCGCAACAGCATAATCCCCCCGACAGTATAGTTGCGATTCAGCATGGCCTCCAGAGAGGCGAGGGTTGCGCTGATTCCACCCAACCGTCCGTCACCGATCAAAACGATCGATGATCGATCACGAAAGGCTTTGTACAGGTCTGCTTGGGTCACCCATCCCCAACCATCCTCATCGTGATTCCGCGCATGATGCGGGGCGTGATTGTGAGGAGAGGAGGAGGACGGACTCAGCACACCTCCGGCGGTTTCGATCCAAACACTGCTTCGGTTGCCACTGCTGGGTACCTCTTTGTTGTTTTCCGTCGTCGTCGTCGTCGTCGTTGTTGTCGTTGTCGTTGTCTTTGGCGTGTTTCCCAACGTCCGCAGATAATCGTTCAACGACGTCAACACTTGTTCGTCGCTGACGGGTTTGTTCTCTATTCGCGAGGCAATATGAGGCGATGCAGGTGTATCCCAATCAAAGAGAGTTTTGGAGGAGGAAAGGTCTGGGGCATTTCGTCGGATGAAAGATTCATCACTTCCGCCGCACTGCAAGGGCTTGATGTAATGGGTGCCACTGCCACTACCACTGCCACTACCACTGCCACTATTACTGCAATTTGCTTCACAGCTGGCTCGAATCAACGCAGTTGTAAGGACTGTTTTCCCGATATCCGTGTTTGCACCAAACACAAAATGGGTGACTGGGGATGCTGATGCGGTGGTCGCTGTGTTCGACGAGAACAATCGGCGGGTGACTCCGATCATTGTTGTCGTATGAGGAACAAACACGTTTGTGTCTCAGTTCTGTTGATGGATTTCTGACGATCTCGCAGTGTTGTTGATTGCTCGCGAAGACGCCGCTCCGGTGATCGAGTTTGGTGAAAGATCGGGCATGCACTAGGTGTGCACAACTACCGGTACGGTAGGTATTGATTGATCGCAAAAGATGAAAAAAAAAGTATGGTACAAGTACGGTATTGAAATTGAAGATCGTGAAATGAAGTCAAGTGCCACGGGCCTTGGATAGGTTATGAATGATGCGGATGATGTGTACCGTACGATACTCGTACTTGTACTCGTATCGGTAACCCGCGATTGAGATGAGATTCATTCGTGAAAGATTTGTTTCAAACCCAATACCCTTACAAAATGGACATACTGCTTCGTACGAGTACTCGTACTCGTATTCGTACTCGTACTTACTCGTACTAGCACGTCTACACGAACTCTTAGACGTATTGTCTGACCTTCGCCCGAATATACGCTACGGCTACAATTTAGAAGAAAGCTCCATTTACCATTTACGCGCGTAGAAACCTGGGACCCTACGTTTTCGTTCGACCTAAACCCTGTCCAACGCTTCGGTTGGGGATCCGTCCCTTTCTATGGTACTTGTACGTTAACTGTCTTGAAGATGAGATTTTTTCCGTACGCCGCATTCTTATTTCCGGTTTCGGAGTGACCAACCCATCACTTTCCGATTCGTGTTCGATTGACCTGTATTTATTCCCCCGAAACAATGTCGGAAGCACCAGTAGAAGATAAAGCCGCTATCCAGGACGAGCTCGATGCTCTCAACGCGAAGATTACCGGCAAGGGAGCCACCGTTCGACAGCTGAAGAAAGATGGAGCCGATGCCGATGTCATCAAGGAAGCCGTTGCGGCTCTGCAGGCCCTGAAAATTTCTGCCGCGGAACTTTCGGGAAAACTGGCTGTAGGCGAAGTTCAATTCAACAGAAAGTCGTTCGATGATTTGATCATTCGCAAGATGTTCGTTGTTCCATCGTTCGAAATCCATGGCGGAGTTAAGGGTCTTTTTGACTTGGGTCCTCCTGCGTGCGGGCTCAAGGTGAGTGCTGTGACGAGAAAACGGAATAAAAAAATTATTTGCGTTGCTATCGCAATTCTCAAAAAAGTTGTGAAAATTCCATGGGTTGTCGCATATTTCTAGGCTGCTATGGTGGATTTGTGGAGAAAGCATTTCGTCCTGACGGAAAATATGCTGGAGATGGAGTGTACAAATCTTACCCCAGAGGTTGTGTTGAAGACTAGTGGTCACGTTGACCGATTTACGGATCTCATGGTCAAGGATCCGGCTACTTCGGAATGCTTCCGTGCCGACAAACTTTTGGAAGATGCCATTGATGATCTGTTGGAGAAAAATCCTACTATGGATTCAGAGACAAGAGAAGAACATTTGCGCGTACAACGACAAGCCGACGCATACAGTCCCGAGGAACTCGACAAATTGTTGATCAAATACGAATGCAAGGGTCCTTCCGGAGAAGCATATAGTCCATCCTTTCCGTTCAACCTTATGTTCAAGACTTCCATTGGACCGGAAGGAACGTCGGTCGGATATCTGCGACCCGAAACCGCACAGGGTCTATTTGTGAACTTCCGTCGTTTGTTGGACTTGAACGCACAAAAGATGCCTTTTGCCGCCGCTCAAATCGGTCTTGGTTTCCGAAATGGTAGGTTGCCGTGTACAAGGAAAACAAGAAGAAAAAAACTGCATTGAAAATTATTACCGACTCACAAAAAATGTGCTCGCGTATTGTATGTATGTCGTTTTTTTCAAATCTTCAGAAATCGCTCCCCGCAGTGGTCTCCTTCGTGTTCGAGAATTTTGCATGGGAGAAATCGAGCACTTTGTGAATCCCGACGACAAATCGCATCCTAATTTTGCTTCTGTTGCCGACAAGGAACTCGTATTGTTCGGTCGCGACGATCAGTTGGGCACTGGCAAGACCAAAACTCTGAAGATTGGTGAAGCCGTAAAAACTGGTTTGGTGAACAACGAAACACTGGGATACTTTATGGCCCGAACCCAATTGTACATGGAAAAGATCGGAATGGACCCCGAACGTCTTCGTTTCCGACAGCACTTGGCCACGGAAATGGCTCACTACGCCGCCGACTGCTGGGATTTAGAAATCAAGTCGAGCTATGGTTGGGTTGAGTGTGTCGGCCACGCCGATCGTGCCTGTTACGATTTGGCTGTCCACGCCAAGGCAACCAACACTCCTATGGTTGCCACTGTGAAGTACGATAACCCCGTAGAAGTCGAGGTAGCCAAGCTGAAATTCGACCGAAAGAAGCTTGGGATGGTGTTCAAGAAGGACGCAAGAGCGGTATCTGGGGCACTCGACAATTTGGCTGAGAGCTGGAAGGACTTTGAACCTATTGCAAAGGCTCTCGAGACCGATGGAAAGGTGGATGTCGATGGATTTGAGGTCACAAAGGAAATGGTCAGCTGGGAACAAACGACGAAAAAAGTTCACGAAGCCAAATTTACTCCCTCTGTCATCGAGCCTTCGTTTGGTATGGGACGTATTTTGTATTCTCTTCTGGAGCATTCCTTTTACATTCGCGAAAACGACGAACAACGTTGTGTCATGAAATTCAAGCCTCAGGTTGCTCCACAAAAGTGTGCCGTTCTTCCAATCAGCAGCAGCCCCGAATTCAATGTCATCGTGGATGGCATTGCCGGCTCGCTCATGGAGTACGATCTTGCTACTCGTGTTGACAAGTCTACTGCCGCCCTCGGACGTCGCTACGCACGATCCGACGAAGTCGGTGTCCCGTTCGCTGTTACCGTCGATTTCGATACCCTCAAGGATGATTCCGTTACGATCCGAGAGCGTGATTCCATGGTCCAGGTTCGATTGCCAAAATCCGAGGTTCCTCACGTGATTTACGACATTGTCCACAACCGAACAACCTGGGACGATGTTACCAGCAAGTACCCAGTGGTTCAAGTGGACGACGGAGAAGGTGGAAGTGCTGCTACACCAGCCGCTGCACCAGAAGCTGCGAAGACCAAGGTCGTTACTAACTCTCGTGGCAGCTTCACACGGCCTGCTTAGACTGTATAACAATTAGGATTGCATACCGTACGCGTACAATATCGTAGTACAGTATACTTCAAGTATTTTGTACTTTCTTTCCATCCTTTGGGTTTCGTTTGATCCTAGTCTGTTTCCGGTCGTCTTCTATTAGCTCTGTCGATTTGTCACGGAGAAGGAATCGCTGCGAAAGAGAAGCAAAAATAACAGCGCAATGCGACTGTCGAGTAACGATGGTTTTCTTGGTATTGATCCTCCACTCCACTATGTATATGATATTTGCATCATAATGCATTGGAATGTCGTCGCGGAAGAGTCACAGCCAAACCAATCACTAAGATAGAATTGTCAAGTGCGCAGTATACTGTCGAGAGAAGTTTCACTCAACGATTCCTCCCTAATAGTTTCGAGCAAGGTTCGATTCATTCGTTCGTTCTTTCCTCCTGCAAGTTGAAAGTGTACCGGGATCATCGATTTTGGACCCATATTCCCAGCTTGGTATCTTCGTTGGGATGTCTAATGTCAATTGTGTGTCTTTGGTAGCTGTCAGCATCGGTATCGGTATCGGTATCGGTATTAGAATAATGCATTAGAATTTTTCTTTTTGACCACAGAACTCCAAATTCACTCGCATTTCGTACTTCAACACGAATAGAATAATTCCTCAAGCTTCCATTTTCACAACGAATTAATAACTATATGAATAGGTATAATTTTGCATCATTCTTATTACCTTGCCGAGTAAGCAATAACTACAATGTCTTAGTACTCTGGAATTGTTGTCGTGCGTTTCAACATTTTCAAACGCTTTAGTCTAGGTAATCTAGTCGTTGCGTCCTATTCTATTAATAACACGACACATGCTTCTATTGTAATTATTTATTTTATGTTTTGTTCGTTTCTTTCTTTCTTTGGAACCCCCCACCAATAAGAATCAGTCGCTGTTCTTGAGAAAGAAATTGGGATCCCGTTGCAGCTTGTTTTCAAAGCGCCGCCACCACCGATCGAATATGTTGGCCGGGACCGTCATTTGTTGGCTTCCCTTGGCCCCACCCGTGTCGAAGGACAGCATGAAATTGTAGAGGTCCTGCGCGATTTTTTGTGCCACCATGGGGCGCTTGTCCGGTGCACCCGAGGAGTTTGTCCTCGCCGCCGTCGACATCGCCGTTGGCATCGACGACGACGACAATCCCGAGCCGATTCCGTCCGCCGACAGGTTTCGGACGACCTCCAGTGGCTCGATGGATATTCCAATGTTGAGCTTGACCGGTTGGTTCGGGGACAGCCCCAGGAATTCTTCTCGCTCCGACCATCCCGTTCGAAAAATATCCGACTGTTTTTCCAGCAGTGTCAGGGATCCTAGCAATTCAAAGCCCGACTGTATCGTCGGACTGATTTCGACCTGCCAATACACCAGGATCCCGGAATTCGGGGGTATGGCGTTGGCCGCACCGGGCAACAAGAAAAACACCAGTTCGTTGATGGAAGTCAGGGGGGAGGGGATATCTCCCGGGCTGTCTACCGTGAGCGTGAATTTTGTGTTGTTGGATCCATCTACCGGACGAAAGTTCGTTCGCAGCGGCGCCGTGGCAGCAACCAATCCAAAAATTGGAGGTCCACACTGCTGTTGCTGTTGCGCCTGGAACTGTTGTTGCTGCTGTTGCTGTTGCTGATGTTGTTGTTGGGCCACCGCGGCCTCCGAAAAAGCGGCAAAGCCGTTGTTGTAAGGCGACATGGACGAGTCGCGATCGAGATCCATCGTTCGATTCGATTCGATTCGATTCGTTTCGTTTCGTTTCGTTTCGATTCGTTTGTGGTATTCTTTTTTCTTTGTACGGTAGTCCGTCACGGATGTGTATGGGTAGCTTGACGATTTCCTATTCTTCGGCTACCCCCTATTCTAGTTGGGATGTTTCCATCCGGTCATCAAATTTTAGTTTGTGTTTGTGTTTGTGTTTGTGTTTGTGTTTGTGTTTGTATCTGTGTCTGTATTGGTGCTGGTGACGTGCTCGCTGTTCATAGGGAAATAGAGAAGACAACGGACGACGATCTGCAGGCTTCACATGCAAAAGGTAGCATAATTTACATCCTTACATTCAGCCAATACGACCTAACTGAGTAAATTCCGAGAACGAGAACTCGTACTGTACAAGTTAGTACTCGTACATGCGATGGCTTGCCAACTTCAAATAATTTGAACCGGTGAAAAATACAATTCTGTGTGAATCATCATCTGCAGTCATCCAGCGGTGTCAAGGATCTCTTCGAAATTCGAAAACAAGAAGTGACAAGGGCGCGAAGTTGAGAAACGAAGCAAGAGCATAGTGATGTGTTTAGAGTGTTCGGGAATCTTCCAGATTTTCTCGTTTTAATTTTTCTAGAATATCCAAAGTCGATCCCCGATCGAAAAACTCCGTAACCGTTGAGTAGCAGCGATATCCCTTGAAACCAGGCGCCCAAAGTTTCAACGTGGATACATAAAAAATTGGAGCGCGGGACACTAAGAAACACTACTTAATTTTTACTCCCAATCAGCAGTTTACATTCGCCAGCTCTTCTCTGCTTTTCATTCGCGAGGGGTCCCTTACAACCAAGGTTACTTCAAGCACAGAGGGGGATTTGTTGCTGTTGTAAATAAAGATTGGAAAGACAAGAAGATAGAGGATCCAACACTTGGTACCAAAAGAAACAAGGCCAAGTTTGATGAGTTTGTTGATGAGAAGTTCAAGAAAGTAATCGATGATGGAACGTACAAGCCCTATGAAGACATGTTGGATTTGCTCAAGCTAATGACAATGGAGCTTGGTCGACAGTTCAGAATTTGTGGAAAGAAAGAACTAGTGTTTCTAAAGTGGGATTATCTAAAGCTTGGAACTTTCTCTCATGGAGCAATGAAAGACCTCAAGTACATCATCATTAATCCAGTCAGGGGTTCTGCAAAACAAACTGCCTCAACATAAACAATCCTGTGGTAAATGTACAGTATCCTATGGTGGTTGAAGATCCAGAGAACCCAGTCTGTATCATCAAGTTGATTTACTTCTATCAGAAGAGGTGTCATGAAAGCCAGGTTTGATTCTTCTGTCATGTGAATAACAACAAAAAGAAGACAGCAAACATCAACTTCAAGCCCAAGAGTCCAGTTGGCGCCGACACTATTCGGAAATGGGTAAGGGATTTTGCGGAGGTTGCTGACTTCAAGGATTGGGAGAAGTACACCCCAGATGATAATCAACATTGATGCTGTACTATCCTTGCTTCTGATGTGACTGTTCCAGAGAAGGTTTGAATGGATCATCTGCGGCACAAGCATGCTATGTCGTCCCATCCATATATCCATCAGAAGTCTAACACACAGAAGAGGGCCCAAGGAGCATTGAGTAGTGGGCTCCACAAACACGACGGAAAAAAATTGGCGCTCGATAATAATAATAATAATAAGAAGAAGAAGAACAACAACAACAAACCCCCAATTGCTCCGAGCACTAAAAAAAGTCATTATCAACGTGGATCAACAAGACAAAGAGAACATCCCAGTCCCACAAGATACAAAGCCAGCAGTCGTTCTGGGAACCAAGGAACCATTCCCCTCTAAAGATACGCTGAAGAAAGAGGTGCAAAAATGGAAAACAGACAGCAAGGAACTGAAGAACGAAAACAAGAAGCAAAGGACCAAGCTCCAAGATGCTGAAGACAATGTCGCCCAGTTGACAATCGATTTGAAAGAATTCAATAATACCAACAAGACCCTCAGCCATGAAGTCGACCGGCTTCATTGGATTGGAAAGCAACTACAAAAAGAAAAAACGAATCTAGAACAGCAGCTTGAAAAACAGAAGGATCTACATGAAAAAGAACTTCTACACCAACAAACAGAACTAAGCGGACGCTATACCAAAGCTTTGGAGGACGCGAAGAAGATAGCAACAAAAGAAGCAGCGGACAAATTCAAACTGTCCAAAATGGAGTGGAGGAACGAAAAAGGGAGGATGGAAACAGACTACAAAAATCGATTTGCTCTTGCTGAGAATGAGAAAGGGAGGATGGAAACAGACTACAAAAACCAAGTTGCTCTTGCTCAAAACAATATCAAAAACAAACAGCAATTAAGGGACATTGAGCTTGAAGGGAAGCAAAATGAAATCGACCAGCTCCATCGACAAATGAACCAGAATCAGTGTGCCATCATGTAGGTTGTTGTTGTTGTTGTTGTTGTTGTAATTAAAAGCAATTGCAACAAATTGTGCTGCGAAGAAAGAAAATAGGATTTCACGAAAAAAACCTGAATCAAATCTGCTGTCAAGAAAAATTGGCATATACAAGCTTGCTCTAGAAACAAGAAAAATCCAAATCTAAAAGTGTTGAAAATGAATGATATTCGCCACCTAAAAGTGCACTAAGTAAGGAAATAGAAAAAGCCTAGGTGCACTAAGTAAAAGAAATATAAAAACTCTTGGAAAAAATAAACATAGTAGTGCCTAGAAATAAGAAATAATAAAAAATAAACATCATGCCCTCACAAAATCAAGCAGACAGCAGCAACAACAAGTCACAGTTGTAAGCTTGTTAGGAAAAATCCACAACAATTGCTGATCGGACACCAGAGCAAGAATACACCATTCCCCTAGATCGTAGCTGGCAGTGCTTGTAGTTTGGACGCCAGGCAACACACCATTCTCCTAGATTGTAGCTGGCCGTGCTTGTAGTTCGGATGCAGGAGCAAAAAAGAATACACCATTCCCCTAGATCGTAGCTGGCAGTGCTTGTAGTTCATGGCACTTCAAAACTTCACCCGCCTGGTTTCAAGGGATATCGCTGCTACCCGAGTAGTTACATCGTCAATAACTGTCGGCTATACTCGCTCTAATCGCGGAGAAGTAACCCTCCTTCAGTCTCCACTTCAGGCAAGCCCTCAGTGTCGACCTCAGGAGTGTTACTTCTTGTGTAGACGACCTCCTTCAGTCTCCACTTCAGGCAAGCCCTCAGTGTCGACCTCAGGAGGTTACACGTGAATCTGTTTTGAAACCAGAATCTGAAACTTGAAACCTGAGATGGTGGTCCCTTAAGTAATGTCCAAAAATATTATGCTGGCACCAACGAGCCTGAGTGCCAGCATAATGGTTTCAAGTTTCAGATTCTGGTTTCAAAACGAGTAAGTCGACAGTGGGTTAGTATTACAAATCCGATTCCTCTCTCCAGAATTTCTCAAAAAAAATTCACATAACGTTCAACGTAATCTTACTCGTACCGGTACGAATAGTACTCGTACCGTACTGTACTCCCCCTCAACAGACGACACTGGTCGCAGAACTGCAATAAGTATATCTGACCATTATAGCTTTTCTACCATTACTAGAACGACCATGCCGGACAATTCCGTAATGCTGCCGTTGCTGTTGCTGTTGCTGTCATCACTTGTGATGACAACGATGATCGGCGTCGATGCCGGAATACCGGTCCCCGAAGAATTCTTCGACTCGCAAAAGATTGACCACCTCGGCATTTCCGACAACGATGGCCTCTGGTCCCAGCGCTTTTACCGTTACGGAAAGCATTTTCGGGGGCCGGGACATCCCATATTTCTCATTCTCGGAGGCGAGGGTGGGATTCCTCCGGAGACAGGCATCGTGTATCCATTTGTGGGAGACCACCTGGCAAAAACCTTTGGAGCATACGTCCTCCAGCCGGAGCATCGTTTTTACGGAAAATCCCAGCCCCTTGCGGGAAAAACCACCCACACCGCCCGTACCGATCGTTCGCAGACCCACTGCTGTAGCGGGGAAGATCCCCGTGTGAAACTCTTCACTTCCGAACAAGCCCTGCACGATGCCGTAGCCCTCCTGGAACACGTTCGCAAGGACCTGGGCTGTTCGTCTTCCAGAGAGAATGATCCGTCGACCTCGACCTACTGTCCCGTTATTACCGTCGGGGGAAGCTATCCCGGATTCCTTTCGGCCTTTGCCCGCATCCTGTTTCCCCACGTCGTGGACATGGCATACGCCGCCAGCGCACCCATGAAATTCTACGCCCAGGAAACCGACGGTTCGGCCTACTACGACCACATCACGAGGGTTGCGGAGGCGACGCTGCCGGGATGCGCGGAAGGGGTCAAGCGGAGCTTGTTGCGGATTCGGCGCAAAATCCGGAATACCAAGAGCCGCTCGGAACTCGAAGCGGTGGCCGCGAGCGTGGGGATTTGCGAGGGAAGCATACCGGGGTATATTCTCTCGGACGACGATAACGACGAGAGTTTCCAAACGAAAATGATTCACGAACTCACGATGGTCGTTGGGTATACCTTTGCCAACGACAACATGGCGAATTATCCACCGGGCGAGGACACCCGGCTCTTCAAGGCGTGCGAAATATTTGTCTCCAAGGATCTCTCGCCAACCGAAAAGGTCCGGACGTTCCTGACGGAGCGACTGCACCTCGGATCCGAACCGCGGGGACGATCTCCCCCCACGACCATCAACGACAACGACAACGACGGCCGGTATTTGTATGGGTCGCCAACGCCAATGGCAGCCCCACGGTGCTGGAACATGACCGAGCAGCTGCCCACGGGACCCAATGCTACCATCACCGGGGGAGACTGGAGCGGCGACGGGACCGGACCCGACGGCGAATCCTGGGACTTTCAGACCTGCACGCTGCTGGTCGAGGCCATTGGATTCTCCAAGGACTCCATGTTTCCTGCTCGCGATTGGACCCTGGAGTGGCTACGGGATCACTGCCTGGCACGCTTTGGTGTGGAACCCCGGCCGCACGAATTGGTGAATCGATTCGGGTTCAACGATCTGGTTTCCAACAACGTCACCAAGATCCTCTTTACGAACGGACTGAAGGTAAGCAAAGGAAGGAACGAAGGAACGAACAAATGGCGGTACTAGTTTGTTTGTATCATTGGAGGCGATGGTTATTATTTTTTGGTTTAGCAGCCACTCGCCTCACGATCTTTGCGTCCATCGTACCTCAATACACCACACCTCACCTCACCAAAATAGGACGGATGGTCCGTCAGCGGTATCCAGACCAATCTGAGCGACTCATTGATTGCGCTCAATTTCGAAAACGGGGCACACCATTCGGATCTAAATGGTGTAGGGCCCAGTCCTCGGGACAGTGACGACATACGAGAAGGGTACAAATTCGTTACGCAGTTGTTCGGCGAGTGGCTCGGCGAGCTACACGACGATCTTCGAGTTCGCGGTGCTACTACTAGCAGTGTAGAGTAGGGAGTTTGGTGACACTGTAGAAATGTATCATTATATTATTGCCACTGTGTTCTTTTTGTTGCAGTGCTCGGGATAAAATAATGTCTTCGTTTGAGACGTGTTGCAACATCTACATCATATCCAACTGTGTTATCGGCGCAATACTGTATTGAATTACTCAATGGAAGCGAAGAAGTCATCAAGATCCGATTCTGGATCGGGTTCAGCATCCCCGCTGGGTTGCTCCGGCCCGTTCTCGGTCGAGGTCGTAGGCAACCGGTGTTCTGTGTCCCCTTTCGTTCCGAGAGGTTTGTCTTCTTCTTTGTTGTCGTTCGTCACCGGCAGGTTTTCGTTCGAACGCAACCCGGTGGCTCCGTTTAGCGGAATTTTCGTTGTCACCCTGTGATTGGGATCCGATGGTTGTACACCGAGAACGAATCCTCCCGGCAATTCACATCCGTTGACCTTGAAAAAGAATCGCGATCACAAATAATAATAATAATAATGCGAGAGACATGGCATGACATGGCATGGCATGGCATGACACGACAGTCACGACGATGGTGTTTTTAGGCGTTGCGGAGATGGTGGTTTAGAAACGTGGTGACAAAAGCATCATAGAAATCTCGTTCCTCACAACCAAATCGAAATCGAAATCGCGATGTGTTGTATTGTATTACCGTAAACTCCGGGTTTGGTCGGAAACTACGTGTCGCGGACGGAGTTTTTGTAATGTTCAACAAACACAATGCAATGTTCGCAGCAATTTTTGTCGAGGCATCGAGTGAATCGTGCCAAATGCGCCTGTCTTTGTTCCTTCCCATCAATGTCCCGCATTCCATTCCATTCGGGGAATTCGTTTGTGAAATTGTCACTGTCGCCGCATTTGATAATCGTGTGTACATACCTGTAAGCAAACCGATTCCGTAAAGGCCGTCTCGTCCTCTTCCTCACCCAACGAATAGATCACGAGTGCATCGTTTTTCCTCTTGCCCGTCGTTCTGTTTACGTAAAAGTGAACCTTGAGAAGACTACCGTAGCTGCCAAACAGAGCCCGAATCGTCTCGTCTCCCACCGATCCGTCGGTGGGAAGATTCGAGACGTAAATGGCAACGGACCGGCTTCCACCCGCCTCGTCGTTACTCCCACCGTAGTGATTCCCCGCTTTCTTGTTCTTGTTTTTGTTTTCGTTCTTTCTCATGCTCGAGGGGAGCGTGGCTCGTTTTCGTTGCTGTTCCGCCTTTCGTCGCTGCTTCGTCCCGATTCCCGCCGCGCTCGTGTTGATGGTGTTTCTCCCGTCGATGTTCTTCTGCCGAGATCGCGAGTGCAAGCGCGCTTCGAGTCGTTGGCGGTAGCGTTCGTCGATTTGTTGTTCCTGCGTCTGGACCTGTCGAACCTGGTCCAGTTGTTGCGCGAGTCGCTCCTCCTCGAGGCGTGCGACGTACTCCAGATTTTTGACCAGTGCGCGTTTCTTTCGTTCCTCGTGCCACTCCAGACATTCCCGCCGCTTCCGACCCGATTCCCAGGGGGGAGTCGTCGGCAACGCCACCGTCACCGCCGTAACAGGGCTCGTGGGCGATGTTGCCACGGCGTGAGATGGCATTTTCAGTTGGGACGGAGCCAACGGGTGTTGTGATTGGATCGAATGCATGGTGGCGATGCTACTTGTTTCAACGCTCCGGGGTTCTTGTAGTCCACAATGACCGTAGTGATCGTGATTACCAGATCCTCCATTGGACCGAAACTTGCGCAGAATGTCCATGGCTTTCAGCCGTCCAGCCTGGGCATCGGTTTCGGTTGAGCCGGTGGAGGGTGGTTGCGGCGGGTGATGTGGATGTGGATGTTTATTTTGGAACTGCATCGTCGAATCTTGTTCCGGTGCCACAGCACTCGAAGTTGACCCCGAGAGAGGCTGCGTGGCGTTGTCGTCGTTGGATAAATCGTTCTGCGGTCCGTGGTACCCATGGTCCGACTCATTCGCACATCGATTTGTGCTGCCGGCGACCGTGACAGCGGCAGATGCTGATGCATGCGAGCTGGGTTCGGTCGACCGGGTCTCGTTCTCGTGGAGTATTTTGCGAACAATCTCCATGGCTTGCAATCGTGCAGCCTCGGCTTGCTGCTTCTGGCGTTCGAGTCGCTGCCGAGGATCGAGAAGGACCTCGTTGTCTGCCGGATCATCACGGCTCCCGAGTCCCTCTCGTTGTATTTGTGTTGCCGCGACAAAGACGACGTCCGAATCGGTTTCGCCAAAGTTTCCGTTTCCGTTTCCATTTCCATTTCCATTTCCATTGCCATTGTTTGCGGCCGTCCAATCGGCTGCCGCGTATGCGACGGCCGTAGCAGCAGCGTCCGACGAAGACGAAGACGGTTTTTGTGCTGCCGTCACGAAGGATGGATGGCAGTAACCCACACCCAGGAACCCTTCGCCGTAGTCTCCTTCGTAGTAACGCGCCATTGCCGCTGATCCGATCCGATCTGATCCGAGTTACGATGTGTATCGCCTTTGCTTCGAAGGGAGTAACATGCACTGCCCCGTCGCTCTCGACAATTGTCTGTTGGTTGTGTTCGATTATGTTTGTACTTTTTTCTAACACCGTTCAGATTGTATTGAGATTGTGTTGAGTAATTTACCGTTACTACCGAAGTACGAGTACGAGTACGAGTACGAGTACCGGTAAATCTTTGGTACTCGTAATTACTTCTATTCCGCTGCGCCTAACAATTGAGACTTTTTGAGTGAGCATGGAAAATCAATCCAGTTAGTTTTCATCCAATCTCAATCCAAACTGAATTTCAACTGAACATCATGCACTTTACAATTTCTTCGAAGTACAGTAAGTCTTACTTGTAACGCAGAATTTCAACGTTCACTCAAATTGAATTGAATTTATCTAATCCAAACTGAATATGAACTGAATTTTGTATTAACTGTCAAGGTACTCGCGCAGCGAGTGAAACCCTTCTGCAATCTGGATGTGCACCGTGCAATTCAGTACTACTAAGTAATTTCTTAATTAATTATGCGCACACTCGGGCTCGTTGGAGTGTGCGCATAATTAATTAAGAAATTACTTAGTACTGAATTGCACGGTGCACATCCCGATTGCAGAAGGGTTTCACACTGCAATCCACCTGAGGTCGAAGTGGAGTGCAACGACACTGAGACTGAAGGGGGATGTGCAGCAGTAACACTCCTGAGGTCGACACTGAGGGCTTGCCCGAAGTGGAGACCGAAGGAGGGTTACTGTTTTGTGTGTCGGAGCGAGTATCCTCGACAGTTATATATGTAACTAGTCGAAGTAGCACCTGTTTTCCTTGCATTCATGCGCGTCAGATTGCAAAGTGGTTCTCAAAAACAAACTACAAGCACTGCCTCCCCCACTCTAGGGGAACAGTGTATTCTCGCTCCGGCGTCCGAACTACAAGCATTGCCAGCTCCGATCTAGGGGATGGTGTATTCTTGCTCCAGCGTCCGATCAATTGTTTGTTGTAGATTTTTTGCTAACAAGCTTACATCTGTGGCTTGTTGTTGCTGCTGTCTGCTTGATTTTGTGAGGGTATGAATAATGTTTATTTTTTATTATTTATTATTTCTAGGCACTACTATGTTTATTTTTTCCGAGAGTTTTTTTATTTCTTTTACATAGTGCACCTAGGCTTTTTCCACTTCCTTACTTAGTGCACTTTTATGTGGCGAATATCATTCGTTTTCAACACTTACAGATTCGAATTTTCTTGTTTCTTGAGCAAGCTTGTATATGCCAATTTGTGTTGTAACTCTAAAAATCGACCGAAAGGTATAGGATAATTGAAATTTAAAGAGAAGTGAGCTCAGAGAGACGCTCTTCTTTTTTCTGTGTATTTCACTGTATCGGGGCTCTCTGTATTTTACATGGTAGAGATCTTCCCTGGTTAGTTGTTACCATTCTCATACCAATACCGTTGCTGCTGTTGCTGTATTAAGTAATTTCCTCACGGGATATCAAGTATATTCTTTTGAACATACTTAAGGGTTCCAAGTGTTCACTTATTGGTCAGGTCTTTGGATATGTCTTGTTTCTAACCAATTAATCCCTTTTGTTTGTAGTCCTAAGTGATATTGTTTTACCACTTAGGGATTTTCATGTAGTGGAGGTGCGTTTGATTCTAAGCTTCACTCTTTGGAATATTCGTATCTCGTATCGTCTTCCCGCACCTCGGTCGTTTCGTTTTGTCGGCTTTTCCAATCGAATTTGATGCCGACAAGTGTTGTATTTTTTTCGGCCGACAACAATTTGTCTTGACAGCAGATTCGATTCAGGTTTTTTTTCGTGAAAGAGCAATTTGCAATTTCCGATTGCTTGTAATTACAGCATCAACAACAACAACAACAACAACAGCAACAGCCTACATGATGGCACACTGATTCTGATTCATATGCCGGTGGAGCTGGTCAATTTCATTTTGTTTCCCTTTAAGCTCAATGTCCCTCAATCGCTGTTCGTTTTCGATCTTGGTTTCAGCTAGAGCAACTTGGTTTCTGTGGTCTGCTTCCATCCTCCCTTTTTCATCCCTCCATTCCATTTTGGACAGTTTGAAATTGTCTTCTGCTTCTTTTGTTGCTATCTTCTTTGCGTCCTCCAAATCTTTAGCATATCGATCTTTTAGTTTGGCTAGCTTTGTATCGGCTTTGGCTTGTTGGTGTAGAAGTTCTTTTTCATGTAGATCTTTCTGTTTTTCAAGCTGCTGTTCTGATTCGTTTTTTCTTTTCGTAGTTGCTTTCCAATCTGATGAAGCCGGTTGACTTCATTGCTAAGGGTCTTGTTGATATTATTAGATTCTTTCAAATCGATTGTCAACTGGACAACATTGCCTTCAGCATCTTGGAGCTTGGTCCTTTGCTTCTTGTTTTCCTTCTTCAGTTCCTTGCTGTCTTTTTTTTTGTTTTTGCACCTCTTTCTTTAGTGTGTCTTTAGAGGGGGATGGTTCCTTGGTTCCCAGAACCACTGCCGGCGCTCGATCTTGTGGGACTGGGGTGTTCTCTTTGTCGTGTTGATCCACATCGATGATGACTTTTTTAGTGCTCGGAGCAATCGGGGGCTTGTTGTTGCTGCTGTTCTTGTTATTATCGACCGCTGTTTTTTTTTCTGATTGCTGTTCTTTATGGAGGCCCGAACAAAGAACCCCTTGGACTGTCTTCTGAGTCTTTGAGCTCTGATGGATATATGGATGGGACGACTTAGCATGCTTGTGTCAAAGATGATCCATTCAAACCTTCTCTGGAACATTCACATCAGAAGCAAGGATAGTACAGCATCGGTGCCAATTATCATGTGGGGTGTACTTCTCCCAATCCTTGAAGTCAGCAACCTCCGCAAAATCCCTTACCCATTTACGAATGGTGTTTGCTCCAACAGGGCTCTTTGCTTTGAAGACATACTTTGCTGTCTTGCGTCTCGAATGGTTTACATGACAAAAAAAACGGACTTAATCTGGAGAACAAATATCTCGATTATAGAATATCAACTTGACAATGCAATTAGGATTGTCAGTATCTTCCACGACCATTGGGTAGTTCGTTGAAACTTCTGCATTGTTGAGGGATAGCTGGTGTGACTTATCGAATGCCCCTCCCGGAGCAACAATAACATATCTAAGATCTTTCATTGATCCATATTTGAATGTTCCCATCCTCAAGTACTTCCATTGGAGGAATACGAGTTCATCCTTTCCTCTCACACCAAACTGTCCACCGAGCTCCATTGCCATTAGCTTGAGCAAATCCAACATGTCTTCATAGGGCTTGTAGATTCCATCATCAATTACTTTCTTGAACTTCTCCTCAACGAATTCATCGAACTTGGCCTTGGTTCTTTTTGTTCCAAGAGTTGGATCCTTGGCTCTCTTTTCAGCCCAATCTTTCTTTACGACTGCTTTGTATCCCCCTTTATGCGTCAACTTACCTTCATTGCAAGGGACCCCTAGCAAATCGAAAGCAGAGAAGAGCTGATGACTGTATGTGTGGTGTGATTTGAAATTCAAAGGGTCTTCGCTTACCAAGTTTTTAATGTTAGTAGTCCATATCTTCATGGCTTGGTCGACAAGTGTCTTTGACTGTAGGCTTTTTGCTCCACTAACATGATAATAAAATAGATAATCTTCTCGAATTCCATCCTTCATAGTTACTTTCTTAGTGAACATTTCATGGAGGACTGCATTGCCAGGATCATTTTTGGCTGGATCTGTTGCATCAGCAACAATTTGTTGGATAAATCAATCATGGGTTCTTACGACCTTTTTGGCATAAGCCTCTGTGTTTGACTCGGCATTGGTGAACCGATCCCCATCTTCCCCAAATGTGTTGAATCCATTTGGATTATGGTAAATCATTTTACAATACTTGTCAGCAGCTACATTTACGTCGATTTCTTCATCTTCCACCTCTTTGTCTTCTTGTTCTTCTGGTTTGGCTGCTTGTTTTTGTTCTGCTGCTTCTTCTCTTTCTCTTTCTTTTTCTTCTACATCTTTTTGTTTCTGTTTTTGTTTTTTTGTTTGGCGTCGGCTGCTTTTGCTGTTGTTGTTATATTGCTTTACATATGGATTTCGAATTCGATTACTAGTGGGTGTTGGTTCCAAAGAAACTCTTGCTGGATGATTGGATCTGGTGGATCGTGTTGTCGGCTCAGCTTCTAGTTCTATTGTTTGGTTGTTGTTGTTGTTATTGCTGCTGTTATTGTCGGCACCAGCATCGTTGTCGTTATTGCCACCATCCTGATCAATCTGAAGAGGCTGCAATTCATCTCCCTCTCCAAAGGATAGAAGACATCCTACATTCCTGAATGGATCGGCGCTACAGGGGGTAGGTTGTTTCATAATACCGAGAAGGCTATTCGCAGCATCCTGAGTCATAGGGCCAGGCGTGTAAGGCGCTGGTGGATTGTTTGCTTCCCAAAGGTCTTGGAATGATAAATTTGTTATATTATTCATGTTAGTTATTTAATTTTTTTATTTCTTGTTAGAGACAATGTTGTTGCTGTTGTTGAGGATAAGACAAGAAGTTGCTAAAAATTGGATTTCAAGTTTCCTCTGTGAAGCACTGAAGGTACGAACAGAATCTGCTGTTTCTTTACAATCAAAGCCGCTGCTGTAAACAGACTGTTAAGGCTAATGTTCAATCCTGATTGGTAGTCAAAAAGTACGGTACGCTAGTATTAAAAAAATTGAATAACAAGGAGTAATCGTGGTTTCATACTCGTCAAGAGAGGGATTGCAAGAATCCAATGGGTTGCAAGTAATCCAATCGAGGTGCTAAATTGATATTAAGAAAATTATATAAGGAGAACTGGAGGTTTCATAATCAGGTTCTTTTTTCAGCTAAGATTGATCTGAAACCTGTTGAGGTGCACAAATTAGGGTAAAAATTAACTAGTGTTTCTTAGTGTATTAAATTCCTTTCGTGCCCAGAAGTACCAAAGCTACCAGATGGTAGGTATTCTATTTGTACGAGTCAATGAGTCCCGTATCAACCAAAGTAATCGATTCCCACGGTGCATCGATTCCCATCGCGCATCGACGGTGAGCAATCTCTGTTTTATAGTATTGCCATTGTTCTTCGGTGAGCAAACTCTGATTTCATAAAGTATCACACGAGCTACGGGAGCAATTCCTGATCTTAATGATAAACATATCATGAAATCTTCCTAACGGAACAAGAGAAGAAAACCGCTGGCGTGTGTTTCTCACACAATATATATATATACATACAGATATATACGATCAACGACCAATACATGTACGGAAATAATCAGCAAGTAATCTCATCACTACGCAACAGCAGTTGCAACGTATTTATCTCAATAAAAGAGATATCTTGCACTTCGGCAGGATTTCACTTTATCTCATACTTTTAACATTCAACTGATTTATATCCCAAAATTCACACTAGTTGCTACCAACTATCTGTAATCTACATTACTAAGGTCTGTCTCGCTGTATCTGAATAAGTTCACAGTAAGAAGAGATCTGGCGTTTCCATAGTCTTGCCTGTAGTCCAATTATCCGTTGCCGAAAGTATCCAACCACAATTGTCACGCGTAGAGTACAATTGTTTGTCTACTAACACACTAACGCAGCGTTGCTGTTCTTCAGAAGCCTTTGAATCAGACCCTCAACGGACCGGATTCAGAAGGAAAATAATAGATTAACAGTTGCAAGCTCCAAGGTGGCTTGCACACAAAAAAGAACAGGAACGGAATTGAATACAATCCCTACGCTGGCATATGCCAATCGCACATTGTCTACGAAGCAGTTCCCATTCACCGCGCGATTCCTCCGACGGATCAGGATCATCACAAAGGCTGAACATGCCCGCCAATCTATTTGGAGGCAGGAACAGCACGGGTGATGCCGAAGCCGCTGCTGTCAACCATTTCCCTAGTTTTGGTACTGATATGAAGCTGATACTTCTATCCCTATTTCACCTAACAAGAGAAGCAGATAACACCCTGTGTTTAGCTCTCAAAGAAGGAGGACTATGCGAATGGACGGCCTTTCTTGACGCACTTATCAAACCGGATTTTGCCTGCGAGATTACCTACACCCAAGGAGGACTACCGACCCATCTCCATCGGTCCATCCAACGGATCATAGAGGCACTTGCGGAGTTCTCAATCGACCTGCGCAAGGACGGGAAGAATTGGAAGGATGTAAGGTCATATCCGTATGAAGACTTCAGAACCTTTCGCTTGGAACGTGCTCTACGCCTTCAGACCAAATCTGCTCTGAACCCTCCAGCTCCTCCACCAGGAACCAATAAGAAGCCACCTCAGCAGGTGAAGTACGGATCTTGGTGTCAAAAAGCACGGGATGAAAAGTCTTTTACGCCCCTCACGAATGACTCAAGATTTGAACATTGGCTTGTGGGTTTCAAGGCTAAACTCAAGGCATACGACATTGACACCGAAACATTCCTTGATGAGACCTGGCCTCCAGCTGCACTACAAGGTTATACACGTGACCTCTTCGTCAAACAGTGTGCTTTCTTCTGGGTCCTAATGTTGGAAGTCTTCAAAAGTGATCTATCCGCGTCGTGCGTACACAGTCATTCCACCACAAGTAATGGACGTCAAGCATACTTTGATTTCGTAAATCTTCACAGCGAATCGAAAGCCAAGGTATATGACAACTCGACTCAATTACAGGCGTTGCTAAAGTTGAATCTCAGCAACTGGAAAGAATCCAAAGTGAAATTTATCACACATTGGTTTGAGGAATTAAACCACCTCAACAAGCTTCGTCCTCCCAACAAACCCCTTGAATACCATACTGCAAAATCAGCATTATGTCAGGCATGCTATTCCAGCTTCCAGCTAAGTGAACAGTTTGCCAAAGTCAAGGATCCAGGTGGCACGAATAGCACCGTGACAGATGCAGTCGCTGAAGCAGCTGCTATTCACAAACTCAAAATCACGCTCCTACTCGAAGCAACTCGACTCGATTCCCAGTCCGCGATGTCGGCTCCTAAGTCAACAGTACGTGCACATGCTCACAACTTCTCATCAGGACAAAGCCCAAATCATGACGACTATGCTCTTCCTATCGGATTCGAAGGTGACTATCAAGGCTATGCGGTATTTAAGGCTGGACGTGCACCTGACCCTACCACGCGCCTGCCCACAGGCATATGGAAGGCCCTATCACGTCAAGACATGACCAATGACTCCCCTTTCGGTACCCAGTCTACCGAACGTCTTGGCCATTTTGTCGGCATTGCCGAACATGTTGGCAATGGACTTTGTTTCCGAATCTGGGATCCAGTCACCAACAAATTGCTTGACCGGTCTGGTGTCCGCTCTGCTCTTACGCCTGAGTCTCGCAACAAAAGAGCAGGCCTCTTTACTGATGATGGTTTCATCAAATGGCGTAAGGCCAAGGATTCCTTGCCCCAACTCTACGCCACTGGTGACGCTCCAACATTCAAACATGGGGAGCATATCACTATGAGTAGCCCCTCTGATGATTCCACAACACAGGGCATCTCAGTTACTCCCACTCCTGGAGCCTCAACTACTGATTCCGACACCACTCCTGCGGAACATGACGACACAACGCCGTCTGTACCTACCAAGCAACCAGATATAACGACTACCGCATCTGGTAATCAAGCTATTCTTCTACCACCCGCCCACCTCTCGTTACCGAGCTTTCTCTATAAGAAGGTCGATGACAGCCCAAGCTGGTCCCCTTCTCCGTCTACTAACACACTAACGCAGCGTTGCTGTTCTTCAGAAGCCTTTGAATCAGACCCTCACCGGACCGGATTCAGAAGGAAAATAATATAGTGCGGGATGCTCGAATTTTTCAGAACCACTTTGCAATCTGACGGGCATGATTGCAAGGAAAATAGGTGCTACTCGACGGTTACGCTCTTTTACGGTACGAGTACCAGTACGAGTACCGGTACGAGTACCGGTACGTAAATTACCAGTACGTAATTACGCAGCTCTTTCAAAGAGTCTCTCAATGGGTGATTCCCGAAATACTTTTATGTACTACATAAACCGGAAATTTTCTACTTAACCAGTCGTAAAGTTACAAATCATAGTCGACGTGAGCTCACGTCGACTATGATTTGTAACGTTACAAATTTTTATAACGGAACTCCTGACTGAATTTTTGTCAGTCCCCCAACGGACTAATCACACATCCAACGGATCAGATCGCCAATTTTGGCTCATTACAGTACGAGTAGTATTAGTACGAGTACTAGTACAAAATATTGTCCAACGCACCACAACAACCAAACCGAATTTCTAATAAAAGGTTTATCTGCTGTTGTTGCTGTATCTGCTGTTGTTGCTGCTATGTGACAACGACGGAGGAAGAGATACATATTCTTCAGCTCCGGACATAATTTTTATATCGTAATAAAGCAGCGATCATGGTGAAGACAGCAGCAGGAAAAAGGACCGGGAAAAGAAACTACAGCAGAAGAGAAGTCATGGAACTTCTATACACCCTCAAAGAAATCCTTCCTGTTGGTCCTGAGGATTGGGCGCAAGTCGGCCTAATCCATAATGACAACTTCCCTGATACCAATCGAAGTGTTGAGAACCTCCGTAGGAAATACAACGGTCTATATCGGAAACAAATTCCTACCGGGGATCCAAATTGCCCCAAGGACGTGAAGTTGGCAAAGAGGGTTAAGTATTTGATTAAGTGCAAGGAAGGAGTTGGTGATGGACAAGAGCCATATGGAATGGAAGAAGGATACCAGACCAACACGGAAGACGAAGAATACATAAGTAGTGGTGAGGAGGAGGATGACGACTCTGACGATGATAACATTCCTCCGATACCACCACTTGGTCAACCTTCGCAAACAATGACTCAGCCAACCCAACAGTCAACCCAACAGTCAACAGAGCCAACCCAGCCAACACAACCGCCCCTTCGTCAACCTTCCCAACCAACCCAAGAAGAACCAGAACTCAATACACGACCAACTGCCATAAACAATACACCAACGACTCCCATAAACGTACCACCAGCAAGAATTGTTGTTCCGCGCTCTCGGTCTCGGTCAGCTTCCTCTTCTTCTTCATCTCAACGGTTTCCTGCCACGCGTGCTTCCCCTTCTCCCACCAGTACTCCGCGATCAAAGAGACAGTACCGCAGGAACGCCACCAACATCAGCACGACCACCACCGACAGCAACAGCACCAACGGACGCCAGGAAATTCTTGATTTCTTGAGAGAGAATTCCGAGCGCGAGAGGGAACAAAGAATAGAGTATCAACGGCTTGAAAGGGAACAAAGAGAGGCTGCCTTGGAATCGCTGAAGGCCGCCATAGTAGATGTTGCCACCATACTCCTAAACGGGCTTCGTTCCAGCAACTCAAATTCCAACTCCAACTCAAATCCCCCCCAGCCCGGCAATCCCAACAACTCCAACTCAAATCCCCCCCCGGCCGACTCCACTTAAGAGTCTTGTTCCTGTTTAATAGCAGGAACATCCGGCGTAGGTTGAGCAGGAGGTTGAGCAGGAGGAGGATCCGGAAAAATAGCAGGAACATCCGGCGTAGGTTCAGAAAAATCGGAATCAGAGTCGGAATCAGAGTCGGAATCGGAATCTGATGAATGAAAGAGTCGTTGATTGGTTCGGCCTTTGAGAGTCCGGTGCAAAAGATCCTGTCGAATCTGTTGCCGGTTTTTATCAATCTGTAGCTGGTGTTTAACAATCAGTTTTTTGTATATAGCAATCTGTCGTTCATCTTGAACAATCTGTCGTAAGAGTCGTTGTTCGTGTTGTCGTTCAAATTTGGCTCTAAGAGCCTTAAGAAGTCTTTGTTCATGTTCTTGTTTGGAAGCTACCACCATGATGTTGCTTTTGGCTTTGGAAGTTAAGTTGCTTTTGACTTTGGAAGAAATCAAATTATGAGCTTTGCAACTTGCCAAGAAAATGAAATAATGAATTACTAGTAAAAAGAATGAATTACTAGCAACTACTAGCAACTACTAGTAATATCTCATACAATCGTAAAGTTGGCAGTACATGAAAGTCTCAAATCAGTCGGAATCAAATCGATAGGAGTCAACGATTCCCACGTCGATTCCCATTTCGATTCCCATTTCCATGTATGGAAGAACTGATGGGATTAACCCGTCCGGCGCTGTGTTGAACCCCTCTTAAGGAGTTGAACCTCTCTTGAGGAGTGGTGCGGTTTTTACGAACCCAAACACCAAAAGCAAAACTACTCCATCTTCCATCTTGAACGAAACTACTCCCCGTATTACTCGTATTACTTGTAACTCGAGAAGCTCATAATTCCAAAAGTTACCAAACAGCGAAAGCTATGTCCAAATCTACTAGTACTAATTTGTAAATTATTAATCATTATCTACTACACTTAGGATCCTCAACCATGGAGAGAATCGATACTACTTGACCATGGTGGAGAACCGACAATCCACTTTGGACCGATCGACCAATCAACCGATCAACCGATCAACCGATCAACCATATCGACCATGGTCTCACTCAACAAGTCCAACAATCTACTCGGAATCGACAATCGACAATTTACTCAACCACGCAAAGCGAAATTCGAATTCGAATGCGAACTGCGAATGCGAACTGCTCAACGGCTCAACGGTCGAAGAGGCCGGTGGCGTCTTCCGGTAGGTTGTCTTCGTAAGAGAAGTATCCGTCCTTCTTATGCATGAAAACATTCAGTATCTGGTTGTGACCAATGGTACTTGTTTGGTAATTGTACAGAAGCATCATTAAGTTCAAAATGACCTTCCTATCGCCAAACGTCTCCAATAGGAGCCTGTCTTTCAATCGTGGAAACTGCCCCTGGATCATTCGCATCCCCCACTCTGATAACTGTCGAAGGGACATTGCTTCTCTGTTCAACAGAATAGCCTCTAGGGTATCCGGATCGTGCTGTGAACTTTGGACAAGGCATTGGTGTCTACCTGTGGCAACCCTAAATGCAGAGTCGACACAAACCATAGCTTGGAACTTGACGAACAGTTCTTCTATTTTATCATAAACACCATGATCGGCGATTGTGCTGTCATGCCAGGTACCAGGGCAGTTGTAACAGCAAATACGAATTCTCCCATCGGCAGCAAAGACAAAGACACTGTTGACATAAGTGTCGCACACCCAGCTGTTGTAATACCGGCTCTGAATCAACCAATTGGAAGACTGCTGAATTTTGACTTTGAGTCCATCGGCGGCACCCCAGACACGGCGTTCTTTTAGTCTTGGGTATTTGGCACCAATCGCGCTGATGTATTCCTCCAATTCTTCTTCAGTTGGAGGTCTAATCATTGCCTTTGGGTGATACTGCAATACGAACAAAAGAACCTTTCTGGAGAACTTCAACCATTTGTACATAACAGTAGAGGTGAGTCCAAATGCCATCGACACAGATCTTGCAACGGATCCTCGTGTTCTAAACCAATGAAGTACTAAACCAAGACAGCAAGTCGCGTTTGCTTCGCGCTTTCTTCCACACCATACTCCATTAGCGTTAACCTTTCTCTTCCGAACAGCATCGGTGTATCTATCAACCGTGTAACTATCGAATGTGGGTTCAAATAGACCAAGAAGCTCTCGAAAGACTGTGTGGTCGACACCACAGCAGTTGAGAAGAGCCTGATCGTTGCCAGAGTTGAATAGATAAAGAAAGGGTGACTCAGAATGGCGCCGAAGGGCTATCCTTGGTGTTCTCCTATCTCTTCGACGCCTTTCTTCTGCAGCGTCATCGTCATCGTCATCCTCCTCATCTTCTAGAAGATACAAGCAAACAAGCAACTCGAGTGACATATTCAACGGATGGGCAAGAACTATTTGTTATGTTGGCGGTTGAGTAGCAGTACCTATCGTCGGTTGAGTACCTAGCATCGGTTGAGTCGCTGAAATGGTTAGTAGGTGAAAATGAAAAATTTGATCGTGAAGTCGCTGAAAAATCTGAACGTCACTGAAAAATCTGAACGGATCAAACCCACATGTTTAATCGTATGAAGAAGACAAATTTGGCTAATATTATTGTCCATGTCATGAGATTCCAGATTCCAAAATGAGATTTATGTACTTTCCCGCCAAAAAATTTATGTACGAAATTTTCATTCCCGAAATACTAAAAACAGAAGTTTATGTACGTTATAAAAAAGTATTTCGGGAATCACCCAATTGTTGCACGCGCAGCGAAATACGAAGTACCGTACTACTTACTCAACGAAGTCATATGCAGCCTCGGGTATCAGTCATCAGTCGTATTGAGGATCGACACTTACTACGTTCATAAGGTATCTGGAATATATACGATAGAAGCAACGACATCCTCGGGCCTTGGCACGGGGCAAACGTACGACGTACATACGGTGTATCAGCTATCATATGCCGCTGACAAAAAGATGTCTTCGTTGGGGAGCTCGAGCTCGAGGCGCGAAGGCAACAATGCCGAGTGAGTCGGTCCCTAGTTTGGAGGCAAAAACAATATTCCGAAACTCTGGCATACTCGCTTTGGCACTAAAAACGAAATAGCCTCATTTAATTTGGCGATTTCAAATTCTCTGGGTCTTTCGGTGAACGGTTTTCAACGAGCAACGACGATCCAGATGAACTCGTAATTACGTCGTGACAGTTTTTGTCTTTTCAAAAGCGACCCACATAACATGGCTTATTCTTGTATTCAGTCGAAACTGAAACCAGTGAGGCACCGAGACGACCGGAACAATAATTATGGTACAGCAGCAAACCTTGGATATCCGTTGTTCTCTACTCGTACTACTCGACGAATAAGAAGATATTGTATCGCGATTTCCGATTCCAGGAATTCCAGAGCAATCTGTCGCCTTGACCCACCATCATACTTGCACCGGTACGTACGGTACGCAAAGGGATCCAACGGAATCATCAAAACAAACAGAGCAGCATTTTATATTACACGGAGTATTCGGTAACATTGTGGAGTTCGATCTTGCGGTATAGTAGCGCAAACAAACAACAATCCGCAAACGAAACAATTATTGGTGGCGACAGACGGTTGGTTGAAACATCGTTGTCGACTGTTACTGTCCGCGGGTGCATTGCGGTTTTCGGAAACAAAAAAAGAAAGAAAAAGCGAGCGAATCATCATGGCGAACGGAATCGATAACGACAACGGCAACGACAACGATAACGACAACGACAACGACGGTACGAGCGATATCATGCAGCATCACACTATCCCTTCCGCACCAAAGCCGAAACCACCAACACCACGAAGGCAGCAATCGCACTCGCACTCGCACTCCCAGCGAGTGGACATGACCGGCCAACTCGCATCGGCGTCGGTCTCGACCCCGGACCTGGAGGACTTTACCAGCATGTTCCACAAGGTGCTCGAGGAGCAGGGTTATGCCGAGTTGACGTTGCAGCAACAGCGGGAGGGGGGCTCGCAATCGGCGGCGTCCGATGCGGAATCTACCCAGATTTTCAATTATCACGACGGCGTTGGCGACGGTGACGGCGACGGCGACTTCGCCAGACAATCTGCTGCTCTGGTTGCTACGGAGGACAGAAACAATCACAATTACAATTACAAACACAAGCCATCTCCTGCGAGGAAGGCGTCGCACAATTCCGCGACCGGCGCTCCCGCATCGAACCGCACGAGGGCGCCGGTGGGGGTATCACCGAAGAGATCGACATCGACATCGACATCGTCACCGGGTCGTTCTCCCGGGAGTACATCATCGAGTGCGGCTCGCCTGGCCGAGAAGAAGCGAAGGGTCCACGAGATGAGACGGTTGAACCGAACCATCGGGGACTTGAATGAATCGCTCCGGGAACGGGGGGACAACTCGCAAAGCCCACGCCGCAGCCGCAGCCTAACGGAATCACGGGGCGCGAGCCGACCTCCGGGCTCTACCGCGCTGCTGCCCAAAACGATCGCGGACGTTGCCCCCGAAGCTCCGGGGACGACAGCAGCAGCGGCAGCAGCAGCAGCAGCACGAACCACAACAGCACCAACAACAACCATTTACGAGACACGGAACAACGGGGCGTGCCGCGAGGTGGTCTCGGGACTCCCGATCACGGTCGAACACCGCGATGACAAACGACAAGTCTCGTCCGCTGCGCTGCTGGACACCACAACGAGCACGTTCTCTAGCGAGGATGGAGAGAAGGGAGGGTTAATCCCGACCGAAATCTCATCCTTACATACGCTGTGCCGCGCGGGGGTCATAGTCTTTGCGGTACTGGGAATAGTCGCGCTGGGGATATATCTCGGGTATATGTCCTACATGATCCGGGCCAACAATCAATCATGATTGACGGATTCCATTGTATCGCAGAGTGAAAGTGAGAGTGACTCTCACTCTGCCGGGGCGATACCGAAACGAAACGAGACCGGTATCGTTCGTTCCGTGTGTCTCCCGCACTGCACTGCACTGCACTGCACTGCTGACGGTGACATTAGAGTACCACACCATGGCGAACTCTATAGTAAACTCTTCACTACTTCGGTACTAGACAAGACAAATACGGTACACTGTCCCGATTGTGTCACACTATTTCCTTTCGCTGGTTGACGGAGAATCGCTGCCGAACAAATAACGGCAGCGCGGAATGCTCACAATTCTGTCGTCAATGAATAGTGTGTCTGTCTGTGTGTGTGTGTGTGTTTGATCGCTCGAGAACACACTTCGTACGAACGGGGACATTCAAACACCACACCATCGTAAACTCTTTAGTAAACACGTTACTTCTCGAATCCATTGTTGCGATTGTGTGACAACACTCTCTCATCCAGCTGCTAGACGGAGAATGAATCGCTGCCGAACCAATAGTAATGAGAGCGTAGTACCCGGTATGTGCGCAATTCTGTCGTGAAGGAATAGTATGTGTGTGTGTGTGTGTGTGTGTATACGTGTGATCGTTAGAGAACACACCTTTTTGTGTTTCGTAAGCTAGTCGTAGTGAGTCGTACCGTACCGGTGGTCGATGCGAGATACTTCGTACTCAATACCGGAGCTACAATACACAGGGGGGTTCGCACGGTACCGTACCTTACTCGTAGAACCTGAAATCCACAGTTCTTTTTTTGCACTTTCGCTGGTAACTACGAAGCACAATACAATACAATAGTATACTATACGGTTGGTGGTTGTGTGAATGACGGCATCTCGGACAACCCGCAACCGGGAATGAGTGAGTCGGTCACACTGGGGTTGCGTTTGCAGTCGTAATTACGCGTATCGTAGTCGTACTCGTACGGTATGGAGTACGTAGTAGCCAATACGAGATACAACATGGAGGGCGGTTCGTACGGTACGATTACCTTACTCGTAGAACATGGAATGCCAAAATCGATTTCTGCACTTTCTCATTTCGTTGGTAAATACGATAGTGTGAACGGTAGTAGGTTGTGTGTGAATGACGGCATCACATCGGCCAACCCACAACCGGGAATGAGTCCGTCGCAACGGCTGGTGGGGTGGGGGCCGCTTGGTGTGCGGGTATCGTACATACTCGTACCCGTACCGTACTGAGAGTACGAGTACGGTGCCCTCAGATACCGTAATTACTCCCAGGTCTCAAGTCGTTACAGATAAGATTACCGTACTCGTACGAGTACGTACCGGTAGGGATAACAGAAGATAATCTTACTTCGTACCGTACTCGTACCGGTACATCAACAGCATGGTGGAAATGCGTACGAGTAGTCTTACCTACTCGTACGTACGAGAATTGAGTTCGAGTCGTAAAACAACCCTATGCAGGGTATGGACGATACTAAAAAGAAAGATCCGAGTACGAGTACGGTACGTACCGTACATCTAGACACAGAATGAACACAGAGGGGACACAACAGGTGTTGATGAATCATCCCGGTTTGTAATTGTGGTCGCGAAGTTGAATCAACGCATGTTTGCGTTGGATGCGTCGATAATTGTTTCTGTGGAACCGAAAAAGAATACGTCAGAATGCGCTGAGGACGTGTAACCCTCGCGGTGTCGCTCGCGCAACGAAGGCTGTAGTTGCATCGCCTGGCGATTTCCGCCAATGAAAAACTGGTTCGTGGATGGATTCATGGATTTGAGATTCATTCCACAGAGATTATTGATTCATTCCCTTTTCTTCGGCGACGACTCCGTCACCTGCTGCCGTACGACATATTTTGTTCTGCCTTGCGCCGTGCGTCTTTGTTGAGTGATGCTACTGTGCGTCTCCACAGAATCGGAAGAAGCATTCCATTTTGCTTCCTCATTTTTTGAATTTCTGCATCTAACATCATCGACATCGACATCACACTCGCCTGTGTCCGCCTTGTTGACAATATCACAATTTTGTTATTATTATTATTCGATCTAGTACCGGTACTGTACAGAAAGAAAACTTGTTGTGATCCACAGCAGCTTGAATCCGGGAAACGATTGCATCATCCACAATAATTCCTTCTCCAAAACGGAAAATAATAGTCACGATACAAGTTCAAAGTTTTAGCAATTTGATCGACTTTGATTGCCGTTTCGAGACGAAGCTCATACCGTCATAATACGAAATACTTCGAGGAGTATATATTATCAGCTCTCACTCGCTGAAACCAATCACGAAATATCCTAACAATACAAACAAAATGGAACGACAAACATCTACCACGGCACGTGGTTTGACCATACCGACTAGCGCCGTCTTCTTCCTCTTGCTATCAATATATACCGGCACCTACCACACTTGCCATTCGTTCCAACCGTCCACGTCGTTCTTTTCTACGACTCGATCACCATCACCCGAATCGAATTCACCGACGCGGAACAACGGAAACAGGCAGTTTTCCATGCACACGCGCTTCTACACCGATCCATCCTCCACCAATGTCCACGACCAGACGCCTCCAAAACCGTCGTTCGAACAACGCATGCGGGAACAATTAATGCGGCACCAATCGTCGAACGCGCCGGTCGCACCCAAGGACGCCACATCACGGAAGACTCTGGTGCCGGACGTGCGGACCCTGAACGATTTCAAGGGGGTCCTGGACAAGACGGCCGAGAACGAAAAGATGCTGGCCGTTCTGTGGTATTCCCCCTGGTGCAAGGCCTGCAAGGCCACCCTTCCCGGTATCCGCACTCTGGCCAAGCGCCACCCGGACGTCCAGTTCATCCAGGTTCCCGTCCTCACCGAAAACGCCAACCTCCACCAGGGACTGGACGTTCCGAGCGTTCCATTTCTGCACCTGTACACGCCCGAGGATCCCCGCCTCGTGGAGGAACTCAAAATGACCCGCAAGAAGCTCTCGGGATTCCAGAAACTCTTGCTGGACTACGAGCGCGGCTTTTGCTCCCTGGAGCAGCTGCACGCGGTAACGAAGGGCGAAGGTGAAAGCGAAAGCGACGAGCCCGGCAAACCGTTGTGGTCCACTGCGTCTCCGTATTCCTCAACGAAATCAACCACAACCACCACGACGCCGGGGGCTGCGGCGAAGATGGAGTAGACGACGAAAACACACGAATGGAACGCCCTGGGGGGAAAACACGGCACCGTTGGGATTGGTGTGGTGTGTTGTGTGCTTGTGTACGAGTGTATGTGAATACACTCGATCATTTTTGTAAAAGTTTGACCCTCTCAATAATAGTACTACATTCACTGTAAGCTACTTTAGCGGAGGCTTCAAACACCATTTTAACGTAATAGATCACAGAGTAATTCAACTACTGAATTGTTTTTCATGACACGCCGAATAACTTTGTAGGGAGCGATGCATAGGTGTTACATGAAATAATGACCTTACAGATGAATTGACCAATCCAATAGGTGGGACACTGTTTTTGACTTATTAGCACAGTACACAATACTCTATTCTGTTCTGTTCTGTTCACGAACATCGTTTGTGTCTGGCAAGGGGACGGCACACAAACAAAGAAAACAAAAGAATAACATTTTGCACGATTTATAAAGAGAATTGGATCAACACCAAGGAAACACCATAACCATTAATCCTAAATCCACCATAAATCCAACCAGACATTCATTTGGCTTTCAGATCATGGGTCTTGCTATGATCTGCAGTGCTCTTCTTTTGTAGCATTTTCTTTTTGTAGCTACTAGCTACACATTAGTCCTTGTTATCATCTTCTAGAATGCTGCTTCATTCCATAGGCCCTAATTCTTTTTGCTTATGCTTGATTATTGGTTCAGCAATAAGATGCTAGTATTTCTTGTATCATATTATGCCACAGCAAGAACGCAACTTTGATCCCTTCTTGCTCTCTGGCAGATCAATAGTACGTTACCGTAGAGGAGAACAAATACGGAGTACTTGTTAGTACTAGATGGGCAACAAGCAGAACGAATTATAATAAGTTCAATACGAAACTCGATGTGCAGGAAAGGAAGTTCGTATTCATTAGCATGGATTTCTCGAAGTTATTTCATTCGTCACTCCTATCTCCTGATTTCCTGACTACCAGTGTGTTGCAAGTGCGTACGAGGAACCTTACTCATAGTACTATCAGGTGTCATCATAAACAGAGTCGTCGGTAATACCGGTTCGTACCGAACAAAGATGATGATCATGAAGGATGTCGCTTTATAATTTTTTGGAACGAGCTGTCGCTCATTTGGTACAAGTCCTACTCGTAAGATTACCTACTGGTATGATCATACCATATTCATGATCATCTCTCATTATCATTACGAACAGTAGAAGTACGAAGTATTATTTAAGCGTGGTTGCTGTTGTTGTTGTTACAGTTGGTTGGGCTAACTTGGGCTATGACCCGAGTTTGGAGGGTCGTAGAACTGGTACATTTTCTACATTCATCTTGTCTGAGGCTGAGAGAGTCCGGTTTCAGGGTCGAGAAGAAAATTTGTAATTCCTGAAGAAGCCAGTAGTAAATCTACGAGACATTGTTATAATATCGAGCTGTGAATAGAGTGAATTCTGCTAATTCGGGTCAAGACAGGAAATAGCCCCCCCTAAAATCATACTCCATAATGGATATGATTGCGAAAATTGCACCGCGCCGTAAGATTACTCTAGGCCACGAACGTACACAATAGTTACAAAAAAGATCATGACGTGTTGAACCAACGAGTCTCGAACGATTAGGGGGCATGGATTCCCTCACCCGATTTTGAGCGTGGCGATTGGTTTGAAGGAATTAACGAAAATCATAAGTGAACAGGTAAACAAAAGTTAATAGTATCCACAATCATTTGTTTTTATTATTAAATAAATATTTCTACTCATGTAATGGCATATGAAAAATATTCTCTAAGAAATTAGAGAGTCCGTTCGGCAAAGACTCCTGGGATCACTACTCCCAACAGTACCATGTGTTAATTGGGTCAGTGTTTGGATCGCAAACTAAACGGCAGTAACAGCCGGCCACAATTTTGTGTATTTCGTGTGCTCTCTCACGAAAAAGACGAACAAACAGACATAAGAGTTACCCTTCTTCACATTAAGAGAATCAGGACTCAACTCCACAAAATAACCACGGGTTCACCGATCAGTCACAATTGTTGAAATAGCAGCAACACAAAGCTAACAGCAGTCTTGTATTATTATTTCGTGGCGTGTGTGTATACACCGTGCCCCTATTTCGAGTTGTGTCAACTCGTGATACTTATAGACGAACGTATATCAATCAATTAGGAGATCAGAACATTGAAAAACGATAAGGTTATACGATCGTTCCACGTTTCCGGAACATACACCGCTCGACACCCTGCGGTGACCTTCACTATTTGCGGCTAACTCTTCAATTATAAAGTATTCACAAATTTGACGGTGCAATATATCCGAACTTCATACTACAATTTAAATTCAACACATTGACCGGCACGATATATCAACATCAATATCAGCATCAGCATCAACATAACAACACGATGGCGGGTAGATTCCCATATGATTCCTCTGGTCACTCGAACGGAAACCCAGTAAGTTGTTCTAAACTGACAATAACAAACAATATGAAGTCCAGCTTAATGTGGACATGTATAGTGAACGAACGGTCGGACGAAAATAAGAACAAGACCCGGACGTCAATTGCGATTCATTTTCGTCTTTTTTCTGCACTGTATTGGTGATCTAATGCCATGCATTCTCATTGTTTTTGATTTTGTAAATTTTAGTTGAATCTTGCTGCCTTTGGCCTTAGCAACGTCGATGAAGCCTTATATTTACGAAGACAACAAGAACTTCATGAATTCCAACTTCGCCAGATACTAATCCAAGACCAACTTGACCAACAAAACCGACTGGAAAGTATGCAGAGCATGCTTGCCCAAGAACAGCAGCTCAAAGTAATAGGGGAGTCTCTTCAAGATTATCCAGACTTACAACAACAGTATTCTCGTATTTTGTTAAACGAACAATTGCAACGAACCGAAGAGAGGAATGTCGTGCAGGACCGATTCCGGTTGCACGCCGAAGAAGAGATACGCAGGAGACAGTTGCTAGTTCATCAACAACAATTACAACAGCATCAACAGCAACAACAGCAGCAGCAACAACAACAACAACAGCAGCAGCAGCAGCAGCAACAACAACTACAACAACAGCGACAACAGCAGCAGCGACAACAGCAACAGCAGCAACAACAACATCAACAGCAGCAGCAACAACAGCAACAGCAGCTACAACAGCAAGTTACTCAATTACCGCCGCAAATACAAACATCGGTTCCGGTAAATCCCAAGGTACAATGCGTGAATCAGTCGATGCTTCGTGACATCGCAGCGGACTCCTTGGCGGGTAATGCGGTGAAACGAAGCGATTTTGACAAGAGACAATTCGCACAGCCACAGACCGAGAGGGCCGAGACACCCGTCACGACAACGAAGAAGCGGGCAAGGTCAGGCTCGAAGGATAGTGTAGACCTTGAGTCTTTGGGTAACAAAAAAGGAAAGAAAGGAAGGAAAATGAGAATAAATAACGCGGCAAATGCGGTAGTCAAAGATGAACCGAAAGTTGATCAGAAAAGAAATGGAGGACATAGAAAACCTTCCGTGCAAGACTTGCTGGATTTTGCCACATCCTCGGAACCTAACACAAATAGTTCCGATTCATCTCCCGCAAAAACACCTGAGCCAGTACCTAAATCTCCGCGTGGGTCATTTGGAGACCTCATTAAAGCAGCTCGAAATGAGACCCAAAATGTTGATGCAGCTGATATATTGAACTCGTTTAAACAGGATACAACGGAATGGTCGGATTCTGAAGACGAAAAAGCAGAAGAAGAGGAGGAACGCCAAATTGCTGTCGCCAAAGGCGACACGATCATACTTCCAAACTTCAAATCATTTTTACCTCAGCTTCCTGAGGAACCAATTTTGATGTTGCCTGCAAGCAAAAAGAAAAAGAAGAAAAAGCACAAAGGTATTTTAGACGAGGATGAATCTTCAGTAGAAACGAAACCAAGCAAGAAAAAGAAGGACACAAAAGCAATGAAAGACGAAGAAAAGAAGGCATTCGAACGTACATTCGGTGATTTGCCACACCCGATTGATCCTTGGTGGCCAACGACTAATAGCATTAAACGTGAACGGAAAACTCTTGGTCAAACTAATTATGATGATGATGACAATTTGCAAAAGGTTGGGGACGAAGAGCAGTTCCGTGCAAACTTGGAAAAGATTGAGGACAGGCTCAAGCACGACGTTGAGCCAGGTGTTCTAGAAAAGATTCCACATTGTAGATGCCATCGAATGGCGATGAAAAAACGAAAGAATTCTTCGGCTCAGGAACTTGTATATTGCACGCAGGTTACAGAACTTTACCCAAATGAAATTATGGTATGCTGCTCGCACTGTGGGACATGGCGTCACACGGCTTGTGGTGGGCACTACAAAGAATATTCAGTTCGAGAGGCTATCGAGAAACCTTTTCAAGCTATATGTGATCGGTGCTACGTAGAAGAAAAAATATTGGCCGATAAACCTCTCGCTCGAAAACGTATCGATAGACAAAGATGCGAACAGCTCCGCCGCGGATTATCGACGTCTGCTGCAATGCGACAGCATTCGTTCTCGAAGCATGGGGGAACCTATAAGTGGCCTTTAGGTAGTGTGTCTGCTACTCATATTGGAGGCCACACACGCAGTGTGCATTCTCGTCACGATAAAGCAGAGAAGCAGTGGACAGATATGGCGACAAAACTCGGTCGTGGATATGGACACAGACCAAAAGAAAAGGTGAAAGTCAGAACGAAAGAATTTGAACGACTTTTGATATCGATTGAAGACGCAGGTAAGATAATGATCATCGAAGGCGCCTATTTGGAACCCGCATCTTGATGTATCTAACGCCGTTTTGTTCCTCCGCTTTGCAACATGAAACATCATAGAGGGGCACACTGATAGACACAATATGCTCGTTTTTCTAATGCAAGACACCCTTAAAAACAACCCTGTTGGATTCGAAAAACATCGCCGAAATATCTTTGATCCTGAAGATGACGATGATGACGATGAAAATGACCATGAATCCGAAGGGGAAGGGGAAGGAGAAGTTCCATCAGGCTCAGAAGAAGATGAAGACTCGGACAAAAAGTCGGTGGTATTGTCGGAGATGGAACAGAAAAGTCGTCATAGTGTGGATGACTCTGAGAAAAACTCAAAGAAAGACGAGTGTTCTGTGTGCGCGAGGAAAGGTTGCAAAAAAGCTGCACGGTTCGACTCTATTTTCTGTTCAGATGCCTGCGGAGTATCTGTTCTAGAGAGCGATCTTTTACGAACATTCTTCTACTCGAGCGACATCCACCCTTCATCGCTGCGTCATTGATAGTGATGAAATTCTGGACTTTTTAAGCAACCAGCCAAAAATGATGTTGACGACCAAGTATATGGGGAATATGCATTGTGCACAAAAATGAACATATGTTTCCATATATTGTACTTCGCAATCTTATACGGAGTATTATATTATACGAAGTATTATTTTTTCAACGCGATGCAATAATCAAGATTAAAATAAAATAAAATGAAATAATACTAATACTAATAAAACATTATGGCTGCTATTGGTTGTACCCATATTATTGTTCTATTCTTCATCTTGTGTGCAAGTTTTCGTGTTTGATGATATTTTTTGTTCTATTCTATTCTATTCATTTCATATACAATGAAGAGGAGAATTCTGTTAATTTTACCGAAGTTCAATAGATGATTCACGATTTTGTGACATCTCTCTAGCCACATGTGAGGAATGAATAATACGAAGTAACAATACAAGCTGAATACAAGTCAGTAATGATGGAGTTCATTGTTGTAATGTTCTTACGGGAGGCAAATTGGAAATGGTACGAGTATGATACGTTCGGTACGTACGATACACGGTACATTATCGGTGATCATACATCATACTGGTACGAGGTACGGTATGTATCATATGCATAGTTTTTTGTATGGATAAATTTGTACCGCACCATTGAGGTACGAGTACCGGTATGTACGATACCGGTAATCTACATCTAAGAGTAACGTACGCTACGGTACGTACAATTTTCGAGGTTAAAAAAAATTACAACCTCCTAAAGCTCTATGATAGTACTTTAAACATTAGTCTGACCGTTTACCATGGGTTAGAATACCTTTTATCGCCTTACTTTTTTCGTTTTCACGCGATCTGTCCCACGGATACCAATTATTCCCAGGAGCATCCATCTACGGTACTAGAGCGTGCTTGATCGTCGACCGAGTCCCTGTTACCAGCACTAACAACAGCATCTTCTGCATCTATTGGTGGTTCAATAGTCCCCCCTGTTATTCGTAAGGTACGCCTGTAGAGTCGACCATGATGAGCAGAAGTTGAACTGTAATTAATCGAAGATAGTAGGACGCACTGACTGATCGTGACCCTTGTTCTTATTCCCCTGTGCTTTTTGTTATACCCGTACTCATTTCCGCAACAGTATATATTTCTGTTAGACAACAATTTCCAAAATGGTTAAGGCATACGAATTAAGAGATCTCTCAAAGGAGGAACTCGTTGCGAAGCTCGGAGAGTTCCGCAAGGAGCTTTCTGAATTGCACGTCGCTAAGGTTACCGATGGCGCCGCATCTAAGATCGCCAAGATCAAGTCTGTCCGAAAGTCTATCGCCCGAGTCTTGACTGTCCACAACCAACAACAAAAGGCAGGAATCCGCAAGGCCTGCGAAGGAGCCAAATACGTCCCTAAGGATTTGCGAAGCAAGAAGACACGGGCTATGCGACGTGCATTGACCAAGGCCGAAAGAGGACAAAAGACTGTCAAGGCCAAGCGAGCGGCTGCTGCCTTCCCTAAAGTGAAGTACGCCCTCAAGGCATAAACGATTCTAATAGGGATGTATATGAACGAAAACGGAACATGATACTTTTACCGATATAGCAGTATTCTGATGTTGTCCGGCAACACATATGACGTGTTGTGCAGTGGACGTATTCGTCGGAAGAAACGAACCTGCGTGATGTGATCGATGTCCCAACATAATGAAAGGTTTCTTTACGAAAGGAAGCATTGAAGTACAGATCGTTGATGTCGGCTCGTTTAATCAATTTGGGCAATGCTTTGAGGGGGAGGGGGGACCATCGTAATGTAGATTCATCAATGGGCGTCCGTTTTGTGACGAAATTGTCATTGACCCAGAGCTGGACGGAGTGCGCACAAATGATTTGTTTCGCTTACATGTCGCATCGTCTGAAACCAGTGCAAAGAATAGTCTGTTAGACGAGGCCCTCTGTCATTTCCCCTTAGAGTTAATTATTGATTGCCTCGTCCATTAGTTGCGTGAGGTTTACGCTTGCCAAGCTCCCAGGCATTGCTGTGTCCACGTTAACTGCCTTTCGACATAAATTCTCTTCCCCCTCTAAACACGATGTGCCAGTCATGGATGCAATTGGAAGATTTTGAATCGATGTGATATCGATTTTTAGTTAATCAAACTTCGTTCCAGACAACCATGTTGTGTTTCATTACTTTCCACCACCGGCAATTTGGAAGGGTCACACTTTTGAGACGGATTTGTTCCTTGTGACATGCCAATGCAAAGTAACAAACAGGCAAAGCAGTTGAACACTGCCGCGTCTATGATTGTGACAATACAATTTGCGTTTTTTACTGATGTGTGATTATCTTCGTTCATGTTTGTGCAAGTCAAGCTTCTTAGTTGCATTTCACCTGACTCTTATCTGTATTTCTGCACTTACACCTAGTTGCAGATTGTTGTCGCTCTCAAAGTGTATTTTTGGCATGAGTTTACCTGGTGCTATTGCTTTGGTGTTGGCAGTGCTTTTGTTTTCATTACAATAGTATTCAAGAGCACTCAACTAATTCAAGATTGCAAGTTCAATAAAATCTGATTGTTGAGACAATACAAGCCAATATTGATTGCAGCAGTTTACAAAAAACACATCACTACCTGAAGTCGTATCTCATGAATTGCTAATCATTTTTAATTTGAGATGATTTCAATAGAATGAGTATGTGTAGCAACACCACACAAACAAGATTCCGGGTTCTTTGGGAATCATGCTCACTTTTGGGCCAAACTCCACTGGTCCCCCTTTGTAATTTCCTCAATTTTATGAAATTGATGTCGAACTAAAAATATTTTGACGCACAGTGCATCTTCCTACCCCACTGGCATCTATTTCCGATCCAGTGGACTGGAACTGAATTTGATGCCTGAAACAAATATTGCATGGTCGCAATTTCTCAATCTGAGTTGGTTGTTCCTCATTTCTATTATTACTGGCTACTAATGATGGTCCGCACTCCTAAATATCAGGTTCATTGTAAACATTGCTCCTTGGACTCTCATCTGGTTACTACCGGTTACAGAAAGAAGAAGGTCACCAACAAGAAGAAACGCCCCTTATTTACAGCAAGAAGAAGAAATAATACAGGAGTAAAGATTCTGCATTTTTGGAAGTGAACATAACAAATCCTGCTGCATACGGACCAGGGAGGGGTTTCTTGAAGTTTTGTAAATCAGCCTTGCTGTCTTCAAAGCACGTCCAAGTCTTGAAGTCCGATAATGCATGTTATTTAAAGTTGGAACCTTCAAGGTGTTTGAACACACCACTCAAATATACCTCATCATCCCCACCAAAATGCTTATTGATATTTTGCACGTCGGTTTGGGAGAGAAATACAACTTCAAGCTTCTTTGTGAATAGTTCCACCGACTGATCCACAACATTTCTACAAGAGGTTCTGTTAACAGGGTAAATAATTTTCCGCTTTTTGGCAGATAACTGTAGTGAATGAGTATTTCCAGCCATGGATCAAGGCAGAGCACTTCTAGGTCAGTAACAAATATCTCATGAAACACATATGGAATGTGTTCCATAAAAATCCATTGGTGCAACTCTTGTTGGGAGCCCACGTCACATTGAAGAAACTGTGTAACAGATTGATGGATATGGCCAAGACCGGGGATTTCCAACAAACCTTTTATTAGTTCTTCTGGATGGAAGTGGTCAAATCTGACATGGGAACATTGAGTTTCAACCCCACCCCTGGGTGGAGGGTAAATGTACAAACAATCATCATGTTGAAACCCTTTGTATTCTTTATCCTCAAACTGTGACTGAGCCAGATATCTTAACTCTGTCAATACCAAATCTTCAATTGTTTCAATCACATCTTCCAAACCAAAAGACCCGGTGTGAGGTAGTTTTAAAACCTTTTGAAGAATTGCCTTGCAACTACTGTCAAACAAACCAACCAGAGCAACATTCTCTGCCAACATAAAGGCACAAAGTACTTCAGACATGCACTCATTACACGCCCCATCAACAGATGCAATTTCCTCCGTCAAAAGTATTTTTCCCTATCTTCCATTTTCCTGATCAACCACTCTTTCACCAAATATATGATTCCTTGTTTCACAGCCGCGGGTGCCAGAAAATTTTTGCCTTTGCCAATTTTGGAAGGCGATAGAGTAATAATATTCTTATCAAAATCAAAATGAATGTGATACAAGTTTGTAACAAGGTCCTTGTAGTGGAGGACAAAATGGAAGACTGATAGCACATGGATTGGTAACAGCACTTGACCGGCGGTGCTGGGCATGTTGCTGCCTTGATGAAACCCTTGTTTTACCATCTGCTCCCCACAAGCTACCATTGTTCCCAAGATGAATGGATTCTCAAATAATTTGGGTAAGAACTAATCATAGAAATCTTCATGTGAAAAAAGTGTTATGTTGAGGTGACACAAAGATAGTGTTTGAAATATTCTTTTTGACTCTCCTTAAAATTTTACCCACAGGAACCAAATCGCCTGATAAAATGCAGTTTTTGGTTCAGTAGAATTCATCAATTCATTGGGGATATAATCTTTGGAGTCATTCTGAGGAACCAACTCTATCCTGTCATTGCTTAGGGATTCTAAGCATTCAACCCGCTTGGACTTGAAATAATTGTGTAAGATAGTCTGATTGTAGCTTTGACTCATTGAAGCCCGGAGTGCCAAATTGGCAATAAGGTCATCCAATAATTGTTTCATGACAGCAACGTAGTCTTGCGAGCCATGTGAAGAGCTGTCATCACATTTGGTATAGAAACGTAAATCCTTCTCCATATTTTCAGGCGCCCAGGGATATACGACATTCTCCATGTACCAAACTAGGATCTCCTGGGACACTACCATGTACTTCTTAATTGTTACATAGTTGACCACATTACAATCATACAAACATGGTTTTGTGTCCCCAACCTCTCTTTCACCATGAACATGCCATAGCAGAGACTGGAAATTTCCCCATTTACTTTTCATTTAATAGTTCTTGAGTTGATTGGTTATTTCATTCCTACTTAATACTCCCAACTTCCCAGTGGCGCCATTGTACAAAAATGAATTTGACCATCATGTCAATTTGACGAGGTATAGGAGGACTGAACATACTCAACCAACTCTCTTTTTTTCTTTTTCTTCATCGGAGATTGAGTAGACATTTTGGATACAATGTAAACCTTTGTCATCAATTGATTGAAAGAGGTTGAAATATCCAACCTTAAGGCCTTCACAAACTCTGTATTTGCATACATCTGACCATTCAGTGCCAATCCAAGATTCTCTTCCACAGACCTCCAATGATTTGGGTAATCCAAATCTTCTTCTGAAAGAGAAGGTACTGCTTTTGCATAAGTAGATTGAGCTTTCCTTTGTTTGTCGTTTTCTTTTGGATTTGCAGCAGGAACTACCATTGCAGCTACTACTGGAGGAACAGATTGAACACCAACTTCTGCGTTCATTGTTGTCACTGTGTCAGAAAATGCATCAGAAACAGTTCCTACTTGGGTAAGAACAGCAGGTACTTTGTTCGTTCTTGCTGCTGTCTCAGAAGATTCTTCAGGAACATTATCCTCTTGGGTAATATATTTGGGTGCGCTATTTGATGGAGTTAGGGATTTACAACTCTTCTTTGGTGGTAGTGATCCGCCATCATTTTTTGTTTGGGCAGCTTGAGAATCATTGTCTGGGATAGTACCTTGTGCAGCGACATCAGATGGGCATTTGGATCCACCTTCATTACATGTCGTAGAGGTCGTCATTGCTTATGCCGAACCTGATATGAAGACTGTAGAACCTGATGTGAAAACATTGGACCAGAAACAAGACCTTTGATTGTTTCAAAACAATCGGAATTGTGATTGTGGAAAAAAGGATGTCCATTATGAACAAACATTCTCTCAGTAGATCATTTGAAAACTTTCAACCCATTAAAGCAGACAACAAAAACCTAACCAGACAAGAATGATTGGAAACAAGGGAAGCACCACTTTTCAAAAAGCAACAATGGTTAACGTAAATGAAAACAAGAAACTGATGTTGGAAAGAAAACCTGGAATGTTGAAGGATTTTTCAATTATTGCAACGCTGTTGCAGGTATTCAGATTTGTCAGTTTTAAGATGAATTACTATGGATTAAAAACCACCCACTTTTTTAATGGTATAAGTAGTACAATTTGAAGTATGCTAAGTAGTACTCATACTACATTGGGATGTCAAAATGGGGTTGTTGGTTACAAAAAACAATGAATATTGATTAGTTTGATTGCAGAAAAAAAGATTCGTTGGTCAAAAAGTTCCATTCCTGCAACGCCATTGCAGGATTTACTATTTCTTTGTATTTATCAATTTTGACATTACTCTGGGTTAGAACAACATACAATTATACCACACCAACATCAAGATATGGGATTGTAATAAGGGGGTTTGCTGCAACCCCGTCGCACAACTTTGAAATATTCCTTAAGCTGGCTGTTCAATGTTCCCCAAATAAAACAAAAAGGGCATTTCCTGCAACGCCGTTGCAGAAAATGAGAAAACAAAAAATAAAGTTTTTTTGTGTTCCCCAAATACATCAAAAAGGCCATTTCCTGCAATGTCGTTGCAAAAAATGGAAACACAAAAAATACGCAAATCAATGCTTGGGCTACAATTATAAGCGTGCAATGCACGGATTGATAGGGTTGGGAACACCACAATGTTCTGGTCTGCACCAAAATTTTCAGGACACCACTTTCCCAATTCGCAAGACACGCACAAACAAAAGATAGGCAGGCGTCACTACAACCACCCTCACAAGTGCAACAATACAAGAAATAATAATAGTGATACAGCACTCCCCGGGGCACAGTAAATCAAGCACGTACAGCACATAATAATTTTACTACAGTTATTTACAACAGTATGAATGAAAAAAAATCCAAACGCTTGCACCAAAACAACACTGTTACCATAAAACTAGCGCACCAAAACAATCAAATGCAAAAACAGTAAGTTTCTGTTCACGATTCAATGAAGAAATAATGGTACAACAAAGTCACAGTCCGGCAAAGGGTACCACTGTTGTTACACATCATACAACATACAGCCCAACAAGCAGTGTATTGGGAAGTGAGCAAACAAACACAAATGATAGCCAAACAGATAGAATCCCAAACAGTATCAGCAGCGATACACTACTTACAACAAAACAGACCAATGACTATAACATGAAACAAAACACTAGTACCCGGTACGTCAAAGAAAGATCATTCAGGAAAATGAAATTCCCGTCTTGCAAACAATTCATACAGTCAACGATCATGAGAATTGTATAACTAGGGAATAACAATGAAATACCAAATACAATTGATATCAAGGATCAAAAGTGGAGTGGAATTTTCTGCCAAACAATCACTACGTGTAGGCACAATGCTCAAATTCTTGCCAGGAAAAAGTACAAAGGTAAGCAACCGACAATGTTCTTGTTGTCAGTATACACTCTTTCATTATTATTTCTAACACAATTGTCTTCTTAACACTGACACATAGACAATAAAAGGAACAACCAGATACCAGATAGTTTCCCAGGAACGGTTCTAATCGCGGAAAACAAAAACACAAACTCCAAAAATAAGTACAAATTACACAAAGACTTTCAACGGAAAAATTCACCGGAATTCCAATACTTCATGAAAAGATTCTTGGAGCACTGTCACCACTTCAAAAGAAAATCATTCAGAACGACAATCAGTAACATTTTCACCCCAAGCAATGAAGCATTTGCATTGCTTTGCCTTTACAACCGCTACAAATTGTGGCTAAACACAAGGAAGGGCACAAGGAAGAGAAAAAAATTCACTGCCAGTAAGTCTGGTAATAAGGAGGGGTGTAGTACCCAGGGACATATTCTTTATAAATATTTCCTAAGTGAAATAGAAAAAAGGAGGGAGGAACAACAGACGAAAGATTTAGAGGTAGAACTATTCAGAATGTACCAACAGCAAAATGGCAAACATACACTACAAGATGACAAGGAAGAAGAAAGTAAAAAGGAGGAGCAAAGACAGAAGGAACAAGAATGTGACATGATTGAGACTCTTGACAAGGATGACAAGGACTACAAATTTTACATCAAATACATGAACAGTTTACCAAAGTAAATGGTGATGACAACAACACTATAGTAGCGCGGTTAGTTAATTATTATTTCATGGTTTGCACAGTATATTTCCTCGTCTTCTATTAAAATTGAATACTGTGAAAGAGATTATTGCAAAAGCTGATACAATACTTTCATTTTGTACCACAATATGTTTGTCGGCTTTTGGTATTTGATATTTGTAGTGTGAGTGTTGTGAAATAGGCGTAGCATATTTCCATTGCATATAGAGGATATTATTACAAAAGATGAGTTTTGTAAGGAAAAAACGAAAATCGAGTGGAGAATAAATTATTATTGGGGTAAGCATGAAATGAAGTTGTAAAATAGAAAATTGTGAAGCAACCATGATACTGGGGCTAAAACTATGGGTGCGAACATAATCCTCCTTGAAGTTGTTGCGTGCAAAAATACATAGAGAATTATTTTCCATGAGTGCAACAAACATTTCAGATTTTTTTAAATACATTGCACGAATTTGACTCAAGGATGAGCATTGTTTAAGTGACAAAGTCAAGCATTGTTCCTTGTAACCACCATTCATGTTGCATTATCATCTTTTTGTTGGTGTGAATACTAGAAGTAGTCGTGAGGAATGCATTCAATTATTGCACCTCTACTACTACTAGTACGTCACACAAACAAGATTTGGGGTTCTTTCGGAATCACGCGCATATTTGGGCCAAACTCCATTGGTCCCTCTTTGTAATTTCACCCTACTTATTGAAATTAATGTCAAGCTCCTAACATTTTGATGCAGAGTACATGTTCCTACCCCGCTGGCATCTGTTTCTGAATTCGTGGCATGTTACTGAGTTTGATGCCTGAAACAAACAGTGCATGGCCGCAATTTCTCAATCACAATTGGTTCCTCATTTTTATTGTTATTACTGGCTATCATACGGTAAGATGTTACTAGTAACAATGATCCGCACTCCTTTATATCAGGTTTATTGTAAACATTGTGATTTCAATTCTCCTCCAATCACTAAAGGTAGGGGAAAGAAGAAGGTCACCAAGAAGATGAAACCAACCTTGTTTACAGCGCGGCTAAGAAAGCAAACGGGAGTAGTTGTTTCTCCCGGTCTTCTGGACCATAGTTCGAATGAAGCATCATGCTATTCTTATTACAAGCAATCTTTGGGTGTAGTCAATTTGATGATTTTGCATCTTTGTTATTCATTAGAAAATCGAAGAAGAAGGTCGAGCATGGTACTCAACAATTAGGTCTAATGAACACTCGTAACGGTCCACAGAGTAGTGGCGACGCATTACCAGAGGTGCTCGACAATCAAGTTATGTATAACCCTTCTGTCGAACCGATTGGGCATGCCTTGTTTGATCGGGAATTAACAAACATAGAGGATGACGATGATACTGTATCCAAGGACATTTTTTTCTTTCCTAACGATGACGATGAGGAAGAAGGAAGTGAGAGCACAGAGGCCCCCCACTCTTTGAGTGTCAATGATGAAGATGGCAACAGCATTGATGTTGATGATTTCCATCGTGCGACAAACATGGCAATTATAAAATTTGCGGTCGCGTATTTCATAGGTTATACTCCCCAGCACGACCAACTTTGTGGACATTATCAAACGGCCAATACAAAGATGATCTGTAGGCATTGCAATTGTCCAAGAGCACACGGTAACAACTCTTGTGTGAATGCTCTGAAGATTCCTGTTTCAATTGTAAGTGGGAACATGCAGGTGTCAAATCACGAAAATGGGGAAGAGTATCAATCCGTTTGGTTATTGAAGATGTCCGATTTTACTTCCCTGACTGTGGAGGAAGGAGTGAATGTTGAACAGTATTTCAAGAATGTCTCCCATCACCGTGTTCATAAGGGTAACACGTTTTATGATCTTGATTTTGGAGAAAACCCACATAATATTCATCTAGCATCACCAGGAGAGAGACTCCATATGCACCAACTTGGTTGCGCAAAGCAAGCCGCGGAGACTTTCTGTGACAATTTTTTAGGTAATGACATGCGGCTACTAGGTGAAATGGACCGTATAGCAAGTTACTATGGTGGTGCTGTTCAGAGGCAATCCGATCGTGATTTTTGGCAAACCAATTTTTCTGAGTTGATACATACAGCAAAGAAGGAGGGGAACCAGTACGTTGGCATGCTTTATATTCTGATGCTCACACTTTTGTCTGCTGAAGGTCATCAATTGTTGTTGTCTCCAAGAACAACAACAAATCTTGAGAATAGGAGCCAAAAGTGTGAGGAAGAAATTGACGGACGTATCTACGCCCTTGAGTTGTTGTTGGGTATGGAAGAGTTCCTTAAATATGCTGGAACATTTGATGAGGTTTTCAAAGAAGACAACAAGGGTGTTTTAAATCTCAACAAGATGGTTGTTCATTTCATTAACTGTATACATAACTACCTACAACAAAGTAAGGGAGAGGGTAACAATCTGGTGAAGAATCACATGTATTTTCATTTATCACAGTACATGAGATTATTTGGTCCTCCAATGGGATGGGACTCCGCAGCTAGTGAGAGCAACCATAAAAGTGAAGTGAAGGCTCCTGCAAACAGAACCCAATGAATCAAATCCACATGAATCAAACAAACCTGCAAGCGAGTAATGGAATACCGCACTATTGATCAACTCGACCATGAATTTGATCTGTTCCATCACAAATCTATTACAGGAGTAAGTCATCCTACAGAGGGCGGCCGGTCAGCCGGGTCTAAGTTTTTGATTTCAGTTAGGGATGGTTTGCCTTACATGAAGTGGGACGAAAAGAAAAACGCAAGTGTGCCATGGTTTCCATTGAATGTTCTCAAATTTTATTGCGACGTGGTTCTTCCGGCTGCGGGGACCAACATGCTTTGTGGATCCATGGAGCACAAGAGGTATGACGATTATCATTGTATGGGGTTACTTTTTTGCGCTCATCCATCGTTTAAGTCTGATTCTGGCCAAATGTCCAACGTATGGTACAACTGGGCAAATTTTCAAATAGACCTACTGGATGGACGTGGTCTGCAAGTTTATCCATGTCAAATTCTGTGCCTGCTTCATGACGGTGAGGATTCCATTTTAGAATTCTTTGATCGCAAGTTCGTACACAACTTTCTTTATTGGTGCAACTCCAATGCTGTTTATTTCAACATGGTCGATTGTCGTTTCATTTTTGTTTGATCCCCAAACGGTGTATGACAAGAAATAAGCAAAATGTTTGGAACGCCATTGCAGGGTTAAGTGTCTTGAAAGGGTGTTTTCGATTTAATTGCCTAAATGTCTGCAACGGCGTTTCAGATTGAATTCCCTTGAGTGGAAAATAAGCACAATGTCCGTAACGCCGTGGCAGGGTTAAGTGTCTGGAACGCCATTGCATATTGAAATCTGTAGAACCAAGAATAGGCACAATGTCTGGAATGCCGTTGCAGGGTTAAGTGTTTTCAACGGTAAGGCGCATTGATGTGCCTGGAACGGAAAATAAGCATAATATATGGAACGCCGTTGCAGTGTTAAGTGTCTGGAACGGTGTTGGAGATAACAATTGTCTGTAAGGGAAAATCTGCACAACAACTGGAACAGTGTTTCAGGGTTAAGTTTCTGGAACGGCGTTTCAGATTGAGTTGTCTGGAATGGCAATGATGACTTCTTCATTTGTAACGAATGTTTTTCACAGTAGTTGATTTTTCTATTTACGTTTATAACAAGCACAGGAACGTGCCCGTATTCCTAAGTAGGGATAAGTTTTGCCATAAAGCTTATTAGTACTATTTCACATGCTCCCATGCACCACGCAGAACGGGATAGTTGTTGTACTCCTCCAAATCTTCCTGTGATTTCCAACGTTTTTTGTAAAGATGTAGCCAGTGCACAATGTTTCTTTTGTTCCATCTTCTTTCTCCCTTTTCTCTTTGTTTGCTAATTGTCTTAGTTTGCGTTTTTTCCTCTTAGGCTGTTTTGTTGCTTTGTTCATGAATGAATTTCAATTGTCTTTAATCTTATTTTTCTCTGTTTCTTTGTTTTGTTCCTTTACCTCATTGCTTTCTTCTATGTACCTTCTACGGTACTTTTCAATGATTGCGTCTTCAGTCATTGTGTGCCACTCGTCAAACGAAAGGCTTGTCAGACAGGGACGGTTACCCAGGTTAAAATATATGTATTCCTTTATGTGTTTTCTGGCTTCCAGCGTATGGTTACACCATTGCTTTGGTGGGAAAGTATGACCATCCAGTTCGAGCCTCTCTCGTTCTCAGGATTGTACTTGTCGTCCAATACCCACGTTGTTGTAGCACTGTATGTCCTCCGTTCCTTTCAATGCAGGATAACCGCATAAAATGTATGCCATAATGATACCCATAGCCCACACGTGGTCAATGTCATCAGTGTCGCCTTCCTCAGAGAAAGGAAATAGTTCCTCCGTTACGTAGTTTAAGCATTGTTCCCAAATCTCCAAACCTTCT